>CM063442.1:23054850-23654850 GCA_032191425.1 Lymantria dispar
GTGTTCCGGTCCAGTGGTAGTATACTAGATTGTTAGGTTTTTAAATATAATTACTATTAATTTTAATGTTAAATAATTACTTACCATAAACAATATAATTTTTTCACATAGACTCCATTTTCTTCTTACACTGGCAATAAATTTGTATTAAAATGTGGGTCAATATTTAATAACTAATTTCTGTATCGGGTAGATAATTATACATTTTCTGCAGTATCGATGACTTGTTAGACGTGAGACATCTTAAAAGTCTGCCCGTGACCATGAACGCTGCAAAGTGTTCGAAACGTCGGGTAATCAAAAATCAAATACAAACGCGATAAATTCCGTAAAGTAGTTTTATTTAAAATATTTAAAATACTTTACTACCAAGTAGCTATCTATATAAGGGGTAACTTAGGCTATAATTTATCCCGGTATACCCTCGGGAACGGGAATTACGCGAGTAAGGCGTCTAAAGCCGAAGCGAAGTCAGGGCGGGTTGCTAGAAAGCAATATAACACAGTGCTAAGTTTGCACACGACAAGACAAAACTTTTGGGGCCTATACGAATTCAAATAATTGAAATTAACAAAAAATGTCTAAGCATATATGTAATTTGTAAAACTTTATTATTTTCGCCACCCGTGTGGTAACAGAGTAAGAATACAATTCGCCGCTCTCTTGCTCGTGGATGTCATTAAATATGACTAAAGGATATAATATGCAAATAATATCAATACAAGAGAAGAAAATATCTAAATTATACCCTAAATCTATACGTCGAAGTAGCGCGGTATAATAGGTCAATGTCTCTCCTATTGTAGTGGAGCCTCAAGCCCATTTGTGGGCCTGAAATGATGATGACAATTATTCCTTTTATTTTATGTAAAGTCGCCAACCAGTACTAGATCAGCTATGGCCTAGTGCTTATTTCATTCTGGGAGACGTGTATTACGTACTACTGTATCTTTACCTACTTATATTGATGTTTTGAAGCTTATATTGCTATGTTTAATAGGGATGACGAAGAGGCTGTCGCTGAGAATGGTGAGAAACCTGATCAAGACAAGAATGACAAGAAGGAAACGTTCAAACGACCAGTATGGATGAAGCAGCAGACTAAGAAACACGCACCATCTAAGAAGTCCAAAAAACCTGTGGCAGCAAAAGTACAGGCGAAACCTGCGCCTGCTACTCCACCGCCAAGCAATGACACTAAGAAAACTAAAGAACCAAAGAAAAAAGATGATGAAGGTATGTATATATTGCCTTAATATTTTTTTTAAGCTTTAACTCTATAACTGTAATTGCAGGTTTGTCTTTCTTTTTAAAGATAACTGGCTGATTCAACACACGTTGTTTTGTTTAAATCTAAAAAATAGTAACATGAATTCTCTATCTACGATACGTCGACCTGTCGTACGATAAGTCGACTGTCAGTGTGCCTACTCTTGAATCTCGATTCCAATCCTAAATCCAATCGCAGCTCGAATTTGAGCAAATTTGGTACTCTTGAAAGCGACACTTGCGCACGATTGGAATCAAATTCGGTGGATTTTTTTAAACTAAATGAATACGAGTCTCGTCGATTAAGTCAAACATTTGCTACTCCCGACGTGATTTTGACGTAGTTTAAAATCGTTAATGTTTCACAATTTCAAGAAAGCGTCTTTATGGTGATCGAGTTCGGTAACGTTATTAATTTAAAGTAATAAAATACGGCATATTTGGTGAAAATAACAACGGCAAACGCAAAGCATTCATTCTTGATTTTGTTTAAGAGTACCAAATATAAGTTTGGTGAGATTGGTATTGAATCGGATTCGAAATTAGAATTGATTTCCAGGGTAAGCCCACAGGCCGTATGCTAATGACAATATTAAACACGAAAAGTGTTCGAAATATCTGCCCATTAAAAATCAAATAAAACGCGACAGAACACGTAAAAAGATTTTAAATAAACTAGTTACTATTTCTTCTAATCTAAGAGTTAAACTATCGACTAGTCTCATTTACTCGTCAATGATATATGGTCTACATACTACGTTGAAAAGACGTTCACCGTCAGATTCAGAACAGATTGCTCGTGACGTGAACTCTGTAGTTAACTGTTTATAAATTAAATTCAACTAGTCATCGAATAAACGATGGACCGCCGAATCGTTGGATAGACGTCACCAGTTGATTAATTAGTTGGTTTTAATTCTATGATGGCAAGAGAGATTTAAATTGCTATATTTGTTTCTAATTTTGTTGTGCTGAAATTCCAAAGTGAATTCTTAAAAATTCGATCAAAAGAAAAGGGTGATCTTATATTCTTACTCTGTAACTACAAGAAAAAAATATCGTGTGTATACATATATGTTATGTCTCATAACTACCTTTGTGTATGTAGTTTATGAAAGAACACGCCTGTGTGACGATCGTGACCTACATTTTCTTTAATCAATTCAATGTTTTTTCGATACCTCACTAAGGACATCTTGTCTTTGTATAAATAATTGTTATAAACGTTTTGCAGTTAAATACGGCTTGAACCTTGTCATTGACAGTATTGTTGGCAAACAATGAAACATTCTGTGAATATATTGATTAATCGCAGGCAATTCTATGTTAATAGTGATATTTATTTTAAAAGAATAATATACAACTATAATATAATTTATTATCCATATTTACGAAGTAAGAATACAAAAGTAATAATACAATATGTTAACTACCATTTCCTTAGTCACGTATGTCCTATAAGAGGACTGAGGCACATCCGTATATAACTACAAGGAAAGGGAGTGTAATTCTTGTAGCGAATTTGTCTTACTATGCGAAAATCGCCTGTCCACGAATGAGACATGGCGTATAATATATGGGCTAAAAAGAAAAAAGAAGCATTTATATTATTATTGAATACTACTGAATAAATGTGTATCATGTATGTTGTCGATATTCACATTTGCATCCTCAATTGCGGAGCTTCGGCATCCATTTGAGCACCTGCCTCTGTATTCACATTTATTAAGTTGCGAACTTGTGTGATAACTTTCACAGAGTCGAATGAAACTAGCTGACCTAACAGACCCTGTTCTGTATTTATTAAAATAAAATATAATGCGTTGAAATCGATCGCACCGCCGCCTACCGGGTCCAATTAGTAACCTAAACTATTCTTGTATTCACTCAAATAATTTCATCAAAATCGACCAAGCCATTTAGGGGTTCAGTCACGTTTAGCAGTATTGTATATATAAACTATCTGACCCAACAGACGAAATGAAAGGAATTCTCCTAGAAATTGACAGCAGCGCCACCTACCGGGTCTAATTGTCAATCTAAACCAGTCTCGAATCCCCTTGAACATACACAAAAAATTTCATCAACATCGATCCAGCCGTTTAGGAGGAGACACAAGAAATATATATAAAGATAAATTCACCTGAACACGCACAAACATTAAATCATTTTCCTTTCTACGGAATTCATCGCATTTGAGTCGTTTTTAATATCCGAATGTGTCGATTACTCTTAAGTATTTATGAAGCTATGAGTATTTATGGTTGAGGCATTTGCCATAAGTAAATTTTAACCATAGATGATGATCAAAATTTATTTATGGTTATTATAATGTTACTCGTCATTTTATGAGCGGGTAATGCCATAATCGCCACGCTTGGCAGGCGGGTTGGCAATCGCAGTGAGATGTTTTACATTTCCCAGGAGAGAGCTGCTGCCCACTCTCCTGGTGAACCCTCAGCCGATTTTTACGACTCCCACGGGCATGTAAGGGGTGACGACAAATGTATTATTAACCCGTCGCCACACGGGAATAGACCGCATAAGACCGCACTTTGTGGCGTAACATGAGGGAGGCCTACGTCCAGCAGTGGCCGGCGATAGGCTGAAATGATGATGAATGACGATTATTGTAATGGGACAATTTTGTAAATTAAAGAACACAAATTAAATGTCTACAAACGGATAGATGCGGTCATATTAAGAAAGATCCGCCAAGAATTATATCATTCCTATTCCTAGATTTATATATTCCTAACCCAGCACGGTTCGATTATCACACAGAAATATTTCTTTCTAGAAATTATTGTTCTAAATTTTTAATCTCTGCTAATTATATGATTGTAAAATCGCCACGATGCAAGCATTTGTTCCTTAGTCGTCTCAGCCCATACACGTCCTACTGTTAGGTTCGAGCCTCCTCTCCAATAGGAGGGAACTTGACCTACTATACCATGCTGGTCAGACATGGTGGTATAGGGTTTTATTTCGAGTGTTCCTTCTCTTGCACAGATGTTATATGCATAATATATCCCTTAGTAGTGTTTTACGACATCCACGGGCAAGATCCCTATCTTGCCCGTGGATGTCGCTCCCTAGCGATGAATTGTATTCTTACTCCGTCCCCACACGGTTTATTCCTTCTTTAGTGCGGGAAGTAATTTGAAAAATATTTTTATCATTTATGCGAATTCAGCATAATCCTTTAACAGGCGTGTTGTGTGCTATTAATATTATTTCCATTCTATCACGTCTATGAATTTACAAAGCGAGAAACGCGTGCAAATATATCGGATATTTTAGGAATAGCAAGTTCGGTTAGGAAGCGGTGAACTTTCTAGATTTATTTTAGTTCATTGATCGCCCTGTCATGTGGGTGGCAAATTATGATAATGACGTAGTATCTTTTATATAAACCGTATCATATATCGATTTTGCATCTATCAAACTTTTCTATTAAATAGAAACTCGACGTTTATTTGAATGATAACCACTTATCCGTTGTATATTTTTTTATTTGGTAATTTACGGCTATATTATCTAACTAGATTATATATTGAAAATAAAACTATTTTACAGATTTAATCGCGTTTGTATTTGATTTTGTTTGGCCGACGTTTCTAACACTACAGCGTTCATGTTCACGGGCGGACTAAGATTTTTCAAGTCCGTAAGTCTTAGTAATAGTATAATATGGTGATCAAGCACTACCTAGTGGGGTTTCGTCCTAAGCTGCATCGTTTGATTCGTGGTCCCCATTCGAGAACTTTTCTTCCTCAGAGGTTGTCGGTACGTTGAGCGATGTGGCCTGCACATTATCATTTCAACGTGCTAATTTTTCGCGCTATGTCGGTTACACCCGTTCCCATTCGTCCTAGTGATCCTGTATCTGATTTTTACTATGTCTTAAAAGATTTTTTAAAATATCGCCACACGTGAATAAGACAATCTACCGTTATAAAGTGAGATATTTAAGGAAAATTTGTAGAACGCTTTGACTCTGATCAGACTTCAGTAGAAACAACAGAATTTAGACTTATTGCTTCCTCGTTTATAGTCTCTTGTGTGTCATTTTTGTCCATACACACTAGGTGAACTATATTCTAAAAATAAAATGAATGTTTTATTAATATTGATGCCAACATTTTGTTTACGTAGGTGAAGACTCCGAAGTGGGTAGTTCAGACGAGTCGGCGTCGCGTAGCTCTGCGTCAGAAGACGAGTCTCGTGACAAGTCATCCGGACCAGAAGACGACGATGACCAGTGGGAGAAATTCCAGAAGAGATTACAAAAGAGGGAAAGGTTGGAGGGACGTTCCAAGAGCTCGCATCCTGTTCATTGTCCATACTTTCCACAGGTAAAAATGTCAATTTTAATACAACTAGATAACTCGTGCGATTACTCCACACAGTAAGTAAAGGAAGGATTTATTAGATTTATAATTCCGTGTGGTGATGAAGTAAGAATACAATTCACCACCCACCATCTTGTCCGTGGATGTCATAAAAGACAACTATGGGATATAATATGCACAATAACATCTGTGCAAGAGAAGGAAAACTCGAAATGAAACCCTATACCAACATGTCTGACCAGCATGGTATAGTAGGTCAAATTCCCTCCCATTGTGGTGGAGGCCCAAGCCCAACAGTAGGACGTATGTGGGCTGCGATGATGATGATAATAACGTAACAAATCCGTCACTGATTGTGCGAAATATTCGCACAGTTATCTGTAACTTAGCAACTAGTGTCTATCTGTATATCCTCTTTGATAAATATTTATATTTTTTGCGTCTCTAGAAGAAAAAATAATCCTTAATATGGTGAATAAGATATTAAAGTTGATGTAGTATTAGGGGATATATTTAACAAAGAAAAACATGTGTGAGAAATATGCTATTTGTAAATAAAATATGTAGTAGAAATAGAGAGATGTGATGTGTGGATTTAGAGTCCAAGAAACGAGACAGCTATTGCTTAATTAAATATGCAGTAGAAACTCGATTATCCGGCCCTCAGTTATACGTATTCGCTATTATCCGGACTACCCACCGCGATTTACGTATTGTGTCTATACAAATCGAATTTATGCACGCATGAACGTATCTGAAATGGTATTTCCCGCTCACGCCTCGCGGGATCGCTGCCACACGCGTTTCGTTATTGTTTTAGTTAGTAATTGTTACTCCGCTCACCTATGGGTATCTCTTTTTATGTGTCTTCGCCTTTTATTAACACATAAAATTATGTATTTACTACATATGCACAAAACCAAAGGAGGTTTTTCATAAATTCGATTATCACGATTTTCGATTATCCGAATGTTAGGCATTCCTTGTTCGACAACAATCAGTCCGGTTAATAGAGTTTCAACTGTAATAGTCTTAGACTGATCTCGATAGTGCTCTCCACAGTGCTTTGTCTATGACTGTATGTTTATTGGATGTATAAACCACACACCACACATGAAGACGTTGCTAGGGTCACTCGATCGAAAGAGGGCAGGGCTCTGTTCTGGGGTGCGTGACATCGCCCTTAATACATCACAGGGTATCAATATACCGACCAGCAAACTTGGTTTCGCTTGGGATATTATAAGCCACGTTCCCTTCCATCATGGTGAAGGCCTAATAGTGGGACTGAAATGGGTTGAACAAAATCAATGGCCAATATAAGCGGCATCAGGTTGTGTGTTTACATTTTTTGTGTAAAAAAGGACTACCCTTTCCATTTGAAGGGGTCCAGAGGCAATGTGAAAACGCTACTGGTTAATAACAAAGTTATATAAATTGTAAATTAATATGCTTTGACAAAACAAAATTAAACGCATCTCTTATCTATCAGCAATTTCCCATTTTTAAAAGCTTTTATTTATCTTGCCTTGTCCTAGTATGGGACAAATGCGAGTTAAATTAAAACCACTTTCCGTCGTTAGATTAAGTTGAAATTTGGTTTACTTACGTAACTTCGGTGGCAATGCAATAATATGGTACTATGAAGCTGGTCTCAAGATGGCGTCGGAAGGTGGCCATAGGAACTCCCAAACTAAACAAGATAAAACTGTAGAGTTTGGACTCGTTTGAATAGTCTTGACAAGCAATTTTCTTCGTTTTAGAGTATTTAAATAAAAGCTTGTTTTTAAATGTTGGAGTTGGTAGTAGGGTTTGTAACAGCCACCACACAGCAAGCTTACGTGTTAATTAACCTATATTCAGTTAGGTTAGGTTATTAATGTACCTAATAACATTTAAAAGTATCGAGTCTTCCATACGTGTACTATATTATAATTAAATCTTGATACGTTTGCGATCTTATAAAAAATTGCCTCAATAAAGCGAAGAACAGCGGCCGTAAAATCTTTATCTTTATATTTCTTGTGTACGTGTGTGTCACTGAGTTCAGTGACACACACGTACATATCACACGTCATCAAATTTCATCTAGCCGTTTAGACGGAGTACCGTCTAAACGGCTGGATGAAATTTGATGAAATTTTTTGTGTGTCTTCGAGAATGGTTTAAATTCACAATTGAATCCGATAGGTGGCGCTGCTGTCGATTTCAAGGAGAATTCCTTTTATTTGTACAGAACGTTTGTTGAGTCAGCTAGTATAATAAAAAACAAGCAAATTTTAGTCTGTGACCACAGGGTATCTATTGCTATGAAAGCATTTAATTTACTATTGAAAAATACAATGGTCATTATGCCTTTCATTAAAAGTAAGTCGAGAATTCAACATGGCAAATGCTATCAAAACATTAATTTTCTATTTATATATTTATTGTGCAGATAATAAAATGGTTTAAGTTGTGAATTGCCGCCTCATGATATTGATTCACCTTATAATGTTCTGATCCAGGTCAATTATTTTATCCACAAACGGTTGTACGAAATTCGAGTATAGTTTGTTTATAAAGTTCCTTGCAACATGGATTTTATCCCTTTTTGATTGGGTTGTTGTCCAACTATATCCCTTCCAGACGTTTGGAGCGACGCTGGAGCAGCTATATCTTGCCACAATACCCCACTCCGCATATTGAATGGACCATCAGAACCGATTCCTTAGACTTCGATGGACAGGAATTTATTCATATTGCGCGATATTGTATAATAAATAACACCTACAATAATACGAACGTTATGCGATACCACGTATATGTGGGAGAGCTCTAATAGTCGAGAAGTACAAACTGTTTTCGAGGTCTCCTTTGTTTACAAACAATCAATCAGCAAGATGCATTACTTTTATATTTTTCTCAGTGGTTCTCGGAAGTGAAGATGTTACTAATGATTCTAGCTCGACCTTCTTCATGCCAGTAACTATTATGTACTATTTATTGAATTTAATACTCAACGTATCTCTGGTGAACGATATCGTGATTAATACATATTTTCCTATTGATGCAAGTCTTGACAAGATTATTTCAACTCCCACAGAAGAGTAATGAGTGGCGATATATATAGTTTTCGTAACCCATCACGATATGATTTAAATACCTTATCTATACTACATATACACATACATATATTCACGCCTTTTCCTCATAGGGGTAGGCAGAGACCACTTCTCTCCACTTGCTATGATCTTGACATACCACTTTCGCCTCCTCCACATTCATTAATCTCTTCATGCATATTCCTTGGTTTAGGGTACTTCTAACCTGGCCTTTCTTAAGAACGTCCCCGATTTGATCGTGGAACGTCCGCCTTGGTCTTCCCCTTCTAACACTACCGCCCAGATTCGCCTTATAAATTTTTCTTGTTAATCTCCTTTCATTCATTCTCTCTACATGACCAAACCAACTTAACATACCTTTCTCAATCCTTATCACTACATCAACATTCATACCACAACGTTTGCTGATTACACTGTTCTTAATTCTATCACTCAGTTTCACGCCAATCATACTCCTCAGCGCTCTCATTTCCACAGCATTTATTCTACTTTCGTGTTTCTTCTGCCACACCCAGCTCTCACTTCCATACGTTAGGGTTGGTACAAGGACTCCCCTATGCACAGCCAGGCGAGCCTTCTTAGACAGGCTCTGGCTGCCCATAAAGGTGCGCAAAGCACCATTCACCATATTTCCCTTACACTCTTCTTTCAATATCATTTTCACATTTACCATCTATACTACATTATTAATTTAGGGAGGGAAGTGGGTTTTTAATAATACCAAGCTTGGTCAAATTTGGGTTTTTGCCGCACAGTATGGATGGCCGCTGATTGGTTAAAAATTTTTAAAAGATAAGTCACCTAGTATGGGTCCCTTACGCATTTACAGAATGATAATATTATCTTAAAACAATCTCTAAGTCATATTTTATGACATCGAAAATTACTTCATTTTCAATTTTTTTTTCTTCTTATTTAATGCCAATGAGCTACAATAATATGAGCAATTGGTGCCAGTGTCGAGTTATTATATTGATTATTCACGTCTTTAGTCTTAGTCTTTCAGTCTTCTTCTTCTTTTTTTGTCTTGGCAATCAGCTATTAATACAAGCCATTTTTGCCAGTGTCGAGTTATAATTTTCTTTTCAAATTATCAATTTCTTCATGTCAGTAATGGTCCGTCAGTAAGTCAAAGTGTCGCCTCCAACAGTGTAATGGCCACTGTTAGGGGTATCTTCTGAGAATTTTGGTGAAAACAAAAAGGTATATATAGCAGTTTTATATCATATTCACTACACCTCAGCAGTTTTGCCACTATACATATATTACATAAAATGCCATCAAAAGTATTTAATATAACACGTTAAAACACTAAGATATTGAATATAATACAAGAACACCACATGACACTTCCAGATTCCCGCCAAAATCCCTAGTCTTTCAGTCAGTCGTTAGCATGATTTAGTGCCGATATCCAAGTCATGCCTTCTCTGGGAATTTTGGCAGAATGTCAAAATACACGTAATTCACTATTATATCATATTCACTACATTTCAGATGAAAAAAAATATAAAAGCGCTACTGACATTCGCGTCAAAAGTCCTCACAGAGAAAAACCGAAAATATCTAATAAATCTAGATATTTTGATTTGTTTTGTTTTTAATGTCAAATCATTTTAAATGAATCTTGTTTTGTCTTTGCGACCCATATTTTGAAAAAGGTAATTATGTAAACCCCTACCTACAGCGATGTTTCAATTCGGTTTACAATTTAAAATTAATCTTTAAATCTTAGAATAATAACATATAGAAGGTAAGTCCACGCACAAAAAGTGAGGCATTTCAATTGGAGCCTAATGGAGCCTACGCCGGAACAGTCCCGTAATGTACAAGTCATTGCACTGCACGAACGTACGCAACTCTTAAAAAATAAATAGGTAATTATGACGGCTTGTGCATTCAAATGGTGCCACAACACATTTGAAAAACATGAAAAGGTTTTTAACATTACTTTTAAAAGTATTTCGACGATTTATGTTAATAAAAACAAAATTTGATTTCATAATTTGTATAGTGGTTTCCGTGTGTACGTATGTAATCGTCTGCCCGCCATTAGTATTTTAGATTCAAATTTTTAAAGTTCGAAGTACTGACACTATCCTTCTATACGTTATTATTCTAAGCTTTAAATTAATATAAATCTTTAATTTAATATGCTGCAGCTTGATAATGATGCAACATTGACGGTAATCTCTAGGAATCTAGGATTCATTTGTATTTAGCATGTATATTGCCGTGTACACACCTCTGATGGATGCACAGATAATCGACATTAAGTAGTCTAATCATATGTTTTAAATGCAAAATAAAGCTGATGCGTCTTGACACAGTTGCGTAATACTTCTTAGTAATCCATTCAACGCTGTTGTCTTTTAATGCATTTTTTTATTTATACTTTCTTGGGATTTCAGAGATATAATTTATCTTAAAAGTCGCGCTTCCGCCAATGTAAGATCTTAGGTTTTTGTTTGTTTATCAACGGAAAGACAATCCTATAAATGACTATAATAGGTGCAAGGGCTTACTTTGACTTTTTTTTTTCTATTATTTGTTAGGGAAGACACGAAATAAAACCTTGGCAACGTGTCCTGTATGTATGGAGTGTGGAATAGCAGGCCAAATTCACTGTCATTTTAAATTCTCCACACTAATATATGAATACTTATAGTGAGCTAGAAGAAGTTTTTTGCTACGCAATAGCTTTAAGCACTGAAAATATAACTTGTAGGTTGCGGGACTAAAACTGATATAGCTAAATGGTAGCAATCTTCTCTTTAATCCTCATAAAGGCGAGACTGTAAAAAATAATATTTTATTATGACTCACTTCTTTGAGGCGCTTATAGTCCGACTTGACCCCGCCCAGCCGAAGCAGGGCTTCATAACCCCTCCCATTTATCTATCTGGCTATCAACGGGCCACTTTGCATGAGCAAAACTAATTAGTAACCATGATTAGTTTTGCTCATCTACCACCGAAAGGTAATAAAAAAAGCACCTCTTTATTTAAATTCGGTTAAGAAAAATTATAAAATTCAATGTTTCCACAAGTTTCACTACATATTCTAGAAACTAATAAAATGCAAGAACGTAATAGGTATGTTAATATTTTTTTTTATGAAAAACAATGTTTATTCAAAATCATTTAGCTATACACAAGCGTCACGCTAAGTCTATGAATATTTAATTTGGTTGTAACTACTTATTATTATTAACAGTTGAAATAAAGTACGAGTAAATTATAACGTCTTGTTGAAAATTAGTCAAAGGATAGTGGGACGCGGGCACGACCTTATTCTGATCTTGAAGTGTTTCGTTTTAGATATTCGTTTGACCGCAATTACGTCAAGGTGTAAGTGGTCGAAAGCTTATGTAATTTAGTGACGCATAGACAACAACTGATAGCGGTCAGGGTCGGAAGCAGCTTTGAATTCCGCATTGTACTCCAAATCTAGTTTAAAGAATGTTATTATTTGATTTTATAACTTTTTTTATTGCGTGTGGTGACGGAGTAAGAATACAATTCACCACTCCCTATCTTGCCTAAGGGTTGTAATACGCACATAATATTCCTACAAAAGAAGGAAAACTCGAAATAAAACCTATACGAATATGTCTGACCAGCATGGGGTAGTAGGGCCATTTTCCTCCTATTGGGGAGAAGGCTCGAGCCCAGCAGTGCAATCATTATGAGCTTACAAGGGTGTAGTGTAAAAGACAATTCAGGGTTGTAAGACGTTATTTTATCGGTGAAAGACAAAGACAACCTTGAAATAAAATTAATGGTCTGATAAGACCATTAATTTGGTCCTACCAGTTATGATGTCTTAATTTCAGCGATGGGACATGTACTGTGATGAAAAAAGTACATATGTATGTCATTTTCGTTAGTGATCTCTTTCTTATTTTTTTCTGAAATTCCATAATGCGGATTACCTTAAATAATGCGGATGACGCATCTTACACAATACTTATCCTCTCTATATTTTGCCCCATTTAAAATATAACTCGCGTAACTAAAACATTGAACCATTTCTTTACCAGTTAGTACGATATCTAAAACTGTACCTGGTAAGTGGCAATACATTGTATCGTACGAAAACTGAGTACTTTACCTCTTCTACCTATCCCTATCGGAACGTGTAGGACTATAAAAAATAATCAATAGAGGCTCTTGTATAAGAATGCACGTTAGATTCACGTGTAGGAATTGATTATTATAATGTTGGTTTTTTCGTGCACAGGGATAGCCTGTATAAATACCTAATAATTTTGTTGATGGAATATCGAGTTATTGCACAGTTCTGCTGTCGGCGGAGACGACAAATTAGGGAGATAAAGACCTATAATCGCCTTGCATTTTTATCTCTCCCAACTATTGAACTAATTTCTTGAGCGGATTATGTTCGCTATATAAACAACATAGAATGGCTAGTCATAGATATTAGTGTGGGATATATTATAATCTTTACATATATGCTGTTTCTTTCTTTCGACAAAAAATCGTACCATCTGAATAAATGCAAACAAAACACAATCGGACACGCACGACCGTCGAGAGATGAGACGCAAGATCGACGGCTTTACGTGCCTTCCGAGCCAGACTTGACCGTGCCAAGGTTGCTTATCGTCTTGCTGTAAATTAGTGAACACAGCTGTGGCGTATTATGCAATGATATTTGAAATACTTTTAGGCAGTAACTATCATGAGTGCTGTGACAAGCATTAAGCAAGGTGATTTTATGAGGACTCTATTAGTAAGTTCTCAATACATAAAATAAAAGAATCTGCAGTTGTACCCAATTTACGGAGTATATGTATAGTGTAGTAATAGGATATTTAAGAGGACGTGGTATTTTAGAAGTGCCAACCATCAGCCTATCGTATGTCCGCTGTTTAGCATAGACAAGGAATTCCATCCATTAGTCTAGCGATGTTCACTATTTACTAAGCTAAACAAGTAAGAAAAGGGGGGTTAAACCCATAATCGTCACGCTTAAGTGGGCGGCAATCGCGGTTAGTGTTATAAATTTCTCAGAAGAATATATCTCCCTAGTCTCTGGTATCACCATCAGCCGGTTTTTATGACTTCTACGGTAAGCTAAGCTGTGGTACCATGTACATTGTATTCTCGAGCCTCACGAAGAAATGAATAAGAAATTAATTACGTCGCAACGTGAACTATTTCCTCTTGCTATCTTTTTAGAGATAAATACGTGAGATCTTCTTACATTTCTTTTAATAGAATAAAAAAATGAAAATACGTGTGTAATTTTTTTTTAATTTTATTGTATTATCTTGAGAAACTTGTCACTTAAAATATTTCAAATCTTAATCATTTGATATATTTTAAGTGACAAGTTTCTCTTTAAATGAGTTGGTAATTTTACATCTTTAAATGGTTATAGATGAAATTCAAAATCATCATCATTTCAGCTCATAATATACGTTTCACTGCTGGGCTCGAGCCTCTCCCGTAATAGGAGGGTAATTGACCTACTATACCACACTAGTCAGACGGTATAGGGTTTTAATCCGAGTATTCTTTCTCTTGTGTTAACTGCATATTATATCCCTGATTCATCTTTTACGACAGCCAAGGGAGTGTTGAAATGTATTCCTAATTCGTCACCACACGGAAGAAACTAATAAATGCTTATTGATTTCTGCGCGAGAATTACACATTGTAAATAAAACTATTTTACGTATTTTATCACGTTTATATTAATTTTTTTATTGCCCGACGTTTCGAACACTACATCGTTCATGGGGCGTACCAGTCGGCCCTGACCAGTCCGCCCTTGATCGTAAAATAGTTTTAATAAATGCTTGTTTAAAATTGATTATATTTGAATTGTGTTTGTTGATATCGTGTATAGGAGAAGCAAGAGTACTGGTGGTGTTACATTTGTGACCGCAAGTCGCACACGTTGCTGACTGCACCGGCGCACGTGACCGCGCTCGTGGACACGCACGAGCTTCAGCTCAGGTTCACAGCGCCGCGCTGGCCTGGCCTATACACATTGGCCTGTTGTCTCAGATCCGGTAAGTAATTGTGTAATAAGTATTATGTTACTTTTAGTCCTCAACTAGTATAATATTATGCCCGACATGCCTCCACATGAGAGATATTAGCCGATTTGAAAATAGAGGGTAGGATAGACCCATCATTTACCCACAGATAATGTATATGTCGCAGATCTTAGAAAGCGAAGAAATATGATTAGGATCATAATGGAATAGGTAGATATTTTATTTCGATTAGTTTTTTTAATGCAAACGGTGGTAAACGAGCATACAGTACACCTGATGGTAAGTGCTGCTGCCGCACATGGACCTTTGCAAGGCTGCCTACCGCGAAGAAAGTGAAGGGAGTGTGAATACGTGCACCGAGGTTGGGCATCAATAAAACCCAAACACCCTCAGAAAGTTTGGCTGCCAGCTCTCTCGCTCACCGAACGAAGCGTAGTAACAAATTTCTACTACTCGGTCTTGGATTTCCTGCGAGTGTGGTACTATCCCAGATGGACGGGCCCGCGGTTGTAGACAGGTAACTGGCAACAGTGTGGTTCTACTATTAAACATCTCAACTCCAGCATCTCCTCAACACTCTTTTTTACCATTCCCGCAAAAAAGGAACCCTTTCCTTTTCCCACACATATTCTTTTATCATATTTCGTCATCATACTGACATATAGTTACATATCACTATATACATGTTTAGGTATAAGATTTTTGAGATGATCAAACCACCGACTCTACATTGTTGTTCAAATATCTAGGACAGTTTTAATTGAAATCGGTAACCTTATTATACTTTTAATTGTTATTTAAACATATTTATATCATTATTTTCTAAGTCGGAGCTTAGAATGTAATTAAATATTCATTATTACAATCTTATTGGGCCAAATAAACAATTACTAATAGCAATGCATTAATAATTCATTTTCGAGCTGAGCTTCCATTATAATCATCATCATCGCAACCCACATACGTCCCACTGTTGAGCTCAGGCCTCCTCCACAATGGGAGGGAATTTGACCTACTATACCACGCTGGTCAGACATGTTGGTATAGCGTTTCATTTCGAGTTTTCTTTCTCTTGCACAGATGTTATGTGAATATTATATCCCATAGTCATCTTTTACGACATCCACGGGCAAGATAGGGAGTGGTGAATTCTATTCTTACTTCGTCACCACACGAAAATATGGTCCATTGTAATATGGTTTGTATTATGTCTGTGAATGATTACTGATCTTTACGCGAATATTACACATTGTAAATAAAAGTATTTTATGGATTTTATCATGTTTGTATTCAGTTTATCATTGGCTCGACGACGTATCGAACAATTTATCCGTGTAGTGACGGAATAAGAATACAATTCACCATCCCCTAACTTACCCATGGGCGTCGTAAAAGACGACATGCATATAATAACTGTGCAAGAGAAGGAAAACTTGAAAGAAAACCCTATACCAACCCGCTCGACCACCGTGGTATAGTAAGTCAATTTCCCTCCCATTGTGGAGGAGGCTCGAGCTCAATGTTCATGGTCACGGGCGGACTAAGATGTCTCACGTCCAATAAACTTTATTACAGTGCTATCGTATTACATTATTATTACTGTTAGTATGACAATATTTATCTCATTTATTTAATTAAAATAAGAATATGCCTCCGTATACGTGTTACAATATAAATACATATACCTAATATATTTATTGCATAAGTGCTTTGGCACAAAGTTTGTGACAAACAAAAGCACCGCTGTTTGGTTTAAAGCGTGAATTTAGATCAAAGAAACTCTTTCTTAATATTTAATTATGTTCAGTCTATTCAGTATGAGTTGAGAAACCGTTGGTCCTAATGAACACGCGATCTTTGCTATAGATTTAATTATATAATGCGCGTAGGGAAGCCATCGCGGAAATAAAGTGATAATGCTTTCTGTCAAAGTTCTCTTTTTTCTCATAACTATGCAATTTACATCATATGAAATACGATAGAAAGACAATATGTACATACAAACTGTATATTGTGGTGTGATTTAGGGATGGCGATCTGAGATCGATTCATCGAAGAATCGATTTTTCACGCCCAAAAGATCGATTTTTAAATCGATATGTTGTACTGAATCGATTCAGTGAATCGATCTTTCTCCCTTGAAAATCGACATTCGATTTTTTTTCTGTCCATTCGATACTAAGATAAGATATGAGACACTTTCAGATGTCCTATAAAAAAAACCTCATCACAATCTTACTGGGAGAAAGGTACCCCATACTTTAAAAGCGATTCTTCGATACTAGTGTTCCGTTTTCAATCGATTCATATCTATATTATTGTAAGACATTACTCTCTCCAGATTTCCTAAAAAAAAAAGGTCATCACAATCCCACCAGAATAAATACTTCGTATAGAATTGGAAGAAGACTCAAAAAAAAGATCGATAGATCGATTAATCGGGGATCGATCCTTCAGACCTCGATTTTATTGTGAATAGATTCTTTTGATTATAGTAATTAAATTATTATAAGACTTTTGGCGGGAATCTGAAGTGTCATGTGGTGTTCTTGTATTATATTCAATATCTTAGTGTAACACGTGTTATATTAAATAATTTTGATGGCATTTTATGTAATATTAGCAATCCGCCCTCGCTTCGCTTCGGATTCAGTCGCCTTACGCGCGTAGTTCCCGTTCCCGTGGGAATACCGGGATAAAATATAGCCTATGTTACTCCCTGATATTATAGCTTTCCAATGGTGAAAGAATTTTTAAAATCGGTCCAGTACTTTTTGAGTTTATTCGTTACATACAAAAATACAAATCTTTCCTCTTTATAATATTAGTGTAGATTAGTGTAGATATAGCGGCAAAACTGCTGAGGTGTAGTGAATATGATATAAAACTGCTATACATACTTTTTTGTTTCCACCAAAATTCTCAGAAGATACCCCCCAACAGTGACCATTACACTGTTGGAGGCGACACTTTAACTTACTGACGGACCATTACTGACACGAAGAAATTGATAATTTGAATAGAAAATTATAACTCGACACTGGCAAAAATGGCTTGAATTAATAGCTGATTGCCAAGACAAAAAAAGAAGAAGAAGTACATTATTATAATATTTTTTCCTTCCGTGTGGTGATGGGGTAAGAATACAAATCACCACTCCCTACTTGCCCGTGGATATATTATGCATATAACATATATGCAAGAGAAAGAAAACTCAAAACAAAACGTTATACCAACGTGTCTGACCAGCGCGGTATAGTAAGGTTGAGTTTCCTTTTATTGTGGAGGCGGCTCGAGCCCAGCAGTGGGACGTGTATGAGCTGAGATGATGACGATGAATATTTTTAGACAAGAGACGAGATTTTTAAATATGTATCCGATTTTGACAAACTTAATAGAGTTAGTCTGGGACCCAAATTCAATACTTTAATTTTATGTCAAAGTAGAATTCTAAACGTAACGAGCCAGTGTCTGTCTTAGATCTTGTATCAGACTATTAAAATTCATTTATTCACACATCATACACTGCGATCGATTGCAGCGGCACGCGATTTTGATGCCACAATAATAAGAGTATGAAAATGTATGGCGCCGTTTCCGAGGTCTGCGACATACGAGTGCAACGAATGACGCAAGCTTCGGCATACATTTTTGTACTTTGACTATTGTCACATCAGCCACGCGCGTCAGTCGTTCGGTTTCGGCAGTCGGCTGCGATCGGTCGCGATGTACCTACGGCAATAAACCTTAAGGGCCAGCGCTCACTTGACGGGATGTCACAGCAAGGGTCTCGAATCTTATTTTCATACACACAAATTTCGTTGAAAGCGTTACACGAAGCCTGAGCAAGCCAAGAGCTGTTTCAGCGTGCCAAGGGCTGCCTCGGCGCGCCATACCGTCAAGAAAGCGCTGGTTTAATGTATTAGTGACTATTTCTATGTGTTACTATTACAAACCTGAAAAGTTTGTTTGAATGCGTTAATCTGAAGACCTCTGTTGTATTTGAAAAATCTTTTCGTATTTGTCAGGAAAATCATAGCCTTATAAGAGAAAGCATAGAAGTGCAGGAGTGAATATACACATCGGCCAAAGTTTAAAAATAATAGATGGTACGAATATACATAATTGATTAATGAGTGTAAGCTTTAAGCGAGAAAAGTCTATACAAATAAATAAAACTGAAGAGTCCGTTTTTAATGTCATAATAACGCGTTTTTTAATGCTCACGCTATTATTTTATACAGTACCGTATTCATAAAAAACAGTTTAAATATTATTTGTCTGTCTGTCGGTCTCTTTGTTTCGGGTAAACTTCAAAAGGGCTAGACCGATTGATGATATTTTACTACCAGGCTCTCTTTATAAGAAGTATTTTAGGCTATTTTTCCTCTTAGAAAAACCCTATAAAATTTTGCCCAGTCCAGGCATCGACACCGAGGTCTCAAGGAAATGCTCAGACAAACCGAAAGCTATGTTTTCGAGGGCGAAAACACGGGAATTCGTTATTTTGAAATAAATTCAACGCCAATATGTCTGTTTGACATGATACAGTAGGTTAATTTCAGACAATTCATGGCATTAGGCGATACACGGCAGAACTTTATTATTATTTTCAAATGGGGGAAAAAGGAGAACCACCATTTTTCCACCGTATCAATACACCGTACAATCCCAAGAAAGAAAGAAATACCGAATTGGAGCATTTTTTGCATGAACAACCCATAAGTTGACTATTAATCTGAGCTTCATAGATATTATTTATTCGCCTCATTAATCAATTAGTCATCATTGTTGATTGAATGACAAATTATTTTATTTACATAACCTACATAATATAAATATGTAACCGGTTTAAGAAAAATCTATAGCTAAATTTATTCTTATAACGTAGTATTATAACAATAAAGTAGCTGACTTGATAGTCGGTCATCATTTGCCTGCTCTCATCCCATGCAAAGTGGGGTCGGTACAACATGTTTCTATCTTCCATAGCCTATCAGCCGTCATATTTTCACTTACTGCTTTTATGAGCATATCCTCATTCACATAATCCACACATCTCTTTTTGAGGCTCTCACGCTTCTTACGCCCATCCAAAATCATATTGATAACCCTCCTTGTCACATGTCTTTCATCCCTCCTCATCACATGTCCATACCAAGACAATCTCGCGCTCCTAATCTTCTCTTATCACAGGTTTTTTTTTTTAATGCAAGCAGTGGCAAACGAGTAAACAGTACACCTGGTGGTAAGTGTTGCTGCCGCTCATGGACTTTTACAAGGCCGCTGCCTACCGTGAAGGGAATGAAGGGAGTGTGAATGCGTGCATTGGGGCTCGGTGATACCAAAGGCACCACCAACACCCTCCACATGCGAACACCCTCAGAAAGTTGGGCTTCCGGCTCTCTCGCTCACCGAACGAAGCGCAGTAACAAAATGCTACTACTCAGACGTCGATTTTCTGCGAAGGTTTGCAGGTTTCTCCTGAAAGTTGCCACTTTATGTTCAAAGAGCTTTATTTCTCATACAAACTTATAGTTCACTTATAATGAGATACAATACTAATACTAGGTACAATATTATAATTCACATTGCCGCCACCGGTTCATTTCTGAAATTACAAGCTTTTATGCTTACATGTTTTTATATATTCCTGTAATGTTTTCTTGTACTTATCATCACACTCTTTGATTCTGTTATTCACTTTACTACGTAAGTTTACACTTACACAGGTGCCCCTGTCTTGATAGACGCTGCTCCGTGAAAATACTGTACCTAATCATTTTTAATTCTTGTATTGACTGTTACAGTTGACACAGTGTATTAAGGAAATTGCAATTAAACCCATTCCAATTATATAGCATTAAGGTCATATTGCATTAGTGCTGATCGATAATTAATAGAATAATTATTTATAGCTTGTAGATCAGGTCATTGTAGGTTATGTTTGCAAAATTTCTAAATAAGGCAGTCATTATTATATTAGATTCTTGAATATATGTAAAAACAGATAAACAGGGAGAAAGAAAATTAAAACTGGTATTTTTATCAACCACATGTTTTGATGATACAACGGATTATTTTTTTAAATCTTCAATTTACGTTACTGACTTTATAACAATGTGTATTATTATACATATTTATCATCTCGGCCCACGTAAGTCCCACTATTGGACTCCTCACCACAGTTGTATGATGTATGAATGTTTTTCCTAGATTCCTATATCGGTATGGACCAGCAACAAGACATGAAGTTGGACGTGAAGGAAGCTGCCGCCGTGCCCGCTGAACATCCGCAATGGGATCTTAGCGATTCTGACACTGACAACAACGATCAGGTTAGTTATAATTCACAAGTCAATAAAATTCTTTTTGTCGCGAGGTCGTTTAAATTTATAGGTCACACAGATATCATTTAATTAAAAAAAAGGCTGTCAGATATATAATATGGGTTACGAAGTCGTACAGAATGTTGAAATTGTTCCGGTATCTATCTTTGTATGTGTGCGCGTGCTAAACAGTGTGTGTTTAGCACACATACTCCACGTAGATTCTGGTGATGTTTAGTTTTTTATATTTGCCCATCGGAACATAACTAATCATAGATGGGGAGACCTTAATGGTAGACAGAAGATTGTCCTAAATAGCAAATTTTGCAAGATTTTTGCAAATTTCGCTCGAGTGGCCTTGATAGGTATCAAGTCTGTTTTAACTGACGCGACTAGTGTGGTAAAGTAAGACTTCAATTTGGCTTATATTTTATTATTGACCATATTTTTTTACTTGATGGTAATGGGCAAATGTCACTTTATACTGAGCTATATATAGCAATCTATATCAATAAATAAAATTGGAGTGTCTGTTTGTAAGGTCAAAATAATAGGCTTTTTTCATGCTCACACGGTTATTTGCACGACACCTATGCCTAAAATAGCAATTAAAAAATTTTCGTGTCTGTCTGTCTGTTTGTTCCGGGTAATCTTCAAAACGGCTGGACCGATTTCAAAAATTCTTTCAGCAATGGAAAGCTATAATATCAGGGCGTAAACTAGGCTATATTTTATCCCGGTATTCCCACGGGAACGGGAACTACGCGGGTAAAACGACTATAACCTATAACCGACGCGAAGCGAGGGCGGGTTGCTAGTAATAAATACTAAGAGAAGATTGCTATTATCTGTCCAATACACTTCGAAATATATAGATATGCTTCACAAAAAGGACGGAGTACCTTGTCCCTTCAGGATATGTGACCATTCAAACCGTGGCGACGTTTACAGTTTTGGAATGAGTGTGCAATGGTATTGGACATGGCAATATTTTGATAATTTTGTTAAGTTTAGTTTTCCGTGTGGTGACAGATTAAGTATACAATTCGTTACTCCCCATCTTGCCCATGGATGTCATAAAAGACGACTGAGGGATATAATACGCATGAAATATCTAGGCTAAAGAAAAACTCTAAACAAAATCCTATACCAACCTGTCTGACCAGACTCAAGGTCAATAGGAGTTCCCTCCTATGCAGTAGGCTCGATGCTGATGACTGCTGGGCAGTGGGACGTATGTAGATGAGCCGAGATGATGAAGAACGTTGAGTTGTTATGACGCCATGCGTTATTGATGGGTTGCCTCTAGTGTTATAATTGGCGAAATTGGACCAGTGGATTTATTCCGAATTTATCTACTCTTGCAGTAGTTGTTACATGCTTTCGTCTCTTATCTGTCGTACTACATCTTTTTGAACTGTTTGATGACACTTTTTATTTTTAACTCGTCGTCACACGGCCAAGGTGTAATTAAAATATCTGGCAAGTATGTTAATTAATGCGTATTATTTTTTTCACAGGGTGGCAATGAAAGTGAGTTTACAACAGACGACGAGGTAGAAGAGGAATAGTGAATTAACTAAGTTATTTTTATAGAGTTTATTATGAGGTGTTCGAGGATAGTTTGTTGTATGGTGTGAAAGCGATTGAATATAATATTTTATATCCAAATTTTGTTTAATTTTTTCCGCAATGCCTCTTTTGTTCTTGTTATAATGTAGCAGAGGTTTTCGGAGAACCAGAGCAAGTAGTAGGAGCCTGCTGTTTATGGTTGTCCAAAATAATAGTCACTTATCAAATAAAATTATAGTTCAATTTTATAATTTTAAAAGATCAGTAGATCAGTGCCTCTTATCATTTTATGGATTTGCTTGATTCTTAATAATATTAAAAATGCGAAAGGATCCGTTCAAATTTCTTGTTTTCAGGCTGTTACCTCCGAGCCGGTTTGTGTGAAATTCGAAATGACGAATCCTAAACTTTACAACTATTTTTATTAAATCTCTCATGAAAGTACAAATACCTGCCTCTTAAAATTACTATGGGACAGTTTTCAGCTTTCATTATTTATTGTGTAGATGAATAGTCTAAAGTTTAAGATTTAATGATTCAAGTCGGTTTTGTCTAGAAGGCAAATAGCATAAGAATTGGAATTAACCGTAGCAGGAAGCAACATTCCAAAAAAGGCAAAAGCAATACTTATTAAACTTAGCTAGGTAATCTACTGAATATATTCATGCTGTGATAATAGAACTTAAAATGGAAAGGTGATGTTTGGTGTTCGGCATTTAAGTCAGATTGTAGACAGTATTTTGTGCAACTGTATGTGTGAGGCTACGGAGTAACAAAGGGATGTGGTGTGAGGTCCGAGAGGGTATCGTCCTGCGGAGGCTGCGCGGGCGCGGGACTCGTGCGGGCGGGGGTTGTGCGGAGGGGAGGTCTGAGCTGCGAGCGCGACGCTGCGCTCGGACCGCGGCTCGCATTCGCGCGCCTCCGCTCGCTTCAACCTCACGATCGAACGACTTACGCCCGCGCCGGGTGTCGTATTACCGCTCTAAATATAACTTGCGAGCGCGATCGCCAATTTAGAAACGGTCGCGCGCCGTGTTTTGAACCAGTGATTGACAGTGCTAAGTGAAGAATACTGCCCTAATCGTCGAGCTATCCGCCACCGATGTAAGTATCCTAATGTACCTAGACTAGCACGACCGACCCTGTCTGTATTATATTACCGCAACGCGGTTTTAAAATAAACAGCTGTTCTTGGAATCTATAGTGCTGGTAACAGTGCTAAATTAGGATCGATTTCTATGAAATAATATGAGAAAATAGAGATTGCGCTTCAGATTTTTGATGAATGCTCGTATAGTTATAATAATTTAGGGGCTATAGATGTCTATAGGGCAGTCAATATTTACGACCTTACATTGGCTACAGGAATTCGGAGGTCTAGGACACGGTTAATTAAGAAGAATTATCTACTTTAGGATATTATGGTTTTTGAAGGTTGTGGCAATTTTTTATCACGATACATGTTTATATGTACGGGCAAAAATTTATGTAACACATTCACTGTACATTAATAGTTCGCTAAAACTTTTAGTACCTATATAAAGGATCTTGATTTAACTAATTTATTTAATTAATGCTCAAAACGGGAACGTGATGAAATTAATCTTGGATCCTGGACAATTGCATAAGCGCCAATTGTTGCCCGGGACGGAGCTCACCACTGGTGAGTCAGATGTGCTCAGCGTATGATTGTCGATAAAAAATTACTAAAGAGTTGTTGGCAACTTCTACTAAACTGAATTGACAGTTTAAACTGAAGAATCAAATTGGCAATATTATCACTGCTCCTAAATTTTATAAGATAGATATATTAAAGTAATTTAAATGCACAGTCAGAACAATTGTCTACATCGCTGGAAAAATATGATTTCATTTCCTGTATAACAACAATCGTGAACTGCAGCTTAGTTGCGATGTATCTTAAGCCTTGACTTGACCAGTTAAATATGCAGCCATACATGTTTTTGTTTTAGCATAATATCACATTTATATAATATAAACATCCTCTTGCGAAAATAGTCAAATAAATATTGATCTATTTATAACCTATATGAACACCGATAAGTTTATATTGCTATCGCCTTGAATATTTTATTTTATCCCGTGTTATAAAATGTGGGTAGTTAGTCTGAGACTGAAACTATTACGTAAGCTCTTTAGAAAAATCACGTGAAACGTTTGTGCGAAAAAATTACATATAGAAAAAACCTCTTACGATATTTAAATATGTAATTAGATAGTTTTTTTGAGGTTGCTTGTTAATTACTCCTTAAGCATATTGAAGTATGAGGGACACATAAGGGAACCTAGTTCCAGCAGTAGACGGCAATGGGCAGAATGATGATGATTTTAAAGCAGGAAAACTAATATTCATTTTTGTCAACACAATTCGGTTATTATTCAAGACGACTCGATAAGTATACATGATACACAGATGAGAATATAATATTATCATAGAGCTTTTGGATTAGTTTAAAATTCCACATAGTTTCGACTATTCGACCTTCGACTATAGCACCCCAAAACATAGAATATGTATTTACTGTAGACTAAGTACTTAGTTGCGTATCTAAATTTAAAGATAGAGAGCGAATAAACTGACAAGACAGACGCAATGCTAGTTGCCAATTAGTTAAAACAGATAGTAAACTGTGCTAGTAACATTGGAAAGATTTTTAGTACTTAAGTAGGTTATAATCTCTATTTCATATTATTTATCTAATCATTCGATCACAAATTTAATGTAAACTGTTATTAATTCCGTAATAAGTATAAATTAACAAGATTTATGCAATTTTAAATTCCTATGTATCGATATTAATGAAAATTGCTTTCATCTATTTTAATAATGATAACGGCTCCCTTAAGTAGTAGTAGAGCAGTTCTACTGGTAGTAAAATTGAATATGGCCTGCAGTTACGATTGGTGATATCCCAGTACATTGGCTATGGGGCGTGTGCGCGATGAATCGAACCGCGGACTGATAGCGGGCCGGTTAGACGAGTCCCGCAGCCAGAGAGTGCAATGGCCCAAACTGAAGGGAATTTAAAACTTACGAACTTGCAGACCTTAGATTTCACTATAAAACTTTTGGTACATTATCCTAAGTAAATCTTATGACTAGGAGAATAGCGATGTTGATTAGAGCACATTTGTTCACGTTATCTATCGATGAGCTAAAATAATATTTGATCATTCTTGATAAGACAGCTATTTAATCAAATTCCATGTTAATATTTGTTATTCATGGTTATGTAAATATAAATATATATATAGTTGACAATATATTGTTTATGTGGCAATGTTTTTACCTGTTATAAACTTTGTAATGCGTCATTTAATAAATCATTGTGTTATGGCTTATATTGGTTATTGGCATCATCAATGCGCGTTATCAAACAGATGTATACAAATATTATTTTTACATAAACGTCCCACTGCTGCGCTCGAGCCTCCTCCCCAATAGGAGGGAAATTGACCTATTATACCAACCGGGACAGACATGTTGGTATAGGGTTTTCTACTTCGATTTTTTATTGTTTTGGACAGATGTTATATGCATATTAAATCCCTTAGTCAACTTCTACAACACTGTAAAGCTTAAAACTAACAATTCTTATTTGTAACTACGACATTTAGACCCAGTGGAACCACTATGGGGCGGTAATTGGCCTACTATTACTGTGTTTGTCAAATGGTTTAACCTATGCAACCTTATGGTTGTTTCGAATATTTCGCTCACTTTTCCTTACCCTTCACTCTTTCCTTTCTCTCGGGAAAGGAAATTGTGATTATAAATTATATCCTTACTCTGCCTGGCTGTGTTGATCGCACATAGCATATATATTGACGAATATTTTCTGTAATAAATTATGTAGATTATGTAGTTCATTGCACATCCGGTCGGGTACTTGTCCCACTTGACCAACTTCACAGAATCTATCAACTTCTAGTTAATTTACGTAGTCATTAAATGATTTTTGAAGGAAAATGCGTCGCACAATTTTATAAAGACGTTGACACACAATGTTTTCCTATAATAATTACTAATATTATATTGTATAAATAAAACGTCATTAAAATAACTAGTTGTGCTGTTTAATAATAACTCTGACAGATATTCAATATTAAACTATAGTGTATCATTTTTTTTTAATTAATTATTTATTAATTTACAATATATTAGCTGACCCGAAAGAACTTGTTCTATGCATTAATCGCATCGCTATTTATCAGGTCCAAGTATTAATCTAAACTATTCTAGAATCCACTGGAACACACAAAAAGTTTACGAAAATAAGATTAGATCATTGAATAATTCAGCTAGCAGAACGGGATTCAGTTCTCGTCATGTCAGCAAAATAAGTTGTGTTCTTTTACGCAGGACCCAACAATACATTACGGATAAACAGGCTAGACGTCAAAAAATTAAGATTTATGTTGGTTGTGAATTCTTTTGTAAATAGTATATTTGAATAGGCACTGTTCATAATTCTTCAGATTTTTCTGCATGCACCGCTAATTATTTTTCTGTAATAAAAGTAGTTATTAAGTTAGTCATAGTAACATTAGGTGTCTGTAAAATTTGCCAGAACAAACACATTGACACATACAGAAAAGTGTTAAAAATTAATTAATCCGATCCATCAAAATGTCTATGACGATCGGTTTGGAGACTTAATACTCTCAAATATCATGACATAAAATAATGTCTAAAGTCTAAACCTACTGTATCGGGGGATGAGGTGGTCATTTAAAATTGATATTCTGCCGAAATTGGTTAATCTCAGAAGCGGACACGACTTGAACATTAGGAATAATTAGGAGAAAGGTGATGTAAATATTATAAGCACATTACCATTATCTTATGAAAAAAGCTTATCGTCTAATTACATAAATTTCGTAAGTATCTATTTTAAAAACGTAATTATGAAATTAATGACTGATATTGTTGTTATCACGTGAAAAGAAATTACGGCTCAGGTACCCAAACATTGTTCTGACGATAATTGAATTTGTTTAAAATAATTACCAAAATTTTTCAATTGTGAGATTCATATTTATGAACAGAAATGAGGCATGTTAAACCAAGTATTTATATAATAACTAGCTTTTGCCCGCGGCTTCGCCCGCGTAAAAGTTGGCTTGCATATTTCTTTCTATTGTGTTATTGTGGTGACGGAGTAAGAATACAACTCACCATTCCCTATCTTGCTCGTAGATGTCGTATAAGACGACTATGGGATATATACACATAACATCTATGCAAGAGAAGGAAAACTCGAAAAATGAAACCCTATAGATATCTGACCAGCATGGTATAGTAGGTCAAATGCCCTCCCATTATGGAGGAGGCCCGAGTCCAAGAGTGGGAAGTACGTGGGCTGCAATGATGATGATGATGATATTTCTTAATTTAAGAAATACTCTATCTGTGTGTCAATTTTCATCCAAATCTGGTCAACAGTTTACGCGTGATCGAGTAAGAAAGGTCCAAATAACTTCACAAATTTTTATATTTGAATATTACTTCCACCCTTGTAGTTTAAATTCACGTGGAAACACGTTGATAAATATGGCCATCCTTAGTCGCTGATAATAACATTATCCATGATAGGTTTCCATTGGTGAAAAAGAATAATATTGATCAAACAACCGTTGTTTCACCCACGTAGACCCCATTCCCATGCGAATGCCGAGATAAAAATTGCCTATGTTACTCGCTGATATTATAAGTCTACATAGGTGGAAAAAAAATTGTACTAACAAATCCCACACAAATATCCAAGATAAAAATTGCCTATGTTACTCGCTGATAACGTAGCTTCCTATTGTTGAAAGAATTTTAAAAATTGGTAAACATCCACCGGTTTCTCTCGCAGTTCTCGTTCCGGGCAAACACCAGGATGAAAATAGCCTTTATTTGTTATTCGCTGATAATGTAGATTTTCATTCGTAAATTAATTTTTATATCCATTAAATGTCCGTGATTTCACCCGCATTGTGCCCGGACCCGTAGGAATATTGGGATAAAAAAATAGCCTAAATATGTTCATCATCATTTCGTCTCATATACGTCCCACTGCTGGGCTCGTGCCTCCTCCATAGTAGGAGGGAAATTAACCTTACTATACCATGCTGGTCATGCAGGTTGGTATAGGGTTTTGTTTCGAGTTTTCCATCTCTTGCATAGATGTCATATGCGTAATATATCCCTGAATTATCTCTTACGACACCCATGGGTAAGAGAGGAGGTAGTGAATTGTATTCTTACTCCGTCACCACACGGAATAAAACCTAAATATGTTACACGCTTAAAATTAGCTTTCCGTTAGTGAAATAATTTTAAAGTCGATTAAATTCTCACAGTTGCTCCAGCCACACCGGGATAAAATATAGCCTTGGATAAAATATAGCCTAAGTTATTCCTTATGTAAGGCTTGGTAGACCTGGTGGTAAAGTATTATCAGTATCGGTCCAGCCGTTTTGAAGATTACCCGTATCGAATAGACAGACAAAAAAATTGAGCCGTTTTTAGGGTTTCGTACCCAAAGGGTAAAAACGGGACCCTATTACTAAAACTTCGCTGTCTGTCTGTCCATCTGTCTGTCACCAAGCTGTATCTCAAGGACCGCAATAGCTAGACAGTTGAATTTTTTACAAATTTATGCATTTCTGTTGCCGCTATAACAATAAATATTAAAAACAAAATAAAATAAATATTTAAGGGGACTCCTATACAACAAACCCAATTTTCCCCTTTTTTATAGATAATGGTACGGAACCCTTCGTGCGTGACCCCGACTCGCACTTGGCCGGTTTTTTAGACGTAGGTATCGTGCAAATAATTGTGTGAGCATAAATAAAACCTATTATTTTGACAACAAATAGACGCTTCAAATTTGTTTATTTCTAAAGATAGAAAATTGGATTAATTTCTTGATTTTAACTTACTGTCTGGTAGCGGCTAGGAATATTATAACACTTTCATTGTTTGTGGGTGTCGCAAAATACTACTAAGACAAAGATTTACATTGACCTGGACCAATTGGTGATGCCATCTAGCCAGCTATGTCGTCTGGCAGGCAGCTGGTCATAAAATGTTGCTAAAAGAACTTTTGCAATATATCTACGATGGCAGAGGACCAAATACATATTGCGTCGATCCAAAGTAATCTTGATAAGCGAGCATTAAAAAAATTAATGGGGTAACCCAAGAAAGCCGATCATGTACTAAAATGATCGTTCCTAGGCTCAGTGATATCGGTTTTACGCTTTTCACCTCCTTAGTAAAATAAAAAACTACAAAATACTATAATTACAAAAACTCTTTTTTAGTGAGCACTTTCCCCAAGAAAGAGAACTTTGTACAAAATTTCACGTTTCTAGTAGGGATGTGACTTGGAGGGAAAATAATCGATTTTTTAAATAATCGATTTTTTGTTCTTCAAAATAAATAGATTATAAAATAATCGATTAATTAAAAATAAATAATCGATTATAAAATAATTAATTATTATAGTATGAAATACTACACGCAGTATTGTTATTACCTTCTTTTTTTAGGAAAATCGATTTAATTATAAAAATAATCGATTCTCTATTATTTTGATAATCGATTGTAAAAATCGATTATTACAAAAAAAAATCGATTAATAATCGATTATTATAAAAATCGATTATTTTTTCTCATCCCTAGTTTCTAGGCCTAATGATTTCGGATATACATTTTTGACCCCCATAGAGATTGAATTTCAAAAACTAATTTCTTAGAGCTCATTTACAACAAAAGAAAGAGAATCGCACAATACAGAGAACTACATAGTTTTACGTTCCTAGCCCCAATAGTTTCGGCTATACGATTTTCACCCCCTTAAGGGGTGATTTTCGCTCGCTGCTCGTGTACCCCAAGAAATACAACGGTGTAAAAAAAATTACGTTTCTAGGCCCAGTGGTTTCGGCTTTATTCTTTTTTGTCTTTTAGGGGTTAAATTTCATCCCCATATAAATGAAATTTCCAAAACGCTAAAATAAATATTTATTTATATATTATCAAGTGCCTTAATACAAAGATTCATGGTTTTATCATCGAAAATGATAAACTTGCATATTAAATGTCATCCCCTATTTCAACCCCTTATACCCATTTTTTCGCGATTTCTTTGCTAGAGCTTGTATACCCTAAGAAATTCTACGGTGTAAAAAAAAAATTACGTTTCTAGGCCCAATGGTTTCGACTTTATGCTTTTTTGTGTTTTAGGGGTTGAATTTCATCCCCATATAAATGAAATTTCCAAAACGCTAGAATAAATATTTATTTATATATTATCAAGTGCCTTATTACAAAGATTCATGGTTTTTTCATCGAAAATGATAAATTTGCATACTAAATGTCATCCCCTATTTCAACCCCTTATACCCATTTTTTCGCGATTTCTTTGCTAGAGCTCGTGTACCCTAAGAAATTCTACGGTGTAAAAAAATAAATTACGTTTCTAGGTGCAGTGGTTTCGGCTTTATACTTTTTTGTCTTTTAGGGGTTGAATTTCATCCCCATATAAATGAAATTTCCAAAACGCTCGAACAAATATTTATGTATACATTATCAAGTGCCTTAATACAAAGACTCATGATTCTATCATCGAAAATGACGAATTTCCATACAAAATGTCATCCCCTATTTCAACCCCTTATACCCATTTTTTCGCGATAAAAAGTAGCCTATGTCCTTTCTCAAGCTTTAGTCCATCTCTGTACCAAATTTCATCAAATCGGTTCAGTGGTTTAGACGTGAAAACGTAACAGACAGACAGAGTTACTTTCGCATTTATAATATTAGTAAGGATTATTAGGTGCCTGAATACAAAGATTCGTGGTTCTATCATCGAAAATGACGAATTTCCATACAAAATGTCATCCCCTATTTCAAACCCTTATACCCAATTTTTTGCAATGAAAAGTAGCCTATATCCTTTCTCAAGCTTTAGTCCATCTCTGTACCAAATTTCATCAAAATCGGTTAAGTGGTTTCGACGTGAAAGGCTATATGCTTTTCAACCCCTTAAGGGAGTGAATTTCTAAAAATCTTTTGCTAGTACTTGTGCACCCCAAGAAATACGATGGTGAAAAAAAAAACGTTTCTAGGTCCAGTGGTTTCGGCTGTATGCTTTTGATATTTTAGGGGTTGAATTTCATCCCTATGTAAGTGAAACTACCAAAACGCTAGAACGAATATTTATTTATTTATTATCAGGAGCCTTAATACAAAGATTCACGGTTTTATTATCGAAAATAACGAATTTCCATACAAAATGTCATCCCCTATTTCAACCCCTTATACCCATTTTTTTGCAATAAAAAGTAGCCTATGTTCTTTCTCAAGCTTTAGTCCATCTCTGTACCAAATTTCATCAAAATCGGTTTAGTCGTGAAAGACTATATGCTTTTCACCCCCTTAAGGGGGTGAATTTCCAAAAATCCTTTGCTAGTGCTCGTGCACCCCAAGAAATACGATGGTGTAAAAAAAATACGTTTCTAGGCCCAGTGGTTTCGGCTGTATGCTTTTTGGTATTTTAGGGGTTGAATTTCATCCCCATGTAAATGAAATTTCCAAAACGCTTGAACCAATATTTATTTATTATCAGGTACCTTAATACAAAGATTCGTGGTTCTATCATCGAAAATGACGAATTTCCATACAAAATGTCATCCCCTATTTCAACCCCTTATACCCATTTTTTCGCAATAAAAAGTAGCCTATGTCCTTTCTCAAGCTTTAGTCCATCTCTGTACCAAATTTCATCAAAATCGGTTTAGACGTGAAAGACTATATGCTTTTCACCCCCTTAAGGGGGTGAATTTCCAAAAATCCTTTGCTAGTGCTCGTGCACCCTAAAAGATACGATGGTGTAAAAAAAAATACGTTTCTAGGCCCAGTGGTTTCGGCTGTATGCTTTTTGGTATTTTAGGGGTTGAATTTCATCCCCATGTAAATGAAATTTCCAAAACGCTTGAACGAATATTTATTTATTTATTATCAGGTACCTTAATACAAAAATTCGTGGTTCTATCATCGAAAATGACGAATTTCCATACAAAATGTCATCCCCTATTTCAACCCCTTATACCCATTTTTTCGCAATAAAAAGTAGCCTATGTCCTTTCTCAAGCTTTAGTCCATCTCTGTACCAAATTTCATCAAAATCGGTCCAGTGGTTTAGACGTGAAAGCGTAGCAGACAGACAGACAGACAGACAGACAGACAGACAGACAGACAGACAGACAGAGTTACTTTCGCATTTATAATATTAGTAAGGATAATGAAGGCCTCTTGCTGATGTAATTTCTCGATTTAAGTATATACCTAATTCTTAAATACCTATATATTTATTATTATTAAGGAAATACAGACACATTTTTTTCATGTCTACGTATTTAAAAATATGACTACAGATTCTTGTTTTGTTTTCATGGTTGTTGTTTTACGTATTCGTAAACTAATTTATATGCAATTGTCAAGGTTAGGAGTGTGTCGTTAACTTAAACAAGGACATATTTAGCTGCTATCAACAGGTATAACAAAGAAATGGAAATATATTTTACATTCCTATGTTAGTATAATTTGTTCGCTGTTAAAAATGTTTATTCGTTTTCAATCTCTCTCTGAGCCAATACAAGCCCTATTTTTGGGCAAAAAGAAATTAGATAGCTTAATGAACACGTCGGTCAGTAGTTTCAGGATAAGTTATGGCAACTTGCGTCCCTTAGACGTATTTCAGGACACTTACAAGAGACGGCCAAGCGTTGGGGTGTCGGGGATAGAATGTCATCAGACGATCTCTCCGGGCACCCTGTAAAAGCGCAAAAGGGGCCGCTGTAGTTTTAGTGGCTATGTGGTGGCTTATGTGGCCAGCGAGTCCCACATTCACTGCCCCGTTCATCACCGGCGGGGGGATAGTGCGTAAATGCATTTCCATAGCGAGAAAAAGAAGGATATTCACAAGAAAGGAAGGGATGATGACACATTATATACCCTGTCACCGTTATGTTCAATCAATAATGTTATATTTACTAGTCTTTCGTATGGGAAAATAAGTTTTTGAGACTAGATTGTTAATTAAACCAGCGCTTACTACCTATACTTCTTTTGGCCACATAACCCATATATATTTTCTTGCCTTGCATACCGGCTGACAACGGTGTTTATTTTCATATTTCCTTTAATCCTTGGCCCTCGACGATGAATCATAAAGGTCGTTTGACTGGGTACGACTCGATTAGTCATAGCTGATCGAATCGCTTTTTTTTTAATTTATGATATGCGTCTAGAACCATTTTTCTCTGAAATATACGTGTAATCGAAACAATAAAAAGTATATAAACAGTTGCCTATTGGAGAGGTACGTAAGTAGATTTATGAAATCCATCGACATAAATATTTAGCACTATCAAGAATTTAGTATTCATGGTGCTTCTTCAATTCGTGATTATCCCATGCCTGCACACGTAGTGTGTTAGTGAAGATACCAACCTGTGGTTCACAAATTGTCGTCCCTAGTCTGACTGTAATTTCTATCGATTAACTAGGTTAAATTAGGTATATGTAAACTTCGAAATAATCAAAGTACCTAGACATATATCTAATCTTAAATTGGTTTCGTCTCATTGTATACATATAATTACTTTATTAATTGCTAATTCTGCAGTTTTGTCATATCAACATAATTTAAGATAACACTATATATATGTATATGTGCTCTATATCTCAAGAAAAAGCACAGATTCATTTCTGAAATAGTCACCTTTAAATTGTGTGATGATTTTACCATTGATACTTAGGTATATCAAAATAGAAGAATATAAACGGACAAGTATAACTATCGTAAGGATCACTATAATAACTAGATATAAAAGTGATAGAATTAAAGGTTGTTATGAATTATCGTATTTTGTTGACGGATGAATGATAATGTGTTGTCACCCCTTATTCCCTGTGACACTTGTGAATAACCGCTACGAGAGCATCAGAGGGTGGGCAGTAGCGCCCTCTTGGAAAACTAATACTAATTGCAGATGCCAAGGGTATCGATTAGGGCATCAGCAGACGTTATTAAGGTGATGGATTAATAAGAATTCACTGAAGAACGTATAACGTAAATAAATATTTAATTTAAACGTTCTATTTCTTTATTATTGATACATATTTAAATGTAAACTTTCTCATAGGCGTTGCTTTGTACATACATATATGATTTTACTATTTTAAAAGTACATATTCCTATATGCATGGATCTATGTATATTAACTACAATTACAACCGAAAAAAAAACTATAGCTTTTTGCTAGTCGATAAATTTTATATTGTCGATTCATCTTTAGATTTATTGAGCGATGTTACCCAGATGAGACTAAATTGCGACAATAAATTATCAGATTTGATATATCAATTGTTCATTGTACATATGACGGAAATAATTGGCTATTTTAAACTAGCTTAAAAATAATCTTATTCTGTGCATCGATTTACAATTGGCATCAATTAACCTTTGATTTTGTGTAAAGAATCTCGTTATATTGTTCTATTATTCATATTATTAATTATATGTTTTTACTGTGCTTTTAAATTAAATAGCGATTTTACGAAACTACTAATTATTAATTTCATTCTTAAACATCATAGCCTAATTTCTAAATAAATTAATATTTGTGTATTTTGGCATTACCTCTTAACTTCTACGTCGCAATGTTCACGAGGCTCTTCCGCAAACTAATAAGCCTTATACACCACCTTGGCCAGACGAGTTGGTATAGTTTTATTACAAGTTAGGAACAGAAAAAGAATTGAATTGGATTCAATGCTTTTTCTGCGTAATCAATAATATTACGACACTCGGGATGAAAGGTAAGAGTACATATTCTTATTCTGTTATCACATGGAGCCGATATTACGTTTCATGTTGTTATAATTTTAATTATTTTTATGTTTATTTATGTACACGCGTAAACATTGGAAATCCCTAGATAAGTAGATACTGAGCTATGTATTTAGAATTTGTAAATACATATGGAATTGTGTTTATGTAGTGTTTGGTGTTTAATCATAAACCTTCCTACCTATTCTGATGAAAGCGTTTTAAGAACAAATAAATTTCACATTTTCTGTGTAGTAACGAAGTAATAATACTATTCACCACTCACTATCTTGACCGTGGATATTGTAAAAGACAACTAAGAGGGATATGATATATAACGTCATAACGTCTATGCAAGACAAATAAAACTCTAAATCAAACCCTATACCTACCAACCCGTTTGGTGAAACGCACCAGCAGCGTGGTATAGTAGGTCAATTTTTCTCCTATTATGCTCGAGCACAGCAGTGGAACATATATGAGGTGAAATGATGATGATGAAATTTCAAGAAATGAATTTTGATGTGAAACAGGCGAGGGTGGACCTTATCATTGGCGTGGCGTTAACGCCACTCTTGGATACGTACATTTGTGTAACGAAACAATAACCTGTTTTAGAATGTTGTACAATGCCATCTAGTGAGCTCAAAATAAGTTATTAACATAAACACATACCTATAGTAAACATAAATGTACTAGTGAAAATAAATGTTTATTGAATAAAAAACATCATTTTCGTGAAAAAATTTGTAATATTTTATTAATACCTTATGCTGTGTTAGTTCCTATCGTAATCTGTTCTTTTATGCATATATACTTGTACAAAATAATTTCGATGTTTCACATCCGTCAGGCGTCCTGAGCGACGGCCCCTTTTTTTAAATTAAAATTTTAGAAGTATGTGATCTTATCACTTTGGTTAACAGGAAGATTTGTAATAATATTCAACTAATTAGGGATGTCTCTAAGATAACATAGTGATTCCAGTAACTTTGTATTTATTTATAACTCCAGACAGAACATTAAATTGTTGCTGTCTTTTGATTAATATAAGTGCATGCTATGCCGCCATTCATAAATTTGCCATTAATATAAAACACCGAGATCAGTCATGCGTTTCCGTTGTTCTGAACTCATGCATACTTTGATGATATTCGAATTAGTTCAGAACAATAACGTTGCTATTTATTTCGTTATTACTCATTTGCTACAAACGAGTTGACGTCACCTTCAGGCCGTACAATGTGTGTGTCGTCCAGCGAATGTATATATTTAATTTTGCTAAAATAAATCTTAGAATTACCACAAACTTACGTAAACACTCCATAAGTAGATACTATTTTGCGCAGTGACAATTTAAAGATACGTTTTAGCTTCACTTATTTTTCCATGGAGACCGAAAAAACCGGCTAAGGCAGCACCAAAAGACTAATAGACATATTGAACGAATAAATTTTATTGACTCGATTCTATAATCGAGTAGTACTATTATTAGATGTACATATTTTATAGTTTTTTACTTCTTGCCTCATGGACAATATGGACATATGAGCCTTAATTATTAAAATAGTATTTGTAATGTGTAGTTAAAGTTTTTACGTAAGTTGCTGGTAATTCTAAGAATTGTGTTGTGACAATTATAGTACTATTCTCCCTTGCAGAGGCCTTTGTCTATCAGTGGATGTTGAAAGGGCAATGGATGGATGAATATCGGTGCTTCTGTGGATACATAAGTAGATAACGCTAATTATTTTATCAATCTTGTCCTCCTAGCTCGTAGACGTCCACTGTTGGACATAGGAGTCCCCACGACAATACCACTCAAAATGGTTCTGTGCATCCAACGTTTATTTGCGACTTTTAAAATGTCGTCAATCCACCTAGTGGGGGTCGGCCTACACTGAGTTGTCCGATTCGTTAATTTTTCGGGCTATATGAGATCCACCCGTTCTTTTACGGATTGCCATATTCCGGATTTTATCACGTAGTGAAATACCAAGCATAACCTTCTCCATAGCACGTTGAGAGACTTTGAACCTTGTTATGAGACCGACATTTAAAGACTTGATTCTGTTTCTAGTCTCAATACAGGATGTTAAAGTCTGTTCCGTTATACTACATGTGTTAAAGTATAGAGAAGTGCGCGTACGTCAGTGTATGCATTTGTGGACTGTAATAATTATGTTACGCGCAGATGTCAGTCTTCGTTGATACTAGCCGTCGTGGCCGTGACCGAAAATACTGTCATAAGGATGTCATTGCAAAATAAATTTGTATTTGCTGATGTCTATGTGAGCTTAAATCTGTATAAAATAAAAATAATGAAATAGTAACTTAGTATTCTATAGTTCCGTGTCACATAATGGATGGTTATATTTGGCAGAAGTTTTCTGAACTTTTCTGATTTATTTTGAGTTTTCTTTGAAATCACTCTTTTATTAGTAACAAGTACTTACGTAGTCACTTTGTAAGAACGGTTTCAACTTCTGCGTAAGAGGATACTATCATACTATCTATTCTTCTATTCAATGTTAGTGTATCAGTAATAAAAGATAGGTAATGTTTGTGACCGTAGATCTGATGAACGTGATCCGTATTATTTATCGCCTAAATCATAATTTCACGGTTACCGTACTTCTAATTTCGTTGGTAGGTATATTCGTTAGTTTCTAGCGTAGAGACAGCTTTGTATTATTTGGTGGTCTGCCAAAAATTTGCTCGATGTGACACGTAATGCCATTCGTAACAGCTGTTATTCTAAAAATTTGCTCCGGTTTTATAATAAGTATATCTTTTTAATGATAAAGTAATTTCGTAGCATTGTTTTGTTTGTGTGTAACATATTTTAAGTGCAATAACTTTGAACTTGTTTTTCGTATCAATGAATGTTATTTTTATATACTTAAATTTTATTTCATTCATCATTGTAGTTGAACAAACGCGTTAAATCGTGATTTGACTATTATAGTAATCGGTCATACAAAATAATTTATAGGATTTTTGCTATCTATACTAATGGTGTTATAATCTCACAGACTTCCTAGGGCTGGGCATAAGCCTTCTCCACATAAGGAGAGAAATTGACCCATTTTATCATAATGGTCAAATGGTTTGATATAGGTTTTTATTCTGAGGTTTCTTTCTTTCTGTCTACATAATAATATCATCATATCATATGTTGCGATGGTAAAAACAAAATAAATTGTAAAAACGAACTTCGCTAATAAATTAAATTGCCTTTGCCGTTTGGTGACGAAGTAAGAAAGCCTAATAATATTATGGGTAATCAAGAATATAATAATATTTGTACTTTATTAACCTGCACTTATTACAAATTATTTGTAATCGGCAAGCTTCTGTCTCGAATACAGGTGGATCAAGAAAAAAAAATAATGCATAAGTCTTTGGCTAAGTTTAACAGCCAGCCTTAGCGACGTCACGGGGTTGGGCCCGATCTGTCCGACGCCCAGTTTGGTTTTCGGAGGGGGCGTTCGACGATTGCGGCCCTGCTGCGCCTGAAGGCCGTGGTAGCGGAGGCCGTCACCGGCGGAGGAGTCCTGTTGGCGGTGTCCCTGGACATCGCCAACGCCTTCAACAGTCTGCCATTCAGCTGCATCAGGGAGGGGCTAAGGTACCACGGGGTGCCCGTGTACCTCAGGCGGCTGGTGGCAGACTACTTGGAGGGGCGCAGCGTCCTCTACGTTGATCGGTAGGGGACGTTGTGCGAACGCCCATGACGTGCGGTGTCCCACAGGGGTCGGTTCTGGGTCCGACCCTGTGGAACATCGGCTACGACTGGGCGTTGAGAGGAAGCCTCCCACCCGGGCTGGGCGTAATTTGCTACGCCGACGATACACTCGTCACAGCCCGGGGTGGGACGCTAGAGGAGGCGGCACGCCTGGCAACTCTCGGCACCGAGGAGATTGTCAGGCGGATCGAAGCGCTGGGGTTGAGGGTAGCCCTGGAAAAGACGGAGGCCCTTTTGTTCCATGGCCTCCGTACCGCCGGGCCTTCCGCCGGCGCTTCGATCACCGTGAATTCGGTCACCATCAGCATCCAGGCCCACATGAAGTACTTGGGCCTGGTGCTCGACGGGCATTTTTGGTTCCGGGAGCATCTCCATCGACTTGTTCCCCGGCTTGTCGGCGCGGCGTCCGCCCTTTCGCGGCTGATGCCGAATGTGGGCGGACCCAGTGCTACGTGCCGACAGCTGTACGTGGGGGTGATCCGGTCGATGGCCCTGTACGGCGCACCGGTGTGGGCGGGGTCCCTGACCGTCTGTCTTAGGGCCCTCCTGTGACGACCACAGAGGGTCATGGCGATCAGGGCCATACGGGGTTACCGCACGGTGGCGACGGAGGCAGCGTGCCTCCTGGCCGGAACCTTCCCGTGGGACCTGGAGAGACATTTATCGGCGGGTGTCGGAGACGCGCCCGCGGCGGAATGGTCTCCATCAATGAGATCACCGCCTGGCGGGTCGACGCCCGCCGAGAAGTAATTGCCCGTTGGGCAGTCCGGCTGGAGAGTCCTCGGTACGGTGTCAGGACCGTCGAGGCCCTCCGACTGGTGCTGATGGAGTGGTTGGAGCGGACGCACGGGGTGCTTTCCTTCCGACTGGTGCAGGTGCTGACGGGGCACGGTTGCTTCGGGAAGTACCTGCACAAGATTGTCAGGAGGGAGAGCACACCGTCCTGCCACCACTGCAGTTGCGACGAGGACACGGCGCAGCACACGCTCGAGGAGTGTGCTGCATGGGAGGGGGATCGCTGTGAACTCGTCGCAATTATCGGTGCCGACCTGGCGCTGCCGACCATCGCCAGGGCGATGCTCGTCAGTGTCAGGAACTGGGACACGGTCGCCACCTTCTGTGAGGCCGTAATCTCACGGAAGGAGGCGGCGGATCGTGTGCGAGTAGAGCTCCTATTCGGCGACACGTTCCGCCGCCGGCGAATCGGGCGGCGCAGGCGCGAGTATCTGCGCCTAATGCCGCCCTAGCCGAGGCCGCGGGTGATCGGACCGGGGAATTGTCCGTCACCCGCGGAGAGGCTGACCGCGTGACGGCGACCGACGTCCCAGTACGTCGAGAGGTGAGGATACCCGAAAGGGTATTCCATCGGGCCGACCACTGACGACAAGTCACATCTGCTCCGGTGGTCGGCCCAACAACGAGGTGACGTGGGTACGGGTGGGTTATGGGCCCGCGCGCCGTCCTTTCATCGCCCCGGACGGATTGGACCGCGCGTGCGCTTACCATAGCCCACCCATAAAAAAATAGGTAAATGAAGAGTTAGTTGGCTATTATCTCACAAGTAATGTTAAGAGTTGGTAGTTTTTTTTTACAGAAAAGGGGGCGTCCATAAATTACGTGAGGTGTTTTTTTAAATTTTCTGCGCCTCCCTCCCCCCCTGGTGAGATATCGTGAGATTTTATTCAACCCCCTCCCCCATCCCGCAATCTCACGTGAGATTTTTCAAAATGTTCGTTTCACAAAATTTTAGATTATAACGTTATTTATTTAATTTTTTAGGTTACTACCTAAATTTTGTGAAATTTTATCAGGAATAAAATGTACTCCTAACTAAAGGAATCAACCTCCTAAAGGCCTTTCCATATGACAACAAAAATAATTGTATTTTGCTCGTAACTAATAGTTACGGTTTTTTTCAATTTCAGATCATAACATTTAACCGATGGAGTGGTTGGCCACCGTGATAGTTGACTGCTCTTTGATAAAGTTCGATTCTTTTAAGAGTCACAGATATCAATGTAGTAAAAAGTATATAAATATGCATTGAAGAAGAACTCACCGCAATATTCACTTTGGAATGAATTATTATCAATTTTAATATCGATGCAATTTAAGAGATTAAATCTTAAGCATGTACAATCTGGATTAAATGGACCAAAATAGTATATTTTTTTTTGTTTCAAGCAGAAAAAAAATGCGTGATATTTGCCGAGACCCCCCCCTTTCTCCAACGTAAGATTAGGTGAGATTTGACTCGACCCCCTCCCCCCCTTAAACATCTCACGTATTTTATGAACGCCCCCAAAAAGGCTTGGTAGTATTCTAGGCCGCTACCAGTTGGCAGAAAGTATTGATAAAATACATAATGCTAATCTTTATACATATATAAATTTCTTGTGTAGGGGTGTATATCACTGAACTTCTAATTGATTGGATCGATGTTGATGAAATTTTTTGTGTGTGTTCAAGGGGATTCGAGAATGGTTTAGATTCACAATTGGACCCGGTAGGTGGCGCTTTATTTTATTTGAACAGAACAATGTTTGTTGGGTCAGCTAGTATTCATATAAAAATAAATGTACATATTTAAATGACACGAAAAGATAAGCGTGTTGAAAATGCAAGGCATTTGAATAGAGGTCTTTTTGCTTAATACTTGTGTATTATCGTCAGCATTATTTATGCAAGACTTCTTTGAGTTATACTAATTTTTAAATTACATCCAAATCGAAGATACCGTCGTACATGACCGAAAGTAGAAAAGAAAATATATTCCTTATTTATTAAAAAAAAAAAAACAAGGCTGTATGTTAGAACTTGTCCTTGTGGTGACGAATTAAAAATAGACCACCCGTAACTTGCCCGCGTGTGTCGTAAAAGTTATAAAAGAAGATATTTATATTATCTAAACTTCTTCTAGCTTTCTTCCTCTTTACATAGGTGTTATAACACATATTTATGCAAAAGAAATAACCCTCCCATTATGGAGGAGGCCTGAGCCCAACAGTAGGACATATATAGGCTGAGATGATGATGAAAAGATGCTGTCTTATATGACCGAAAGAGAGGTAAAGAAGAAATAGACACCGTCAAATGAATATGTATCTTTTTGTAAAAATAACAACTGCCTGTACTAAAGAAATACTCTTTTTAAGACACACATTACATCTAGACTCAGAACAACAATTTGTGGATTGCACAAAGTGTTGCCATCCGTGAGATTCGAACCTCCGACGCAACACTGGCAATATCTATTAATGGTATCTTAACCACTACACCATCTGTGCAGAATAACAAAAGAAAAAATATAACGAGCATTGTCGTAATACTCATTCTCTACATTTAAATAAATTTTCTATGTACAAGCAAAATGATCAAGGAGCAAGCTTGCATTTCCTCGTCGTTAGAAGCGCCTCTAAGACGCATGGATTTTGTCCTGTGGGTAAACCTAATCAGTAACGTTCTAATATAAACACTATATTAATAATATCTAGTACTAGCAACCCGCCCTCGCTTCGCTTCGGTTTTAGTCGTTTTACCTCCGTAGTTCCCGTTCTCGTGGGAATACCGGGATAAAATATATCCTAGTTTACGCCCTGATATTATAGCTTTCCATTGGAGAAAGAATTTTTGAAATCGGTCCTGCCGTTTAGAAGATTACTCGGAACAAACAGACAGACAGACAAAAATTTTTTAATTTGTATTTTAGGCATAGGTGTCGTGCAAATAACCGTGTGAGCATGAAAGAAGTCTATTATTTTGACATTACAAACAGACACTCCAATTTTATTTATTGGTATAGATTAGTCCATTGAAAAGTTACATTTGGGGTTGCGTTTTTTAGAGGACGCAATTTTATTTTTTTGATGTGTAGGGGGGGGGGGGGGGGGTCAGTGTAAAGCTAAAACCGAGTTTGTGGGATCGCCTCCTTGTCCCACGGCCGCCATCTTGAAAATAGGGGTTGAAATGGTTTTTATGATATATCTCTTAAACTATTTATCTGATAAAAAAAAAATTATATTTTTGTTGCAAATTAAATTCTCTACAATTTTGGTCCAATAACTTTTTGTCGTAGAACTATAAATAAAAAAGTTATAAGTGAAAATGTTCAGAAATTCGAGAAATAAATTTATATTTTTCGATATATCTTTTTTTTATCATTTTACGAGAAAATGATATCAGACCAATTTTGTAGATCGTTTTTTAAGGAACAACTTTTGTAAGCAACATTTTTTCATTAAGTCAATAGCTAAGGTTTTACAGCGCTCCGAAGTGAGTACTGGAGGCGCGTTTTCTTTTACGTGGTATCCCCAAGGGGCATAATCCACGGTGATTTTCTAAATTTGAACTACTCCGTCCTCAGTCTTTTCGATAGACCAGGCTGCGGCTCAGCATCTGATCGGCTTTTTGAATTAAATATCAGTGGGAGAACTGGAGAATGAAAGGGTGTTAATGTCGGCGGTTCATCATCAAAGTCATTTTCATTTATTAACTCTGAGAGCCCCATTACGTTGCTGCAAGTCTCTCTAGAACAATGGAAGCACACTGCAGAACATTTCAGGCCTGCTTTTCGACATCCACATATCGCTCCACAGTTTCCTTTGAATTTGCAAAAGATCAATTTTAAAAGCTCAGGGGGTGCTGGAGGTTTAGGGCTCTGCACTGGCATCAATAATTTTCCACATTTTTCCAGCCCTAATCTTCAGGATCATTATTATTACCAAGCCACGACTGGACCTGATGGTAGACACGGAAAGTATGAACTCCAGACTCTACCTCGTGGGTGGTGGGGAAAAGAGTCAATAATTAAATATTAATAATATTCATCATCATCATCTCAGCCTATATACGTCCCACTGTTGGGCGCGGACCTCCTCCATAACGGAAGGATAATTGACCTACTATACCACGCTGGTCAGACGTGTTGGTATAGGGTTTTATTTCGAGTTTTCCTTCTCTTGCATAGATGTTATATGCGTTTTATATCCCTTAGTCGTCTCGTACGATCACCCACGGGTAAGATAGGGGGTGGTGAATTGTATTCTTACTCCGTCACCACACGGATTAATAATATTGCAAATTAATAATTAAAAAAAGTATAATAACAAAATAAAAAAACACAATGACTGATGATTATTAATTAGTACACAAGTAGTATGTATAGTTAAGAGTACTGAAAAATAGTACTCCCTTCGGAGCGCTGTAAAACCTTAACTATTGACTTAATGAAAAAATGTTGCTTACAAAAGTTGTTCCTTAAAAAACGATCTACAAAAATGGTATGATAACATTTTTTCGTAAAATGATAAAAATAAGTTATTTCGAAAAATATAAGCTTTTTCTCGAATTTCTGAACATTTGCGCTTATAACTTTTTTATTTATAGTTCTACGACAAAAAGTTACTTGACCAAAGTTGTAGAGAATTTAATTTTCAACAAAAAGTATTAACAATTTTTTTTATCAGATTAATAGTTTAAGAGATATATCGTAAAAATCATTTCAACCCCTATTTTCAAGATGGCGGCCGTGGGACAAGGGTGGCGATCCCACAAACTTGGTTTTAGCTTTACACTGACCCCCCTTACACATCTAAAAAATAAAATTGCGTCCTCTAAAAAACGCAAGGTAAGGCCTAAAAAATGTAACATTTCAATGGACTATACATTAAATATATTAAAAGAAAGTGTGCCTCTATTTATCTATCTACAAATAAACGTACAAATGGAATGTGTGTACTATAAATATTATTGACAAATGATTATGTAAAACTCTGTATTGATTACATTATATTATTTACGTATATTATTCGTGTGGTGATGGAGTAAGAATACAATTTACTACCCTTTCTTGCCCATGGGTATCGTAAAAGGCGACTAAGGTATATAATATGCATATAACATACGCAGGAGAAAGAAAACTCGAAATAAAACTCTATACCAACACGTCTGCCCAGCGTGGTATAGTAGGTCAATTTCTCTCCCATTGTAGAGGAGACTCGAGCCCAGCGGTGGGACGTATGTGGGCTGTGATGATGTGATGATGATTTATATTATTCATATCATTAAGTGGTAAGAAATATAATTAACCACTTCCTTCCATGTTTTGCTTGTGGATTTAATAAAAAGACGATTAAGTTATGTGATGTGATGCAGATAAAATCGATGAAAGAGAAGGAAAACTCAAGTCGAAACTGCTACTCCGTCTCATCAGCGCGTTCACATTCTCTCCCATAGTGGAGTGGGTCCGAGCGCAGTAGTAAGATCCTCATACGCGTCCCACTGCTGGGCTTGAGCCTCCTCCTAAATAGGATTGAAATTGAGCTACTATACCATGCTGGTCAAACAGGTTGATATAGGGTTTTATTTCTAGTATTCCTTCTCCAGGACGTATGTGTAACGTAAATGGGATATACATGGATGTTAATAATGATTATTATCATAGTAAACTAAATTTGAACTACATTTATATATCATACCTACTATTGCTTAGAATAATAACGTATAGAAGGATAGTGTCAATACTTCGAATTTTCAAAATTTGAATCTAAAAATACTAATGGCGCGCAGACGATTACACACGTTCACACGCAAACCACTATACAAATTATGAAATCAAATTTTGTTTTTATTAACATAAATCGTCGAAATACTTTTAAAAGTAATGTTAAAAACCTTTTTAAGTTTTTCAAATGTGTTGTGACACTATTTGAATGCACAAACCGTCATAATTACCTATTTATTTTTTAAGAGTTGCGTACGTTCGTGCAGTACAATGACTTGTACATTACGGAATGGTTCCGGCGTAAGCTCCATTAGGCTCCAATTGAAATGCCTCACTTTTTGTGCGTGAACTTACCTTCTATAGGTTATTATTCTAAGACTTAGAATAATAACGTATATAATGTGTTATTATATTAATAATAATAACGTGAACTTACCTTCTATAGGTTATTATTCTAAGACTTAGAATAATAACGTATAGAAGGTAAGGTCACGCACAAAAAGTGAGGCATTTCAATTGGAGCCTATTGGAGCTTACGCCGGAACCGTTCCGTAATGTACAAGTCATTGTACTGTACGTACTTACGCAACTCTTAAAAAATAAATTGATAATTATGACAGTTTGTGCATTCAAATGGCGTCACAACACATTTGAAAAACTTTAAAAGGTTTTTAACTTTACTTTTAAAAGTATTTCGACGATTTATGTTAATAAAAACAAAATTTGATTTCATAATTTGTATAGTGGTGTGCGTGTGTATGTGTGTAATCGTCTGCGCGCCATTAGTATTTTTAGATTCAAATTTTGAAAGTTCGAAGTATTGACACTATCCTTATAGACGTTATTATTCTAAGTTATAAGTACTATTGTTACAATATCGTTCTTAAAATTGATTACACCAACAATTATTTGGTTACCATGGGAATGGTTGCTATTTATTACAAGAATTTTCTAAAAATATGTTGCTGAATATGTTTGCTGGGCACTTTAATGTTTCTTTAAATTGCAATTATGCGAAGCCGAGGCGGGTCGCTAGTCCTATATATAAATAAATGTTGGATCAATGGAGTTTGCTTACAACTAGTGTTCCACACCCACGCATATTCTTTACAAGTGGGTGTGTGCCAAATATCTACTCTTACTACTATTTTCTACTCTATTACTCTCCACTTAAATGTCATTCATTATATTTTAGAGTGACAACTTTGTACTTCCATAAACTATAAAAAAATACACCGGTTTCAGAGACAATTCAGTTCAATTTTAATAGCAATTGCTATCCATATCTTACTCCTATATATATTATATATATTCGACTATTCTGCAAAATAGAACATTATTCCTTGTTTCGTTTCGTCATGTAATAAATTCTTCTATTCGTAAAATATTTTGTGAGTTGATTGATTGATTTTTTTTCAGAGTCGAGTGTATACTGTCGCTATATCAATCAAGCTATACTCAGACTAAGACATTCCACAATTAGCAACGGATAATAAAAAAAAATTAAAATCATTAGTTGTTTGTGAACTACGTTATCGCTGGGACGCCTCGATGGCTGATCGCCAACTCTTTCGCAACAGCTCTAAATTTAAACACCAAGGTTCTTACATTGCAGTTTGGGGGTTATTGACATCAATACAGGGTTATACAATACATTACTTAATGTTTAGTTTTAATATACAGATATGTCTTGTCTTGTGTGAGAATTGAAGGAGACGTTGATAGCGAACTGCCAGTGTTAGTGCCAAGTTTACGGCAATGCGCAGACGCAATAGACGTTACGCTCACAGAAATAACACGAGGCTAACTATATTTAAATTCTAAATGAAATCTGCTTGAAAAATGTCTACGTTAGCAGGTTCAAAAGAATTTTTGATTATGTTTGTATTTATGTACTTAAATAAATGTTGACGTAACTAAATATATATAAGTATGTGATGTTAGTGACCGACCTTTTGTCCTGAACGGACAAATCAATATTTGTTGAAAACCTTCCCATATAGCATACAATTATATTTAAAAGCCAAATAATATGATATTTCGTGTGCTGACGGAGTAGGAATAAAATTCACCACCCCCTTTCCTGCCTGTGGGTATCTTAAAAGACGATTAAGGGATGCAACTTGCGCATCCATGAAAGAGAAAAACTCGAAATAAAACACCATACCAACCAGTTTGATCAGAGCCATAGGCCTATTTCCGTCCTATTTTGGAGGAGCCTTGAGCTCAACAGTTGGCCGAGATGATAAATGATGCAGTAATGTGATGGTCTTAAATATAATTCATTTATATATCCTAAATTATAGCTATGTTTATAGGCAACAGAAATCCACTTTATGGTGCACGCACATACACACACGTCTCTAAAGATACTCTGCTCTCGCGTGATCTAGGGTGCAAATCCTTACACCGCGGTGGAACTTCTTAAATTAACAATTAACGATTAAAATTCTATCTAAATCAAACCATCTAGGGAACAATCATTTGTGGATTTTACAAAGAAGGACGTAGAGATCGAATTCTCGACGTTCGACACTAGAGGTCCATACTTAAACCACGTCACATTATCTATACCAATAAATAAAATTGGAATGTCTGTTTGTAATGTCAAAATAATAGGCTTTTTTCATGCTCACACGGTTATTTGCACGACACCTATGCCTAAAATAGCAATTAAAAAATTTTTGTCTGTCTGTCTGTCTGTTTGTTCCGGGTAATCTTCAAAACGGCTGGACCGATTTCAAAAATTCTTTCACCAATGGAAAGCTATAATATCAGGGCGTAAACTAGGCTATATTTTATCCCGGTATTCCCACGGGAACGGGAACTACGCGGGTAAAACGACTATAACCTATAACCGAAGCGAAGCGAGGGCGGGTTGCTAGTTTATTTTATAAAATACTGGTCTTCGTCAAAATTCTTGTTTGAGTTTATCCGCCAAGAAATGCTCAATGGCAAGCAAAAAGTCTGGAACTGTGCCCGTTAGACAACAATAGACCTGCCCCCTATTACGTGTAACAAATATTACATGGCTATGTGGGTGTGTTTATACTTCTGTTCCTTCATAGGTAAAGGTAGCATTACATATTGGCGCGTGTAAAGAAGAAAGATAGATGAAAATTGTCATTGTAGATAGATACACACAAAGATAAGGATCTTATTGCCTTAGTCGTCTAGTACAACCTACCTACATAACGATCATTATGATGGTATGTCTTAATACACGAATAAACATTAAGCTTTGTTCCATTTCTAGTTAGCTGGTTAAATCAGCTTAGTCATTAAATTTAAGAGTAATTGAGCATGTATTAGCACACACTAGTCTTGGCTAGAATTTTAATAATAATGTATGTATTCATTGTTGCTTCTGTGTTACGAATACTGCCAACCCTCTCATAGCTCGTGAGTTTCGCAAAAGAAGACTAAAAGTTTTACGTCAATATCAGTTCGCCATCTATCAGATTTTTTATTGCTATTGGTGGCCAACGAGCAAACAGGGTGAAAAGAAACAAGGAAGTTCAGTGATACTAAAAGCATCACCATAACACGGAAATACCCTCAGAAAGTTGGGGTCCAGCTCTTTCGTTCACCGAATGAAGCGCAGTAATAAATTGCAGTAGCAGTCTCAGGCGTGCATTTTCTAGCCTTCTGCCAGCCAGTGGTCTCGTGGAAGGGGGCGGCGGAGCGCGTGCGCGTCTCCTTGACGACGTGAATCGCCGCCGGCGATTGGGGCGGTGCAGGCACGAATACCTGCGCCTGATGCCGCCCTAGCCGAGGCCGCAGGTGACTGGACCGGGGAATTAGTCTGTCACGCGCCGAGAGGCCGATCGCGCGAGGAAAGACCGACGTCCTCCCCGATTTGTTCTTTCGGGCCAACCACTGACGACAAGTCACCTTGCTCCAGTGATCGGCCCAACGACGAAGGCGACCTGTCACGGGTGGGTTACGGGTGTGCGTGCTTACCGCCCCTGTCACCCCGGACGGAGCGGAGCGAGGAGTGCGCCGACCGTAACCCACCCACAACAAAAGGTGTGGATTTTCTACGAGAGTGTGGTACTACCCTGGACGGACCGACCCGTGGCTGTAGACGGGCGACTATCGACAGTGTCGTCCTACATAGGAGACGATGTTATCTGCAGTCCCTTCATCGGCCGCACCCGCGGGACCTGCTTATTGTGAACTCAAAAATTGTTACAAGCGATAAATGTAAATACAAAGTAACTCGTTACAATAATAGTGTAATCATATAGAATGTGCAAGATCATTCATCAATTATTCGAACAGCAAAACAGCAGGCGGCGCCATATCGACGACAGCTGCTTCGAATAGTTCAGTAGGCGCAAACGCCAATGCTTGCGACACCTTCCAATCGACCGGACTCTGATCTGGCATGCAATATACATACATTGTCTCGTTTGAAATACATTAAGCTTTGAATTAATACACGCTATTCTTCAAACGATTTAACACGTATTCAATATATATTATCAGTTCGCGTTTTATTGAATATCGATCGACTTTTCAAGTATCTATGACCTCACAAGGCCACAGCTGTGTAAACATACCAATGTAATGTCACAGACTAATAGACACTAAATTATTAAACCTGTATTATAATTAAAATAAGCCAAATGAAACTTATCATCATCGTACGCTTATCCCAATGACTTGGGGTCGTCCCAAAATATTTTCTTCTTCCACACAACCCTATCAGTTGTCAGCTCTGCTTCCAATTTCTCTCTATCCGTCTTATGTTTTATTCATCTAATCTTCAGTTTTGCACTGCCCCTAAAGTATTTGACACTCATACATGAAACTTTCTGGGTTGAGAGCCCTCAGCGCTCACCCACCAGTCTGGGTAAAGTTGTCACAGCCATCTGCGGCTAACAACTAAATCACTAAAAAAACATGAAACTTTCTTCATAATATTAATTTCATTCCGCCTTATCACATGTCACCTGTACGCTCTAACTTTTCTAATGAAACTATGTATAGCTACAATATCGGATACTGTTATTGCAGTATTTTTTTATATCAAGTAATTTTCGAACGGTCTCTATTTAATCTGTGATCAATGGTTGTTTGGAATAACGGTAGATTTATACTATAAAATAAAACTCCCACGCATCCCTCACTAATTCCCGCTATCCTACTTGTGTGTATGTGAATACATGTGTAATTAATGTCTATTTGTTTTCTCACAATATTTCTTGTTCATTATTACATACCGACCACTTATCTAGGTGTTATGTGTATAACGTTTGTTATATTTACCAATATAATATTAGCTTAATATGTTATGAAAATTGTCTTTATGTTTAGTTTGAAAAATTTTAAGAATTTTGTTGAATTTTCTATTCCTCATCATTCATCATCTCAGCTCATACTCTTCCCACAGTTGGGCTTGAACATTTTCCATAATAGAAGGGAAATTGACCAAAAGGTCAATGCTCAAAGGTCAAGGTCAAGCATGGTATAAAAATACCACGCTGGTCAGTCGTATTGGTATAAGGTTTCATTTCAAGTTATCTTTCTTTTGCATAGATGCCTGTTTAATCCCTTAATCGACACCCACGGGCACGATCTATGGTGAATTGTACACTTACTCGGTCACCGCATGGTTAAAAAATATCCAATAATGAATTTTCCTATAAGGTAGACCTTATAGGAAAATTACGAATATAGATGTTATGAGACGAGGATGGGTTATTTAACCGTTGACAATACATTGGGGAATATCCCTGTCGAAATGTGATTTATAAATAAAACAGCAGGAAAAATCCAAATCCAAGCCAAAACCAACAGCTTATATCGGTTGGAAAACTGTACATGAAAATTCCCAATAGTTTCTAGGACAACCCCGTGTAGTTACAGTTTAAGAATACAATGTGTCACAACCTCTTACTTTCCCGTGAAAATCGTAAACAGAGACTAAATAGTAATCAAGAGGATAGTTAGCATGCCTACTGGAAAACAATAGCAACTGCGATTATCAACCCGTCTGTCGAGCGTGACGATTATGGTAATAAGGTTTCAGTAGAGGCGTTTGACCAACAGAAGATGTGGATAGGCTGGTGGGTGGAGAGATTTATTATATATGGCTGTTATGATATTCACGACAGTCACTGATTTTTGGCATTCTAAATAATTATCCTCCTGTCCTTACTCCTTGATATTGATATCATCACTTCGGCTCATATACGTCCCATTCCTGGGCTCGAGCCCCTCCATAATAGGAGGGAAATTGACCTTACTTTATATACCACGCTGGTCAGACAGGTGGGTACGGGGTTTTGTTTCGAGTTTTCCATCTCTTACATAGATCTCATATGCGTAATATATCCCTTAGTCGTCTCTTATGACACCTAGGGGTAAGAGAGGGGGTGGTGAATTGTATTCTTACTCCGTCACTTCACGGCAAGTGAATTGAATTGAAAGAAAAATGATAATGTTATGTTGGTTGCTTAGTTGAAATATTAACACAATATACTTAAAAAAATCTTAATGCATTATAATTAAACTATCTTTTCCCAACGTTTTGAACACCTTTCAGCGTTCATGATCACGGACGGACTAAGGTCTCACGTCCAATCACGATAAAAGCCTTAAAAATAGCTTTATTTATAACTAGCAACCCGCTCTCGCTTCGCTTCGGTTTCAGTCGCCCTACCCGCGTAGTTGCCGTTCCCGTAGGAATACCGGGATAAAATATAGCCTATGTTACTCCCTGATATTATAGCTTTCCATTGGTGAAAGAATTTTGAAATCGGTTCGGTGGTTTAAGCGTGAAAGCGTAACAAACAAACACACTTATTTTCGCATTTATAATATACTAGCAACCCGCCCTCGCTTCGCTTCGGTTTTAGTCGCTTAAACCCGCGTATTTCCCGTTCCTGTGGGAATACCGGGATCAAAATATAGCCTATGTTACTCCCTGATATTATAGCTTTCCATTGGTGAAAGAATTTTTGAAATCGGTTCGGTGGTTTAAGCGTGAAAGCGTTACAAACAAACAAACAAACATCCTTATTTTCGCATTTATAATATTAGTATGGATAATATTAGTAAGGCTTTGTAATAACTCGCGTAAACATCAGAAGTCAATCTAAATGTAGTTAGAATTGTATATATAGTCATACTAGAGACTTTTTATCTAATAAAGTACAGTCTTATTAGTAAATATATGTGTATATATTTTTACTAATTAGAGAAACGTTTAGGTTATAAATATTTTAATACGTGCATATTTGATATAACAAATATTTTTGTAATTATTTAATTGATATCAAAACTTGTTTGCGAACAATTATCCACGTGTTTGCTGATGTGCCTCTGAATAGACGTTAATAAATCCAACTAACCGGTTTGAGTTTTTATCAGCTTTGTAAAAAAAACTGGTTCTACCGAATCGGCGATGAAAATGATTTACAGTATATCCGTTGCTTTCTACATTTTCACCGATGACGCTTTTAGGTTAACTATAATAAATTATTATAATATGTATAATAATCATATAAGTTATGAATGAATAAATCAATTATTTACGATTTCTGATGATCTAAGCGTATATTTTATACACATGAAATAAAAATAATTATATCGTTTTAAATTTGCACGCCTCACAAAACACGTGTGGAACTATTCTGTTTTTGTTATTCTGATTTTTAGTATACTTTACTTATGCCGTGTATTTGAATAGGTATATTGATGCGGTAAGACCATGGATAACTATTAACTGTCCTATCTCATGTTTTGAATAACACAGGACATCCATTAACGAAAATAATAAGATTCAGACGCGGTAACGCGTAGTTGAATTATAAGTATGTATATTTTTTTTCTATTGCTGTTTGTGTTTTTTTTATTGCAAACAGCACACCTGATGGTAAGTGATGATGTCGCATAGACCTTTGCTAGGCCGCTGTTACCGCTGTAAATGCGTGCAATGAGCTTCGGTGATACTAAGAACACCAAAACCCACCGCACGCAATCACCCTCAAAAAGTTGGGCTTCCCGTTCCCTCGCTCGCCAAACGAAGTGCAGGCAGTAATAAATTGCTACTATTTGGTTGTCCGTGTGGTGACGGAGTGTCCGTGTGGTGACAGAGTAAGAATACAATTCACCACCCCCTATCTTACCCGTGGGTGATCGTACGAGACGACTAAGGGATATAAAACGCATATAACATCTATGCGAGAGAAGGAAAACTCGAAATAAAACCCTATACCAACCCGTCTGACCAGCGTGGTATAGTAGGTCAATTACCCTTCCATTATGGAAGAGGCCCGAGCCCAACAGTGGGACGTATATGGGCTGAGATGATGATGATGACTATTTGGTTTAGGCGTAGTCGGTCTTTCGCGAGAGTGTAGTTCTACCCCGAACGGACTGGCCCGCGGTAGACAGACGACTGTCATGAATATGGTCCTACTATATGTATAAAAAGTGTTAGCTTTATAGCATACTAGCAACCCGCCCTCGCTTCGCTTCGGTTATAGGTTATAGTCGTTTTACCCGCGTAGTTCCCGTTCTCGTGGGAATACCGGGATAAAATATAGCCTAGTTTACGCCCTGATATTATAGCTTTCCATTGGTGAAAGAATTTTTGAAATCGGTCCAGCCGTTTTGAAGATTACCTGGAACAAACAGACAGACAAAAATTTTTTAATTGCTATTTTAGGCATAGGCGTCGTGCAAATAACCGTGTGAGCATGAATAAAGCCTATTATTTTGACATTACAAACAGACACTCCAATTTTATTTATTGGTATAGATTGTCAACTCTGGTATGATAACATACTATGTATGAATTATCACGAGTAAGAAATAGTAATTTGCCAAAACCTATCAATGTCATAATTTTGTCTCTCATATCTAATCAGATAAAATCATTGAATATTTGAAATAAAATCCATATTTCAATCTGTTTAGATAAAATAGTAATGACTAAACAAAGAGAAACATCATCGCAGTCTGTGATATATTAAGTAGGATGTATATGGCTGTTACAGTGATTTCATACAATTGTGGAGTCGATGTATATTTTCAATTCTTTACCAATCTGTTCAGACAAAAAGATATTTAACTTCAATGCGGATGTTGTATCTACTATCATCTCGGTCCATATTCGTCCCACTTTTGGGCTCTCCACTACAAGAAGGAAATTGACCTGCTATACCGCGCTGGTCAGACGTTTGGTTTTATGTTCAGTTTTCCTTCTCTTAAATCGATGTTGTCTGCTAATTTACAAGGCAAATAAAATTAATTACACTGTCACCCATTAAGTTTCCAATAAATGTACATTAAAGAATTAATAATTATTGAGTTAATTTTTGTAATATATACAACTAAACGATAAAAAGAAATACATAAAAGTACAATATATGACGCAATTTTTTTTAAAGTTTAGATTTAAAAGTATTAGATAACTTTTATTAAATAACTATTTTTTATTCATCCATCCATCCATCGTGTCCACTGTTGTGTATAGGTGTCCGTCCCCCTATCGCTCCGCTTGGCAAGCGGATTGGCGATCGCGGCTGATGTTATAAGAACAGTGAGAGATTTTCTGCCCAATCTATTAGTGATCTCTTAACCGGCTTGTATGAAGCCTGCGGGAAAGTATTGGTTAACGACGCATTGTATTCTTCACTCATCCCCACACGGGGAGATATTTGCAGACAGGGACATGAGGGGATGTCATTACACAACTGCCTTAGATGTCTTTCAAGCCGATTACGAGAATATACCCTCATTACCATACCATTAACAGCTTAGAATACATACCAGATCGGAGCTTGTCTGCGGTAACACTTCAAAACAAGTAAATTGTATAGTGACGTCATAGTACCTATATGAAATCCAAACACAAAGTCTGTCTGTTTTACCACCGAGGACTGAAGATACGAGTATTATCAAACAGCGGCTCTTTTACATACGAAAGTATATACGTAAAAGCCTCAATTTCACCTAAACGTCCATGTAAAACCACTTTTGTGTAGCTTATGCGATGTTTAGTGGTTACTCACTAATTACGTCATCGATTCACGCATGACTAACAATCTGACGGCAAAGCAAATATGTTAAATAAATGTATTGAACAATATGTGATACTTCCGAGAATAAATTAGGCGAGTATATGGAATTAGAAGAAATAGCAAAATTACACTGTGCAAACAGATATTATAGTAACGGTATTTCCTCAAGTTGAAATTCTCTTACGTACCTATATATATATATATAAATCTCAAACGTATTAACATTAATTTTTCCGTTGGACTAATATCAGCAGAATATTGAAGTTAAAATATAGCTGAAGTTATATTAGGATTAGAATGACTCTGTATTTCGACTGTCAACATTGATGACTGACGAATCCTAAGCTACAATACATTTTTCTTCCAAAGAATCATCAGAGATTTAGTTGCTTTTACCACCCCAGGCTGGCCACCAAGGCATAATGATTGTCACTAATCATTCTAATAGCGATAGGGTATCCCCTATACGGTAGGTAGGTCATGAGACAGCACGCCGCCCATCGCCCCGGACAGATTGTGAGGGATGTGTCCAGACTATATCATCATCTCAGCCCTTATATGTCCCACTGATGGGCTCGGGCCTCCTCCATAATGGAAGGGTAATTGACCTACTATACCACGCTGGTCAGACGTGTTGGTATAGGGTTTTATTTCGAGTTTTCCTTCTCTCGCATAGATGTTATATGCGTTTTATATCCCTTAGTCGTCTCGTACGATCACCCACGGGTAAGATAGGGGGTGGTGAATTGTATTCTTACTCCGTCACCACACGGATTCCAGACTATATCCCACCCCAAAAAGGGTGACTTTACCATGATTCTCTTTGACTTAGTTTTTAAATTTTGTCTTTGAATTAAATAAAAGTTTTATTAGTACATTTTAAAGACGTGAGATTATTGTAAACTGAATTAATTAAACGTGATAAATGTAATTATGTAACAATAGCCTAATATGTCAATAACAAACGTAAAATGCAATAGCTACATAAACGTCAAAATCTTAACACACATTTATTGGTCTTGTATCATGTCATGTTAATTAAATGAACATTTAATTAAATCATAATTATAATATCTAGTATAGTTGCATTACTGGCTAATTAATTAATTCATAATTATGTAAACAACTAAACACTGACTGGTTTCATCAGTGATTAAAATTTTATTTACGTGAAAATGTTATTTAGTTAGCTCAATATTAATCTTGAATGCTTATACGTAAATGCTTAGAATGCCACATAAGAATTAAATGTAAAAACGCATTAAAGCAAAGTCGTAAAAAAGCTATAATAATTATCATACATTGCATTCTTGAGATAAGACAACCCCTGTAAACTACGTTCAATTATGAACAAAGGTTTTCAAGATGACATTGTAGGTGCCGTAATACGGAGTTGGAAGAATATTGCAAGAAAATTAATACTTTATATTATACATTTGAAATTATAATGAGCAAACTATTGATGGCTTATTGAAATAAATAATAGTCATTATCTTTCTATTTACATCGTGAATTGAATACTATATTATTAACTGTTCATAACGAAAGATATAAAGCCTTGTAATACATGGTAATATCATTTCATATAGGCAGTTAACATTTTTTATTGCGTTCAGCGTTTAGTTTTGCATTTATGAATGTTGATTAATAATTAATTTATTACAAGTAACGACAAATTTGACACTGTTATGAGATCGTAATACATTGAACTTACAAGTACATATTACTATAAGATAGCCTTGTTACCTTGTTTAGGATATTTTTTTAAAGGAACGTGACGAAATACTCAGAATAATGGACAGTTGAAGTCATTTAGGAACATTTGGAATATAGGAAATTAGGAAATATGTATGTAGATTTACGTTTTAAGCTAATGGAAACTTTTAAGTACTTAAAATCCCTGTCCAGGGTTTGTGTTCCGCGGATGGTCTGATCGATATCCAACTTGATATCAGAGGAAGACAGATATTCAGCTTAAATATCGTGGGACGGTGAAGCACACAATATCTTGTAAGTTTTATAAGGAAATTTGTTAAAACAATGGTTAGGCGCATCGTGACTCTCATAAGTCTGCCACGAATCAGCTTTTGATTCTATGTCAATTCATCTAAACCCGTACTCGTTGGGATATAGCAGATCGATGTGCCTACCATTTTGGATAAGTATTATCCAAATATACGATAGTTTTTTTACAAAGTGGTTTAGTTACAATATTATGTACTTAGTTACTATTTATTTACATTTTTAATATATGAACAAACCTACAATCGAAAATTATAAAAATAAATATCTTGTAGGGAGAGAATGAAAAACATAGATTAGAAAAGTTTTATATGTAATGAAATCAATAAAATTAGTGAGACAGGTGAAAATATCAAAATATATAAAGCTTTAACCGTTTAACTCTCGAGAGACAAGCACGGGCACATTTCGCCACACAATGTTGTCCCTAATTAAATATAGAAAATTCTCGAAAATTTTGAAAATGTGCAATACCTAACAACTCTTTTTATCTTAGTATTAGAGCCATACAATAGTAATAGTATACTTATGACCAACGAAGTAATCAAATGTTAAAATGATTATCATAAGAATTGACAATATGTCTGGTCATTGACATGAGAGGAAGACCAGACATAAAAGCGTATGGAAATTGGAAATTCGAAGGGGTAGAACGAGGTAGTAGGTCAAATTCCCTCTCACTAAGAAGGAAGCTCAAGAGAAAGTTCGAATTAAAATCCTATGCCAACCGATCTTGCTAGCATGGAATTATAGGTGCAATTGCCTCTTATTGGGAGTAGGTTGTGTTTGATGGAAGTAAAGTCACGGCGAAAAAAACGAAGATGCAGGATGCGAACCGAGGCATCAACGGTCGTATGCTTAAGCAATGAGGCCAACGAGGTCATATAAATATTTTATCGTGACGTCTTTATAAAACGTGATCATCGGAGATTCGTTTCAAGCGATGTACTCGTAAAACTTCCTCGTTAAATCACGAACAGACTAGCCTCTACCTACTATTATTTACTTTTTTTATCCAATGTTATTTCAAGACTAATTTATACTAGACTATTTATATATTTTCCCCCTTAGGAAGCAAAGGTGTAAAACGTCATAAATAAAATGACATATAGCACCACGTAGTAAAGGGTGGACCTATTGTGGTCTATCGGTAAATGTATTTAAAAATATTCCAGGCAAACCTAATAACACTTTAACCAGGCCCATACGAGTGTTTTATGTCCAAAACCTCGCCATCTGCAGTCGCAAAATTATTTAATACTTGGGCCCACGAGCCCGTACAATTTTATTATTATGATGCGTTAATGAATATATAATAAAACATCATAGAGATGCCGGCAATTATCGTTTAATTATGTTAGATAATAAGGTCAAAAGCTGATAAGACAGCAACGCTAATGTGATTTATCAATTTGTTTGATGCGCTTGAACTTGAGTGAAATATTGATTTCAAAACACGATGAAATTAATAGACTAAATTTTAAGTAAGGTGGTTATATTTGGCTTTGTTTGCCACTTTCTTTACAACCCGTTTGTACATTTTACAGCTGGACATACGCGCATCAATATGAGGTTAACGTGATCTAACATGATAGATTTCTACCAAAAAGCCTAATGAAATGGAATTATTTTACGGGAATTTGGTTGAATTTTCAATAGTTTTCGGACTCCACTTGAAACTACTTGCAAACCCCTCTTCTAAACTATCTAGTGCAGATAGTCCCGCCATTTAGTCCCGCATTTTAGTCCCGCCTAACGTAAGAGACGCGATTTTATTCTCACTATATTTAACTAATTTGGTTTTGCAAAGTTCAGTAACTTATAAAACACGGCAAACCTTATAATAACTAATAACATTAATAGATGGTTTGGTCCAGTGACACATGTGATTGCTCGAATCTTTAAAACATTTGGTGCCAATAATAAGCATGAATTTGAAATTTCAGGGTTCAATAAAAGCCACAATGGATGAAAGCCATTTGGAACTTGACGCTTTTAGTTTCGCCCAAAAGACTAACGTATTATGACAGCTTACTTTTCCTTTCTTTGCAGAGGAAGGAATGCTAAATAGTACCACATATAATGACTAAAAACGGCAAGGATGGCAATAGACCTGGTATCTATAACTCGATCTTAAAAATTAGATTGAGAAATAGTTGTGCATTATACTTCTACGCTATTTAAATAAAAGCATGAGACTGAAAACTACCTACAGTGGAAACAATTGGTTAATTCATAAAATCATGGTATGCAGTGTACAAAATAAAGATGCTATCGGTGATTCTTAATCAAATTTAAAATATCACGGAGTAAGATCTAAGACCTCTGAAAACTGATAAATGATTTGATTATTGCTTATTCCTTGTATAAATAAACGAGTTCCGTTCTCAGCCTCCTTTCACTAATGTCTTTCGATTCACACTTAGATCTTAATCGAAGATAAAATAGATCGCAAGATGTCTGCGTACTCACAGTACCGAGGCTGGGCTTGAGAGAAAATAAATCTTCAATTGGGTCAATCAAATGCCAGTAATGGTACAATGTGATTATTTAATCGTTATTTTGTTTTCACTTTCAAATTTTTATTTAGGGAATGATAATTACTTTTGACTGTTTGTAAAATTGGATTTTAAAACAGAAACGAATGTGTGCCAAAAACACTTTTATATTTTCACAGAACTGTTTCGAGTTTTAACAGATTACATAAGTTCTGCTATTTTTGTTCGGCGCAACTATCCTTTAGTTTGATTCACAGGAAAGATTCTATAAATTAGAAACTCTAGTCTTTGTATATGTCACCGACTTTTACCACGTGAACCAAGCACCCTGTTTGACCAACATAGTATAATTAATAGGTAAATTTACTTACCATGGTAGAGAATGGACTTCCTTTCACTTAGCTCATATCTAACATTAGGACGCAATTGAACTGAAAAAAACTTCCAGAAAGTGTTACCTATTACTTTTCGTAAAACATATTCTTAAAATACATCACAATTGCAACTTAAATTGGAAATACTAAACATAAATTAGCAAGCTAAATTTAAACTAAGTACTTATAGTCGGAGCAATAGTCAATATATTAAGTCTCAGTTTTATGGCTAGAGTTTAAAAACAAAAAATAATAAATAAATAGATGTTCACGTATCGTTGTAGGTATACATTTGGCAAATATTTTCTTGGTGAATGCTGGCGGGGCATGCCATCATATATGTAGCTAAGGTGGGCCTCTACTTAATCCTCTACTCTATTTAACCTAAATGTCAAGTTTCTTAGTGCTGCAGTTTAATCAGTATGTTAAGATGTTCGGCTTCCCAGATTGGGGGTTGGTAAACAAAGTTTTCAAAGTGTAGAAAGAGCAATGGCATACTTATGTATGTGATCACGCATTTAAAACACCTGAATTATTTGTTGATGTAATAATGGTAATAATCTTAAATTGTGTTGAGAAAATGGAAGTATGTAAATATGAAGAGATTATAATTATGTAGAAGTCGTTGTTATGTTGATAATTTTGAAAGCTCGGTTGCACTACGCTAATTGTTAAGTCAGGATGCAAGGCGAAAGAAAACCTCGAATATCTTAATATACAGATTTAATAATAACCAAATATACTTAACGTTCATTATAAATGTAAACAATTTTTAAAAACTTATGATAAAATATAAAGATTATAATATATTGAAATTTTTAAAAGTTAGGTCCATTTTGGCGACTATTTAACTATAATTATCATTTTACGAAAGTAGAGAACGTAAGAAAGACGAAAGCATAAAAACTGTTGCCAAATTTTAAGTGACGTATATAATTAACAATCGATTTTATATCTTCATTATTCGCTAATGTGTTTTTTTCTTTTATTCGCAGATGGCACAGTTAATAACTGTGCGGTTAAACAAAGCCGACCATCAGCCGCTAGGCTTCCGTCTGCAGGGCGGAAAAGACTTCGGTACACCTCTAGTCGTCCAAAAGGTCAGTAAGCAGAGCACAGTAACGGAACATGAGCCATTTTTCCAACAATTGTATTTGCACTTTTTATTTATCCTTTTTATTTTTATAATACACACGGCGAAAAAAATTCCACTTAGATTACGGCTTGTTGGTGACCGCGCATAATAAGTTTGAAATCATATACCTAGTTAGTGAATTAACTATTTTGAGACCGAGTGCTCGCTACTCAGACTGTCAAAAAATTTTTTTCCGCCTATTATGATTCAGCAATTAATAATTAAAATACGCACTGACATTTTTTCTAATGAATTCAGTAACCACAATAAGGAACTTAATTTCGAAAATAGCTACACAATGAAAGGTGACGTGATAGTATCAGTGATCTCGTTTGAACATAGCATTAAGACTGCGGTGTCCACAGACCAGTAAACAAGCAGAGATATTTGCTCCCGTCCACCCACGCTCATCCGCACTATACATAAAGACGATAACCAGTCGACACGGAATGATTTTTTTATACAAACCCGTACCAACTCTCACAAATAAGATTTTTTATTATTCTTTCGCTAATAGATTGCTTGTTTCATGTTAAATTACACCTAAAAAGCGATTGTTATAAAAACACTTGTATGAAATGGGTTGAGTTGGATTTTAATTCGAGCCTAATTTTCCTTGCATGTTGTTTAAGCGGACTGATGGATAGTATTCTTACTCAGTCACCAGGTGCATTGTTCTAAACATCCTGTTGTAATCACCTAGAGCCGATTACGGTTGACGTCGTGTCCATCAATCCATGTGTGCTTACGCATTACTGATATTTCCTAATAGGTTTAAATATAAGTCGGTTTATCTTAAACTTACGTCTTGCACCTTATATTCTTACTTTATAAGAAAGACATCGTAAGCCCAACCGAATCCAAATAATAATTATATATTAATAGTAACACTATGTGTGTCGGTGATGATTTAAGAAAGTAATTTTTAGGTTAACTCATATCTACATGTATTACCAAAGTTTTAAAATATTCAAAATAAAACTGATTGGTAAGTATGCAGTGAGGCTAGTAGGTCTACTTAAGTATTTATCAGTACAAGAGACTTTGTCAGTGCACGATTAGTTATCCGAAGGAGCTTTTACCAACTCATTAACTGTTACCTGACCCCGTTTATACACTTAATTTGACTTTCATAACATAAAATATAGGGATGCAATATATCACTTCAGTGTAGTCATACATTGGTATTGAGGATATTATATTTGTACTTCTAAAGTAGGTATGTAGTGCACGGAGTATGAATTCAATGGTTGGTCCTAAAATATGACTAACGGACGCAAGCAAATACCTATTTCAAGAGCAGGGAAAACTCGTAACAAAACCTTATACCCAATCTATTTGACCATTGAGCTATAAATCCATTTCCTTCCTACTATGGAGGAGGCTAGAACCCAGTAATAGAATATATATGCGCTGACAATGATAGCTACTAGTGGTAGGACTAAACAGTTGACATTTATCTGTCTACAGCCGCGGGCCGGTCCGTCCAGGGTAGTACCATACTCTCGCAGAAAATCGATGTCCAAGTAGTAGCAATTTGTTACTGCGCTTCGTTCGGTGAGCGAGAGAGTTGGCAGCCCAACTTTCTGAGGGTGTTTTCCTGTGGTGGGTTTTAGTGATGCCTTTAGTATGACTGAACCTCATTGCACACATTCACACTCCCTTCACTTTCTTCGCGGTAGGCAGCGGCCTTGCAAAGGTCCATGAACGGCAGCAACAGTTACCATCAGGTGTACTATTCGTCCGTATGCCACCGTTTACAATAAAAAAAAATTCCGACCAACTTTTTACTATGACATTCCATATCAGGCGAGTTGGTGTATGTATTTGGTGTTATAGATTTGTGCTCACTCCTTTGGTTTTTACAAGTTCCGCGAGAAAGTAAGACGTGATATTCTTTATCGTATGTCACTACAAAGCCAATCCTTACTAATATAATAAATGCGAAAGTAAGCTTGTTCGTTTGTTACGTTTTCACGCTTAAACCACCGAACCGATTTCAAAAATTCATTCACCAATTGAAAGCTTTAATATCAGGATACAGAGAGTAACATAGGCTATATTTTGTCGCAGTATTCCCACGGGAACGGGAACTACGCGGGTAAGGCGATTAAAACCAAAGCGAAGCGAGGGCGAGTTACTAGTTTAAATATAAATGTGTCGTTTTAAACCTACTTTTTTGCTGGACAATAGTTATAACGTATATAAGTATTATTATTTTGCATGATTCTACTATTAGATCAAACAACCGAGATAAAAATTAGCTCGGCCTACATGGAAATATTAATGTTAATGAACTCGACATGTGCCGTTTAATTCTTACATGGTGAAATTATTTAAACATTTTGGGGTTCCTTTAGATATAACCTAACGTAACTATTGTAAGATAGACTAAGAGAAGACGTCATCATCATGTACATTATTAATCTCTTTGCGGTCGAGTACTGGACGAAGGCCTCTCCCATAAATCAATACAAAGCGCGATTTTGTGCCGCCTGCATCCAACGACTTTCATCAAGTCGTCAGCTTACCCCACCTGGTAGGATGTCGTCTCCTACTTCGTCATCCGATATGTGTTCAACCATGTGGACTGCTCTTTACCATTTCAGCGTGCTAGTTCTTCATGCTATATCGTTTACACCCGTTCTTCTACGGATTGCCTAATTCTTGATCCTACTTCGTAAGAGATGCCGAATATAGTGATATATATAATTAGTTACGAGGCTGACGTTTCTGTGCCATAAGTCATCGTCAGTGTTCTTCACACTTAATTTTCAAGTAGGTGCTACACATATTCTCATACTTTTATAGTAGGCCATGTTGATAACAATTTCCTGCCTGCAACCATATATGGATCGGCTCGTTCAGTAAAATCGATGTCTGAATAGCCACAATTTACTACTGGGCTTGGTTCATTTTCCTTCGTGTCCTTATTCCGTTCCTTTCAATCCTTTCCGTGTTAAGACAAGCTTGTACTTCTGCTATTCAAGAAATAAAAATGGCTAGATTCAAGAATTGCAGATACCATTTATCATGAGATGGGCTGCCCCTCATTTAAAAGAACAAGAAAATAAGCCCACCTTATATTTAAGCATCGTTGTTAACATAAGTCATTTTCTGACTCTTATTATCTGTATAATTTTGGATTTGGCAAGATTGGATGGATTAATTAATATCGCAGTCTATTGATACACCAACAGCGACTGACGTTTTAAACTTTATAATAATTTCTAAGAAATCCAACAGACGCTGTTCTGTTAAAATGTAAAAAAAAAATAAAGAAATGCTCCTTCAAATCTATTGTAGTTCCGTTTACCGGGTCCAATTATTAATCTAAACTATTCTCATATCCGCTGGAACGTACACACAAAATTTCATCAAATTCGGTCTTTCTTTTTTTTTTGTGGGTGGGTCGCGGTCGGCGCGCCTCCGCACCACTCCGTCCGGGGCGACAGAGGGGCTTAAGCACGCAACTCCCGCGACCCACCCAAAAACCACGTCGCCTTCGTCGTTGGGCCGACCACTGGAGCAGCGTTAACTTGTCGTCAGTGGTCGGCCCGACGGAATATCCCTAATTGGGGTACCCTCCCATCGACCGACGTCTCCCCCTCGGGGAGGACGTCGGTCTTTCCTCACGCGGTCGGCCTCTCAGCGGGTGACGGACTAATCCCCGGTCACGGCACCCGCGGCCTCGGCTAGGGCGGCATGAGGCGCAGATAGTTGCGCCTACGCCGCCCCAGTCGCCGGCGGCGGATCTCCTCATCGAGGCTGCGCTCCTCGCGCAGGCGATCCGCCGCCTCCTTCCGCGAGATCACTGTCTCGCAGAAGGCTGCGACCGCGTCCCAATTCCCGACGCTGTCGACCATCGCCCTAGCGATAGCCGGCAGCGTCAGGTCCGTACCGATGATTGCGACGAGTTCACAGCGCTGCACTGCCCAAGCCCCGCAGGCCTCGAGCGTATGGCGCGCCGTGTCCTCGTCGCAATCGCAGTGGTGGCAGGACGGTGTACTCTCCCTCCTAACGACCTTGTGCAGGTATTTGGCGAAGCACCCATGCCCCGTCAAAACCTGCACCAGTTGGAAGGAGAGCACCCCGTGCCGCCTCTCCAACCACTGCATCAGCACCGGCCGGAAGGCCTCCACGGTTCGCACCCCGAACCGAGGCCTCTCCAGCCGGACTGCCCAACGGGCAATGACGTCTCGGCGGGCGTCGACGCGCCAGGCGATGAGATCCCTTAACGAGACCACACCGCCCTCCGCTCGCACCCCCGTCACCCGCCGATATAGTCCGGCGAGCATCTCCGCCTCCAGGTCCCACGGGGGAGTCGCGGCCAATGGGCACGCTGCCTCCGTCGCCACCGTGCGGTATCCGCGAATGGCCCTGACCGCCATGACCCTCTGTGGTCGCCACAGAAGGGCCCTAAGTCGGGCGGTCATGGACCCCGCCCTCACTGGTGCGCCGTACAGGGCCATCGACCGGATGACCCCCGCGTACAGCCGTCGGCACGCAGCGCTCGGTCCGCCCACGTTCGGCATAAGCCACGATAGGGCGGACGCCGCGCCGACGAGCCGTGGAGCGAGCCTGCGGAAATGCTCCCGGAACCACCATCGCCCGTCGAGCACCAGGCCCAAGTACCTCATATGGGCCCGGATGCTGATGTCGACCGAGTGGACGGTGATCGAGACGCCGATGGGAGGGCTCATATGGCGCCCATGGAACAAGAGGGCCTCCGTCTTGTCCAGGGCGACCCTCAACCCCAGCGCCTCGATCCGCCTGACGACCTCCTCGGTACCAGAGGTCGCCAGGCTTACCGCCTCTTCTAGCGTCCTACCGCGGGCTGTGACGAGCGTGTCGTCGGCGTAACAAATCACGCCCAGCCCGGGCGGGAGGCTCCCCCTCAACGCCCAGTCCTCGGGGGCAGACGCCGTACCCGGGGCATGGCCGCATCGCAGATCTGCGTCAACGCACTGCGGATGCGGCCAGCCTCGGCGTCCACCCCGTCCGACTGGTGGGCACAGGACAGCCACGAGTGTACGATGGCTGTCTCCGCCAGCTGGTCTCGGTCTAAGCGACCCAATCAAATTCGGTCTGCCAGGAGTTCAATCACATATGTACACACCAAAAGAATAATTATATAAAGATTAATAAATAGAGGTAATAGATTAAATTTAATTTCTGAGAACATATTCATGTGTACGGAACCACGATAATAATGAAGCGTTTTTTTTTTATATTAGTCATGAATCGATCGAGCGTATACATATCTGCTATGACGTTTAGCAATGTCAATAGAAGATAGCGATGGTGTATATCTGCCTGACCAAACTAAACGGTACTATTTGAACGATGTGTTCATACTTGTGATGTTTCCTGATTGTGTTCTGACTAAAGAGATGTCAGGCGAACAATTGTGCTTATAATACTCGTGTCATACATATAAATAACGGTTAAAATTGTTTATTGTGAAATTTTTAATACAGCTGTATAATTTAAATCAACAGATTTTTAAATATGCACTGTTGTACTGTTTGTTCCTTCGAAACCTTTGAACGTTCCAGTATTAGTTATGAGTGTTCCACAAGGAAAGTAATCTATAATACTATATCTCGCTGGCCAGAAATGCTGCCTTAGTTTGCATTACATTGCAAGTTTGCCTACTCTTACACCGATGTCATCTGCTTATGTTATTTAGCTGTTGCCATCCATCTATACATTACGTTTTCCAAATCATTCACATTGGTTTCCTCCGTTGGATATAGATTTTCTCATCAAATGCTGATAATGCCACAATCAGCAGGCTTGGCAAGAAGTTGGGCGATTGCAGTTCGTATAATAAATTGCCCAAGAGACGGATTCTACCCATTCTCCTGATGAACCCACAGTCACTTTTCGACGACTCACAGGAAAGGAAGGAGTGGTGATATTTTGTATTTCAAACCCGTTTAATACTTGTTACCACATAATACCATGGGCGACAAGGAACACGGTATTGGTGGTCGGCCCAATGGTGGGAATACGGAGGGTTATGAGGCCACGTACCGCCCTTACGTTGCCTCGGACGAAATAGACGGCATGTGCGCCAACCATAGCCCGCCCATTTACAATCTGTACCTCTCGAGTGGTTTCTTTTTGGAATTATTAACATAAGAGCGAAAACATAGATGACAATTTTAATTAATACTAGCACTTCCGATATAAATAACTTCATCAAAATATTCTTTCATTTCTGTCTTGTCAACGACGTTATTCTGTACCGACACTATATATTTAGTATTTAAGGAAGGTTACAATTCCACTTCTGTTTTATAATAATAGGTATTTTCAAATAAAAGTTTTGAATATCAATTGAAAACAATTATGAATGCCGAAGCCTTTACCGGCAAGAGGGAACTGCAGAAAAGATCGATGGATTGTGTGAACAATTGAAAGAATAAATGTGTCATCTGATTGGATGTATGGAAGTAAAGGACTGTCACTGCATGGTCTAATCTTATGTGTGCCTAAAAAATAATCCTCATTTCGGTTCATATACGTCCCACTGCTGGGCTCAAGCCTCCTCTATAACAGGAGGAAAATTTACCTTATTATGCTGCCAGTTCATGCTGGTCACACCGATTAATATAAGGTTTTGTTTCGAATTTTCCATCTCTTGCAAAGATGTCATATGCGTAATATATCCCTTAGTCGTCTTTTACGACACCCACGGGTATAAGCGGGGGTGGTGAATTGTATTCTTACTCCGTCATCACACGGTAAATCTAAAAGATACATAGCACAATATCATAGTGTTATATTTTTATTTACCACTTCGTGGAAGCGGTGTAGAGATATAAAAATATATTAGCCATTTATAGTATGAATGTCCTATTTATGAATGTACTATTATAGTCATAATAGTAGCTAAGGCTATCTATCATATACAATCGCTAACTAGGTATATATACAATAGCAAAATAAACTTGGCAAGCTGCTAACATTGTTTCAGCGTCCAAGACTTGAGCATATGTATTTTTTAACCTTTTATAAAAATACATCTCCCATAATAATGAACTGTATTGTTCTTTTATAAATGTTGGCTCGGTATGGAAATTCAAATCACGTTATTTGGTACTTTTAACAGTAGGTCTTCCTTTTTCTTGACAATCATGGACCCCTATTGGCAGGAGGTAAATTACCCTAATATAGTGAGCATTTATTATGACTTTTTTACAGCAGTCTATAGTCTGGATAACACGCCGTTCGATCCTAGTGAAGGGACGGCAGGGCGGCGTCATAATCTTCCTATTGTCTTTGGCTGGACCAACCATGCGAACTTCTTGACTTCAGTAGCAATTATATTATACTAGATGTATTTCCACAGAATATTCTTCAAGTTTTTCTTCTCTTGAACTGATATATCTGTTTACTTTTCATAATCGTCTCATAAAGCACCCATAAGAAAGGAAAAGTTGGCAACATATTGTATTCCTATAACGTCGTCGCAAGGACACAGTAGGTTTAACATTCTTGCAGCAAAAAAATAACGATTATTTGTGAACGCAGAGTAATAACTGTTATGTCAGAGAAACTATATACCTATTATTGTTAAATTAGTCTATGCCAATATTATCAAAAGTATTTAAGTAAAAAAAAACATTACGAACTCACTACTGTGAAATCCACTCTGAGTAGGGGATCAAACAGTGAATGACATAATCTACAGACCCTCGAAGATTTTTAGAACTATTATAATAATATGACAACCGAATAAGAACAGCAGCTGAAAACTTACATATTAACGGCATAAGCATAGCCAGGATGTTTGTATTTTATATAGTGTAATTAAATTTCTATTTAGAAATATCTTGCAGTAGTAGAATTTGTGTCGATGGACAATAGATTTCTATCTTCAATCGTCTCTTTAACCTTGGAGAAAAAAAGCATGAACATTAATACTGCTATATCTATTGCAATGCATGGATCTCATTACAGTGATACAGGGCAGTGACGTCTTTACTCGTAGACGAATTTACGCAATAGTTAGGTACATCTGTTTACGTAGTATCAGCCGGCATTAGTGTCCACACAAGAATTGTTTTTTCTGTCTGGTGACGAAGTAAGAATACAATTCATTATTCTCTCTTGCCCGTGGGTGTGGTAAAAAAAAGAAAAGATATGCTGATAACATCTATGCAAGAGAACGAAAACTCAACATAATACTCCCTTTATTTTTTTCATTTTGGGGTGGGCTACGGTCAGCGCACCCACCGCCCGCTTCGTCCGGGGCGACAGAGGGACGGCGCGCGGCCCCGTAACTCACCCATACCTATAGCATGTCGCCTTCGTCGTTGGGCCGACCACAGGTGCAGATTTCCTTGACTTCAGTGGTAGACCCGACGAAATACCCCGAGGGAGTACCCTCTCCTATCGACGTCCCTCCGGAACGCTGATCACCGTCGCGAGGCTAACCTCTCCGTGGGTGCCGGACTAAATCCCCGGTCTGGTCACCCGAACATACTCCTTACCAACCCGTCTGAACAGCGTGGTGTGGTGTAGTAGTTCGATATTCACCTATTGTGAAGGAGGCTCGCCCAGCACAGGGGCTGAGCTAAGCTGAGATAAAGAATTGTTATACGTAGGTATATTATTATAAACAAACCATTATTTATCTTTTATAACCAAAAACTTAAATTTATAAGCAGTTTGAGTTTAAATAATTTATAACTCGCGTAAGAATGCTGCTCTGAATGTAGGTCTCAAAATTCGCGATTTACATTTTAAATATTTTTACGACGACACACAATGTAGTTTTACAAACGATTACCAACTTTCGGTTATGGGTTTATTATATTACGTAGAAATTCAGTTTGACCTCCATCCTATATAGCCAATGTCATTGTCTGTGAACATATAATTATGTATTTTCCTGTTTTACGGTTCAATACAAATAAAGAAATTATACGGGTATCCTCATACCGTGCTTCGTGCTTCGGCACGGGCCTTTTAAAATAAATTAACAACTTCACACATTAAACGTTCGAGTATAATCAATATTTACTTGCATCTGTGGATATTTTTAGATATTTCATTCCTTATATTCAACTTTAAACATTAAGACGTATAGTGCGATAAGTCTTAATTATATAATTATGCTTCACTTTATTATTAGTTTCAAAGGAGATGTCAATATTTTCCGTGTGGTGACGGTGTAAGAGCACAATTCACCATTCCCTTTCTTGCCTTTGGGCGTTGTAAAAGACGATTAAGGGATATAATTTGAAGTTAATATATATCCTAGAGAAGGTACTTTAAAAGATCAATAGCTACATCAATCTCGACAGTCTCTCTAATAACTTTGTGAACATGATGTGTTTGAATAATCTATTATACATGGATTTAACTACATCTACCTTTGAATAGCAAGACCGCTTCGTATAAAGCTTCCATATTGTTATTAAAAATTATATGCAATTAAGCGCCTAAGTTAAAATTGTCTCTGTAATCACTTACCAATATTTTTTTACGATAAGGTTGCGCACCTAGCTTTGTTTACTTATAGTTTATTATCAGCACTGATCAGCGCTATTTATCGGAATATACGCAAACCGTTTTTATCAAAACATTTGCCTTTATTTACCCATTCAAAGAAAAATCAAATATATATTTAGTTACAGCTAACTGATTTTTTTCTGGACAAACACATCTGCTGTTTTAAAACTGTTTGAAAAGTTTCATTCACAATCAGAAAAATGGGATAAATAATCTTCAAATATTAATATATAGAAAGGGACGAATTTTATGTGTATACATCTATGCTATTATGTACGTATTAGGATTTTAACTACATACGGTCTAATTTATAGTGTCTTATTTCGGATTCACAAAAAATGTCTAAAACCCCAAATCTGCCTTAATGGTAGCACTAATATGGGTTTAAAAACTTAGTACAATTGTTAAGAAATAATGTTGTTACTCCAAATTTGGGTACAGACTAATAGTACAGACGGATGTTATATGATACTTTTGTTTGAGGTTATTAACGTTACTGATTCTCAATCCAGCACTGTCCGTTCAATCCGATGTTATTTCTGTACAAGCTGTTCAGATTTTTTTGCTGTTATGTTTATGTCCACGGCCACGTACCAGTTTCACTCTTATTAACCGGAATCGTTGAGTTTGCCGGCCACTGGTTAGTTGCGTAACTATTCGGATTCTGTCGTTATATGGAACACAATCTGAGTCACGTACTGTTAGGGATTTGTTTTGAAATTGGAGCGGCTTGTAGCGACAGCTACGCCTTCTGTAGATTATCGTTACTTGACTATTTTAACAATACACATATCTAACATACGGTTTTACCATTAAATGATAAGCTAAAATAACTACAGCTACATTTAGTGAGTGTACTTTGAAAATAACTTTCTTAAATAATACTTGCTATTCGTCCGGGTGCATGCGGATACAAAAATCTAATTAACTACGGCCGGATAACAGTTTGAGTCTTAATTTTTTTTAATTCTTTAATTATTTCTTTCATAACACAAGCTTTATATCTGCACTGAATGACTGCTAAATCTAAATTAATAAAAACAAAATTATTAAAGGTAACATCTTCCTTAACCATTGAGCCATGTACTACACACTAGTAGGTACATGTATCTCAATGTCCTTAACATTGAATTAGCAATAAGCAGGTAGGTAGTTTAGTAACTTCTAGTTAGATTGAGATAATGACGGCTCATCATAATTGCTATCTGCTTCTTGACCAAGTCCTTAATTACAATAATAGTAAGTACTTACTTACCTACATTATTACATGTATATATGTAACGATAACAATACGCACGTGTAAATAAAATACTTATCTACATTACTACTTCAGCCTCAGTGTGAAACAGCTCTTTCCATCTACTGGGAACAGTATCAGAATCGTCTTAGCTGATTAGAATATCTTTGTAGGAAAACTCATCAGATTCAGTTGAACCAAATTGATGTAATGCTCTTAGTCATCTTTTACGACATTCACGAGCAATGTTAAGGGTTGGTAATATTAGTAGTTGACACCACTCAGCGAATTGCGTTAATTGAAAAAACATACTTGTAAATGTAAATGTACGTGATGATTTTTCTTAAAAAAATGCAAATAAGTTAATTTTATTGTGCGGTGAAAATTAAGTAGCTAAACAACGCCTCTAAAAGGTATAAAAGAGAAAAAATAATGGTGATACCTCAAGTGTTACACAGTGTATTTCGAGAAAATACAAAAGACAATAAAGAAAATATGATATGACCCGACCTCGAGGCGGGTGGGGCGGTGTTGCATTTAATTTCTTGTTCTTGTACTTATCTTGCCATAAATGGACTTAGCGCGTGCGGCGCCGTTCTGAGGCCAACCATAGATGCACATGTGTTTTTGTACCATACAAAAGCTAACTTATGTGAAACAGGAAACTATATTTAGACGGAAATATCTTTCAAGGTAATAATGACTATTATATAGTAGCTTCTTAGACCAATTCGATACTTCTGAACCTTGCGAAAAAATTGCGTCCAGTACTCAAATAATTAATAAATATTTCTATGTCAATGATAGATAATAACAGTCCTACCATTTTTTATTTTAATTACTGTTATATAGGTACTTAGTGAAACTCGCAGGATTGATCAAATGATTTAACGTAAATCATCAAAATCAGCACATGTTTGGACCTTAGAGCACCACAAACAAAGAAACCTACACACAAAGACTGATCAAAATAATAGTTGCCTTTGTCGTACAGCCAACCATTGTCGTGGTGCAAAACTTTTTTTTAATGACAACACCCTACAATAAAGAAAGTATCAACAGAGCAACAACTTGTAGATCGCTATCCTTGTCCTGCGTGAGATTCGAACCACTTTACATGTGATTACGAATGACCACTATAGATACTGTAGGTTTGTGTACAAAGATCCTGATAATGCTCATGAAAAAGCTAAAGTACTATTCCGAGTGCATTAAAAATAAATGCTGGTATAAATATTGTTTACAGTTTTTATCATTGAATACATAATATGCCATTTCATATGTGATACGTAGAATACCATATGTCACATGTGAGAGCTACCGAGTCTAAAACATCTTTGTTTACATAAGCATCTAGATAGGTATATTAAATTCCTACGACATAACCAAATGTATACACGTTGAAGTAGCTATAGTAATATGTAGTATGATATAACGAACCAGCTATTGGAAAGGTGACTCAGAGAAGCAGTTCCACCTGGCTAGCGACCCTTTATAAAGAATGCACACTTTTGCGTCCAAATTATTCCAAGGCATTCGTCTGAGCGTGTACCTCTTTTTTCGCTTTAAATATACCTAGGAATAGTGACTAACTTTAAGGCATTTGTCCTTGGATTTTTATAAACTTAAATACTCGTACATATGATGTGTACCGAACAAACAAATTAAACTGGAAATCGAATCCCAAGCTAACTCCTACATAAAACGAGCTTAATAGTTTAAGTTTCAGAAAATATATTTATGGTAAGGCACCTTAATCCAACTGTAAAAAAATATTTAAATCTATTTAGCCATTGTAGGCAGCTTCGCTCGTTCTAAAGTTGTACATAGTTATATACCTATTTATTCTTTTACCACAGGAACTATTCTTTCTCTGGGTTTATTATCCAGAGAAAGAATAGTGCCTGTGGTCGATGAATCGATGCTACAAGTCATCTTTATTCCAAATTTCAAATTCTCTGTAGCATTACAGCCTGAATAAATTCCTAACAAACACCGTGATCTCATCTGCTTGGAATTCAGAATTGAGCTTCAAAGAAATAAATGTGAATAACAAACAACAATGAGATTAAAAATATCGTTTTTCAGGTAGGGTAGGAGAAATCTGTCTCTCTATTAAATTTCAAACAAAAACTTTCAGATTTTTAATAGTATGCGGCTTTCAATGTTCATTCATGCCAAGTTGTATGTTTTCTTCCTAATTAATTTGTCACAGGTAACAAACAAATGGAGTAGTAGGCTCTTTTGTTTTTACACTTCCAGATGCGTAGTACCTACCTGGATCACATTGTTTACCTGACTGCATTCCTAAGGTTGCATTGGTAATTATCGTCACGTGGAATATTGCCAAATACTAAATTTTTACAATGAAGACTTAAAAGTTTTGTGATATCAACATACTTGTAATATAATACACTAATGCGGGTTTACTATATTAATTACAATGAACTGAAGGTCCTTTATATGTTTAAATTTTAAGTCAAGTGATCTCTTGTAATTCCTGATACTAGTTATAAAATTTATGTAATAATTTGACAATGCAAGTAAAGGCTTCTTTAGTTGGGAACTGCTAGGCAAGGACTAATATAGTCCAAAAGTGCTACAAATCACACGCAATTTTTTTGAACATAAATAAAAGCATTTAATTATTAAAGGAGCGAATAAATGAATTTCAGAAATTTGAAAATGCCTTAATCTCCGCACTTGACAAACAGATTAGTGATTACAGTTGGCTTTCTAAATTTTTCAGCCATGTATGTGCTGTAAGCCCATATGATCCTAAAGCCGATTTATACGATTCGTTCAGAAAAATAATTAGTGTAGTGAGTCATGGAAAGATCTACCTATATCATCTAGTCTCCATACTGAATTGCAGATTAAAAGGATAATATGGAGTATTATAATTGTTTAACCCTTTTGGGTTTCCTTTAAAAGGCTTTAATTATAATTGAGGTCCTAATTTAGTGCGTTAACAAAATGTTTGGTCCAAGAGCGGTTTGTTATTATTTTAAATTAAACAAATATGTAAATATAAAGAATTGGGTGTAACTAGTTTACGTAGAGAAATAGCTGGATTCCATAAACTATGAATCAGTGTATGGGCCTTTACGGTTTCAAAACGTTTTTGCGTCACCGTATGACCAGCAGCGTTAACTCACTTCATAAGATATTGCTCAAGATAGGATTTACTTTTCCATTGGTAATCCATCACTGATGTTCCATTTACGAAATATCAGTTTTTGACTGTCAAATACTTATTTTTAATTTACATATTCTTCTCTACTTTCTGCAATTGCTGTTTTTTTTTTTTATTTTTGATTAATAAAATGTATTGAATGTTAAACGCTTAGAATAATAACATATAGAAGGTAAGTTCACGCACAAAAAGTGAGGCATTTCAATTGGAGCCTAATGGAGCTTACGCCGGAACAGTCCCGTAATGTACAAGTCATTGCACTGCACGAATGTACGCAACTCTTAAAAAATAAATAGGTAATTATGACGGCTTGTGCATTCAAACGATGCAACAACACATTTGAAAAACATAAAAAGGTTTTTAACATTACTTTTAAAAGTATTTTGACGATTTATGTTAATAAAAACAAAAGGACAATGGGCAAAAATGTATGGCGCTTGTCCCATCGGCGGCCACATCTGTCCTATATATTTTTTAGTCGACAATTATGTATATATTAAGACTGCAAAAAATTATTTCGGCAACTTGTTTAGATAAAAAGTTATAAAGCGTTGATCATATAAAAAAATCGAATTAATTAAACCGAAAGTACGTAAATGATAAAACGTAATGCATGTCTAAGTATAAGATAATGATGGATTAAATAAAACTAAAGGTTAATTGGTTATTAAATACATCGATTTATTGACAGACACATATACAATGCTCGTATATAATGCTAGTATTCCTTTAAAAAAAGAAAATGATGGGATTCAATTGTCGTCTACAATAATATCGTTTAAAAAATGAGCTGGTAAACGGATATCTTCCTCTTGGTTTCTCGCCCACCCTAAATACCACACTACACACATAATGTGGGCACAGCAACCAAGAGTGCGCTTACCGCTTAGACAACTGCAATAGTAGTTTTCTATGGCTTCTCTGCCGCTTTTCTCTCTATCTACTATAATGTACGAATAATATATTTTTGACCTAGTATGTCTAGATTGTATTCGACATCTTAGCAGCCAAACATTTGTTGCTGTGATGCCGCACCTGCCTAGGCCTGTAACATCGGGGTCCCTATACGTTTCTATATTATAGAGACCTTGTCGCACATGCTCCGCATAATAGCTGCGGGCTAGCTTCACTTGGTATGTACCAAGTGCAAAAATGGTTAAATCGTCCTCAGTCAGCAAAGGAAAATTACTTATGTTAGGTTGGTTTCCTGTAATGCTATCGAAACTAGCCCGTCTACGATTAAGGTTGTTGGCTAGGACATACTCTGCTAGGTTATTTGGTTGGTTCACTCTTTGGTTTATAACTTCTATAAATGTTTCAGCGTGAACGTTATCTGACAATGGTTCTCTGCAAGCATTCAATAATGCAGCACCTATTCTAAAATCTGTCATCATATGAGGCAAAGCACGATTGAAAAAGTCTTGTCGGAATAGTTTAAAATCGCGTTTGAACCAACCATTTATAGCTTCAACAACCCAGCGGCACATAGTAACCAACCTAGACTTATTCGCTTGTTCTGTCGTCAATTGATCTTCGTCTCGATTTTTTGTTTTCGGTAAGTGAGCTTCATAACCATAGGCATGTAAGTCGTCGATTACGTCGCGAAACCCACGGTCTAAGATGAACACATCTCCATGTTCAAAAAACCAATGGAAAGGATTTCCTTCGTCGTCAATCATATTTTTCATTATTTGTGCATCTGATTCTATGGCTGAATATGGCCCAAAGGCATCTAAAATGTGGCCATCGCAGCACACTATTAAAAACGGTTTCAACAAATTCGTGTATTTGTGTAGACTATATGATCGCTTTTGGAATAAATAGTTTGCGGACTTTTGTATATATATATAAGTGGCGTCTGCTATCACAATTGCCTTTCTGTTTAAGGCATTTGCATTTCCAAAAATTGCATTTGGAACTTGTAGGTTTCGGTTAGCTACATCAATTCTATTGAGATGATCATAACCAAGATGCCGGGGAACGAAGTCCAGTAAAAGAGAGTCTCTGGCGAACGTTAAATGTCGTTCTAGGGTTCTACGGCTCATATTAAAAAGCGTCGCCAGCCTTTCATTTGCTTCACCGCTTCGCAGTTTCATTAAGTAGCATGCCAAAGATGTTTTCGGGCGTGTTGATACGTTCGACAATGAAGGAGTTTGTTCCAAAATATTCATAAATTGGTCTCGACTAACGCCTAATCGGATGTATACTTCATTTGGGTCCATGTCATCTATATTATCAAAATCTAGTATAGATCCTCGAAGCACCGCGATTTTCATGAGGCTCATGATATGCACAAAATGTGTGGCATTGAAGTCGTGGAGCAAGTTAGGGCTGTCAATTATTTGATCCCAATCATTGGATACCAAATGATGATCGCAAATTCTTGCACTATTTGGAATATAAAAATTAAAATGAATCAAGAATGTCACTTTAATGTTATCCGGAATCCTTCGGAGATCCGTTCGTCTGCAGTTTTCATACATACAACGCGTTGCTGTATTAGGGAGTCTTGAATATTCTTCAATATGTAATACACATTCGTGTGGACGGTCTTCTCTTGGCTGCGCAGCTCTTTCTGCCCGTTGCCAGCATGGTCGACAAATGTACTCCTGACCATTGTATTGTATCTGAAAATGAGAGTATTACAATTAGTTAAAACGCTTAGTTATTTTCATTGAACGCTGTTCAAACAAAGCGAAATATAAAGAAAAATATTTTACTCGATTGCCTAAGCAGTAATAATTATCTCGCTTACTCATACGTAAATACCGATACTTCTATCCCGTTCTCGCCCCGTGGATCAAACGGAACGACAACGTCGCCGCGTCGGTAACAGTTTACTTACTACTTACAGCGAAATGTAATCTCAATGCGCGAGAGTTAAAACACTGTGACCACCTCAAGTTAAACAGTACTATATTGTTGACGTGACAACTAAGAAATAATGATTTCGTTTGATGTACTTACCTGATGTTCAGAGGTAAGAGCTTCAAAGATATATTGGCCTACAGCGGGATGTTCTTCAAACCGAGCACGGGTTATTTTGTATCTTCTTCTGTTTATCACGGATCGATTACATAAAATACACACTTGGCGATTATCTGCCATTGTTATAGGAATCTGCTTAAAAAAAGTCCAAAAAAACGAGCACAAGTCACCAAGATAGATATTAACAAGTCCGATATGCAAGCCAGAGTCAAAAGAAATTGTCAAACAATAATAATCGCACAGTACTCAACGAAACAAATGTCAACGATGGACTGCGCTGTGCGCTCGAGCATAACGGTAATCGCCGAGTCGCCGAGTGCGAGCGGCGCTCGTCGCTGATTGGTTGACGCATGAAACATGGCGAGACCGATTTTAACAAAGGTTCTTAGACCTCTAATAGAAAAAGTATTGAATATTAGGATACATAAATAATAATGAAAAAAAAAAATAGTATTTTAATAATAGTATTTTAACTATATTTTTTTTCCCAAACGGTATTTCATAGTACTCCTTGAACAATATTTGTTGTCAAAGATCTCCCCTTTCAAATGACACTAGTTTCATTGATGGCCGCTCATGGGCCGCAATGCCCATTGTCCTTTGATTTCATAATTTGTATAGTGGTTTCCGTGTGTACGTGTGTAATCGTCTGCCCGCCATTAGTATTTTTAGATTCAAATTTTTAAAGTTCGAAGTACTGACACTATCCTTCTATACGTTATTATTCTAAGGTTAAATGTCATATAAAAATTTGAAGTTTATTGCGAAAATATAGAATAAGCTACCACAATAAATCTAAATCTAACAAGAAATCTAAAGGGTTTTCAACAAGAACTTTGTTTTCTAAAACAAAATAAAACAAGAAATTTAGATGAAGATGATTCAAATTTTTATTGTATTACGAAGAGAAAAGTTCGGCAATTATGAATGAAAAATGATATATGGCAAATGTCCACCACGACCACGCTGAGAGATGTCGATTCTTTCATCAAAGTTTTTAATCACTTTTTGACAAAATGGCGGGTCTATTTCGTTAATCACATCACGGATTTTGAGTTTTAAGGCTGCAATCGATTCGATTGGCTCCGTATAGACTGTCCTTAACATAGCCCCACAAAAAATAATCCAGTGGTCTTAAATCACACGATCTGGCTGGCCACATAACAGCTGATTTTCGTGAAATTATGCGATCGGGAAATTTGGTTTGCAATAAATTGATCGTTTCATTGGATGTGTGACATGTGGCACCGTCCTGTTGAAACCACATGTCAGTGATATCCACGTCATCAATAATAGGCCAAAATTGAGTTGTTGTTGAACAACTCAATTTGGCTTATTCGAAAATTTCTTGTTTTATTTTGTTTTAGAAAACAAAGTTCTTGTTGAAAAACCCTTTATTTGCTAAGTGTTAATAAAGTTCGTTTCGTTCGGTCGTTCGTTTATAAACCCATCTACGTATAGCTTAAGGTAAAGATTTTTCATAGATTATTTTTCTCAATAGAATTTTGACCCAGTTCAGTCCCAATTATTTATATGTATATACAATCGATATATCTTGCCCGTGGATGTCGTAAAAGACGACGGAGGGATATAGTACGCATATAACATCTATGCAAGAGAAGGAAAACTTGAAACAAAACCCTATACCAACCTGTCTGACCAACATAGTATAGTAAGGTTAATTTCCCTCCTATTGTGGAGGAGACTCGAGCCCAGAAATGGGACGTATATGAGCTGAAGTGATACCATCGGTAAATAATTATATTGGTGTTTATTTGGGGAGCATTCAAAACTGAGTAGCTAATAAGTCATAACCACGAAGATTATACGAGATTTGTATGCATTTTCATAATATGCATATGACTACGGGTACGTATCAAATAATAAAAACCACATTAATTACAATGAACACCTAAAATGTGACCTATAAAGTAATAAAAGCAGTGTGTTGGAAAGTTGACAGATATTTATAGTTTCTTAATTACATTGGCATTCAAAAACAAAAGTGTCAACTTGCTAGTCATACGATTAATAAACAGCAGTATTATTAGTTTAAATAAATATACATAATAACCTTAGAATAATAACGTATAGAAGGTAAGTCCGTACACAAAAAATGAAGCATTTGAATTGGAGCCTAATGGATCTTACGCCGAAACTGTTCCGTAATGTACCTACAACTGGTCACTGTATCGTATGTACGCAACTCTAAAAAATAAATAGGTAATTATGACGGTTTTTGCATTCAAATATTGTGACGCATAACACATTTGAAAAACATAAAAAGGTTTATTTTATTTCATCATTTGTTTAGTGGTGTGCATGTGTACGTGTGTAATCACCAGCGCGCATGTAGTATTTTTAGCTTCATGTTTTAGATCGCTCGAAGTACCGACACTATACGTTATTATTCTAAGATAATAACGTTCTATTTAAGTTTTCAACATCACTAACTATAACATATTTTTTGTATGATCAAAAATATGGTAGTTATTTTTTTATTTGCATTACGATCCAGACGAGTAGTGCCAATGATCTCACAATGACGTCATCGCCGCTTCCTTTCACACCTTACTCTTACCATACATTTCATAAAATATCTTTTATAAATTTACGGTATAAGAGTTTTATAACAACTCTAGAACCTCTAAGTAATTATAATTTAATATTTAATTACATAATTTGTCTAGTTGATTGTAATAAGTTTCTGTTTGATGACGGGCTAAGAATACAATTCACCACCCCCTCTCGCTACAAATAAGGGATACGACATGCAGGTAACATCGAGAGAAGAACGACGCCAGCCCGTCTGAATAACGCGGTCATTTTCCCTCCCATTGTGGAGGAGACTCAAAGGAGAGGAGTGGTGAATTATATTCTTATTCCTTTGTCACACGGAAAATGAGGAAATAACTACGTACTGCCGCGTGGTGACGGAGTAAGAATACAAATTACCACTATTTTGCTCGTGGATATCGTAAAAGATAACTAAGGGATATAATACGCATATAACATCTATGCAAGAGAAGGAAATCTCGAAATAAAACCCTATACCAACCTGTCTGACCAGCATGATATAGTAAAGTTAATTTGCCTCCTATCGTGGAGGAGGCTCGAGCTTAACAGTGGGACGTATATGAGCGGAATTGATGATGAACGAGTAAATAGAAGTGGACATCGTATACATTCGTTCCCAATGCTATAGGATTTGCTAGATAATATTCCAGCTGGACTAGGCCTTCGCTCTTTGGCCATAAGTTACCATTATGTGCAATGTAAATTAAGTTTAGTTTAATAGCCGGTTGAAGCTTGATGATCGTCTCCGGAGCTGTGATCAGAAGAAATTTGATTGTTTAAGTTTTCATGATTATTCCCTTTATTAGTGATCGACTGTAGAACGTTTCTTCCTCTAACTGTTACCGCTTGTTAGAACAATGTCCCCCTTTCATTAAAATTACAGCGTATCTACTAGGATTGCAAGATGTGCCCGTTACCTCCATTTTGCTGGTGTATTGTAAATTTTAATTTAAAAAAAATAAAGAAAATCGAAATCAATTGTATGTATTTAATAGTAATATGCTAATGGTGTTCCTTTTGCAGGTGAATGGCGGTAGCGCAGCAGAACGCGCCGGTCTTCAGGCAGGTGATGCACTGATTCGCGTCAACACCACAGACGTGTATTCCCTGAGACACCAAGAAGCGCAGGATGCCATTCGTGCTGCTGGCATCAACCTTGAACTCACTGTGCAACGGTAAATATTGTTAAGTTAAAACAAAACTAGAAAAATGATAATGACTTTTGATAATTATAAAATTTGCGTCCGGAGAGAAATACTAGAAAGAGAAATACTCTTAAAAAAACATTCTTAGCAACATCTCTTGTTTTGTGCGTTCTATTAAATATATTCGAGTTAAGAACGAATACTTATATAAAATCTTCCGTGTGGTGACGGAGTAAGAATACAATTCATCACTCCCTATCTTACTCGTGGATGTCGTAAACGACGGCTATGGGATGTACATAATACGCATATAACATCTATGCAAGAAAAGGGAAAGAAGAGAAGTAAAACTCTATACCAACCTGTCTGACCAGCATGGTATTGTAAGGTCAATATGATCATCTACATAAAGGATTCCCTATCCTGGATGTAGATCCATCTTTAAAAATAATTAATGAAGAAATGGCGATAGCATAGTAGTAAAATCAGAATTGCTAGTTCTGAGGATCAAGTACTATCTAGGAATAGATCAAGTACTATCTAGGGATAGTACTTGATGGTTACAAGGGATATTAGTCTGGGCGCCTTCAAATTTGCCGCAAAGTGCCGCGCGGCGGCAGCGCGTCTACAGCGCTGCAGCCGCGCTGCTGTCGCTAGGTTTGAGAATCGTAGTGTAGTACATAGTTTCACGATGGACTCTGACGAAGAAACTCTGCTCTACTTGTACAAAAAAATACGTGCGCGCATCACTAGTCGATCGATGAATTGATGCGCGGTTGCAGCGCGGGTGTAGCGCTGCAACCGCATGTTCTTTATTTATATAGATTTACAAAGTAGCGCGGCCGCGGCGCTGCCACCGCGCGGCCCTTTGCGGCAAATTTGAAGGCGCCCTAAGAGCATCCTGCACCTGCCCATATATGTTTTTCCCTGCACGTCTTCATCAGTGTTTAGATAAGCTTTACAATTGGCCGTCTGTTACAAGCACAGTTATGATTGCCAGTATTCGTTATAGGCGTAGCACGCCTTAAAACCTCAGCCTGTCAAATGTCTTAAAGTCCAAAGCATGCTTCTCTATTGTATCAAAATTGTATACTTGTTCTAAATAATTATGACTTGCTTTAAATGATAAAAAATTCGCTAGGGGTTATAATAAACACCAAATCATCATCACAACTCACGTATGTATTTACGTCCCACTACTGAGCTCGAGCCTTCTTCACAATCGGAGGGGACCTGACCTACTATACCACACCAGTCAGACGGGTTGGTGTAGGGTTTTATTTTGAGTTTTCCTTCTCTTGCATAGCTGTTTTTTCAATAATCCCACAGTCGTCTTTTACGACAGCCACAGGCAAGAAAGGAGGTAGTGAATTGTATAGGTACTTATTCCGTCACCACACAGAAAAGCCAAATATAATGTTTAAATTATCTATTGAAACTAGCTGATCCAACAAACGTTGTTCTGTTTAAATAAAAGAAAAGGAATTCACCTTGAAATCGTCAACAGCGCCACCTACCGGTTCCAATTATTAATCTAAACCATTCTCATATCCATCGGGACAGCCACAAAAAACATCAAAATGGGTCCAGCTGTTTAGAAGGAGTTCAATTACAAACACACGAACAGAAGATTTATATATGTACTAGCAACCCGCCCTCGCTTCGCTTCGGTTTTAGTCGTTTTACCCGCGTAGTTCCCGTTCCCGTGGGAATAAGATAAGTTAATAAGCCTAGTTTACGCGCTGATATTATAGCTTTCCATTGGCGAAAGAATTTTTAAAATCGGTCCAGCCGTTTTGAAGATTACCCGGAACAAACAGACAGACAAAATTTTTTAATCTGTATTTTAGGCATAGGTGTCGTGCAAATAACCGTGTGAGCATGAAAAAAGCCTATTATTTTGACATTACAAACAGACACTTAAATTTTATTTATTGGTATAAAGATGTATTAGTTTGTACCTAACAATGAATATAATATGTGTTTCATTCACGTGTCGTTTGTTTTGCACCTATTTGTTCATAAGATGATCTCAAATAGCAAAAATGTGCTGACGGTTATATGCAACGTATGTAGCACATAGTTTACAAAACACGAGCGATAAGAAACTCTGTAACATAATTATACCTAATTAAAAATTAGACACGGCTGATAGTTTTCTGTGTGGTGACGAAGTAAGAATACAATTTATCACTCTTGCCCGGGGGTGTCGTAAAAGACGACTAATAGATATTTATTTATTTATATGCAGATCTCTTCAGCAAGAGATGGAAAACGCGAAATAAAACCCCATACCAACATGTCTGACAGAGAGGTATGGTAGATGAATTTTCCTCTTAATATGGAGGGAGGCTCGAGCCCAGCAGTGGAATATGAACGGGGATATTCCGTCGGGCCGACCACTGATGTCAAGTTACCCTGCTCCGGTGGTCGGCCCAACGACGAAGGCGACGTGTCGCGGGTGGGTTACGGGTAAGCGTGCTTACGCCCCTCTGTCGCCCCGGACGGAATGGTGCGAGGAGTGCGCCGACCGTAACCCAAAAAAAAAGGAGTGGAATATGAACAAAAATGATGATAATTTATTACTAAAATTATTTACACTAAATTAGAACAGATATTTTCAACAAAAAATACTTGCATTCATGATGTGTCGGAAATTCGTTATACACAATTTCTTTGACCAATAGTTATGACCTCTTTTTGATGGCGGGTTGTGCTATAATTGCACTCTGTAGACCTCCTATGCCATGAAACTTTACAACCTACGGTGTGTTCACTTTTGGATTTTTAACGAACCACTGGTATCGTGTGTATTTGACTTTAGTGGCCTTCTCGGCGAACTAACATTTCGGGAATTTACCCCTTGATTTAAGGAATAATCTAAAAGATTCAAATCGACCTAAAATGATTTTTCCAGTGGCGGAGGCACTTGGCGCCCTACAATCACTCCGACCGGCAGTCTGCCGAGACCAGGATCGAGGCCAATTGGTGGCTCCCCAGCTCTTGTCACAAATACTTCTCTAAAGGCCACACCGCAGCCCTCACGTGCCTTCGGCTCCGGTCACAATAACGTTGCGAAACCTTTCGGCTATGTAAGTACTCTCAATAGACAGCACACTTCTACAAAACTGTTTATGCACTTTCAAAAAAATATATATCACAATAGTTCAATAATTTTTCCGTGTGGTGACGGAGTAAGAATTCAATTAGCGTCCCCCTATCTTACCCGTGGGTGTCGTGCAAGACTAAAGGATATTATATGAATATAACACCTATTTAAGACAACAAATATTCAAAATAGAAAGTTATACAAACCGTGTGGTCAATTTCGCTCCTATTATGGAGGAGGCTCAAGCCCAGCAATGTGCCGAATATGAGCTCAGATTATGATGAGTTTATATCATTACAATCACAGAATTCACAGTAACGTAAGCAATTATTCCAAAATTAAAAATGTTAGCCGTCGTTCAGGACGCCTGGCAGATGTAAACAATCGAAATTATTTTTTACAAATATATATGCATAAAAGAACAGATTACGACAGATAATATAGCATAATGTATAAACAAAATATTACAATTTTTTTTCCTGAAAAAGGTGATTTTTGTTCAATAAACATTTATTTTCATTAAATACAAGAATTAAAAATTCAAAAATATTTCAAATTGTGACAACTCATTTCTGTTAATCAGTGATTTGTGTAATAATAAACTATACTACTACGTATAGACTATAGTACATATATTCCGTCATATAGCGTGGCGATGCGTCGCCGCGGCCTGTTTACGCCACGTTTACCCTCGCCTATAGATGTTTCACATCAAAACTTTATCATATTGTTCAAAAAGCTTCGTAAGTGACCAATTAAGTGAAGAATGCGATGTTTATTAATGTTAACGCATCGTTTTTAGATGAATGGCAACGATGCAGTGAAGAACATTGTTAACAAACAGTACAACACTCCAGTGAACATGTACAGCGACAAGACCATTGCGGAAACCCTCTCCGCGCAGACTGAAGTGCTTGCAGGAGGCGTGCTTGGGTAAGAATACAGTATCTTGAGCTTTGTAATATTTGAACGTTTCAAAGAATGCCATTTTGAATTATAAGTCGAGGTTTTTCTTATAATATAACACTGCTAACTCATGTATTGTCCATTACTGCATCCAATCTTAGATATCCATTCCTAAATTAATATAAAAACAAGAGATTGCTGTTACCTTTTGTAATATAGTAACATATTCTAACATTACTTCTATGTTCGACAGTGTGAACTTTAAGAAAAATGAAAAGACATACGATGCTGAGAAAAGCGCTGTTTTCAAAGTCCTACAAGAAGAACAAAACGATCCGGAACCAGGTATAGTAAACAACAATTTTAAACAAATTAAGAATAACGAAATTTACAAGACGACAATAAATTGAACGACTTAAATCCAAAATTACAAAAACATCTTACAAAATATTTCAATACCCATGTATATTAAATTTGCAAAAATGTATATTATGTAATATACATATCACAAATAAAAAAGGTAAATATTGAAATATATAATAGCAGGCAAGAATGAAACAGATTTAAAACGCTTCTATACCCATGAAGTGAACATATAAGGTAGCACTTAACTACTTAAGTAATTATTTAAACTTAATTAGACCTGATTCTATTTACAAAAATGTGATATACCTAAATTAATAAGTCAAAATTTAATAAGCTTAAAATTGGCATAATAGTAGAGGTGCCTCATCAAGGGGGAACACCCACTGCCACAACTCCGGTGTCCGGACTACGTCACGTTCAAGCGCCCGTCACGCGACCTGACGCCCCTATCAACAATACAGGAGGCTTGCCCCCAGGACAGAACATTTGCGAGGAATGCGAAAGACTCATCACGTAAGTCGGACGGAATTAGCGGGCCGACACGGTAGCACATATTGCAAGCAGATCCATTTTCAAGAACTGGACACGTCGTCTAACATTTCGCGATTTTTAATAGTAGTTTATTTCTTTGTTAATTATAGTATTTGCAGTTTTTTGCTCAATTTTCTTTGATATGTGGTTCTAATTTTGGATATATGAACGTATAATGAATAATGGATATTGCGGGCCGGCAGAGCCTTCTCACTTTTACTCGCGTGCGAGCGTGGCGCGCGCGGGCACTCCGTGCAGCCTACATCGCACGCATCGATCGCGCTCTCGCACGCCGCGCGTAGCCAGCGCGCCGGGCACACCAGACCCCACAGCACGGGCCTCCACCGGCACGCAGACTCCGCACGAGCAGCTGGCACCCGAGCCGCCACACCGACCAAGCATCCCCCTGGGCTGCCACGAAGTACTGCCAGACGGCCGAGTGGCGCTGGGCGCGCCGGCTGTGCCACAGCCGCGCGACTCCGCTGCGCTCCCCGTCGTCAACGACACCCCCTATTGCTCCGACTGTAATCGCTACATTATGTAAGCGAAGCCCCACGGAATGTCTTGACGTGTTTGCGACCGTGTCGACCTGTGCACTACTACTATCGTGTAGATTAAAATAATTTGATGTGAACCCTATGTGTTGCGATTGCTCCCGTTTTTGTTATTTCTTTTGTAAATATTACAACCTCATCGCGGGGAGACGTGACATGTAAGTTAGTACATATATCGTGGTTTCAAACGGATTTATTCCGCAAACGAAATGTTCTCTTCACGATATTTGTGCTAAAACTATTCATTAATTATTAATCGTATCATCTCTACCTTCTATTGACTTCGTAGTTAGGCAGAATGAAATATTAATTATGTATATGTCAACGTCCGCTGTATATCTTCATTCGCATGTTCTCACTCCACAATTCATTTACATAATTAGATGAGCACCAGTGCAATTAGTTGTAGCTGACAGAATTGGTGAATTAGGTGAGCATGTTTGTGGTAAATAGCAAGTAGAAAGCAGTTATAAACACATTGCATATATAGATTATACATAATATATGTAAATATGTTATATCTTTTTGTGATAATTCCAGAAAAACTTAAGAATGTCTTCTCTCTCTTTTATAGAGTTTATATTATAACAATATACATATTTACTGCTATATGATTGTCAACTGACAAGTTTTTATATGTAATAGCGGTGTGTTCGTGCGCATCAAGGACAAGAATCTCCACGTGGAATGCTTCAAGTGCTCGACGTGCGGCACTTCACTTAAGAATCAGGGCTACTATAACCTGAACGGCAAGCTTTATTGTGACATCCACGCTAAACTTGTCGCTCGTCAGAACCCACCAGCGCCCAATCTCGACCCTGTTACCGTGCCACCGTGAGTACATATTTTTTAATTTCCACTAGTATCGTATTCAATTCATGTCTAAATGTGAGTTTCATACAAAAATATTACATTAAATTGTCTAAATTTTGTTAAAAATCTATTGCTTATCATCATCATCTCAGCCTATATATCTACAAAATTGGGCTCGGGCCTCCTTTTTGAGAGGGAATTTGGCCTACTATACTACACTGGTCAGATGTGTTCGTACAGGATTTAATTTGAGTTTTCCATATCTTGTATTGATTTTATCTGCATAATATATCCCTCAGACGACTTTTACAACACCCACAGCCAAGGGTGATGATTGATGAATTGTATTCTAACTCCGTCTATTCCTATCAACATCAAAATGAGTTGAATTGTTACAGGGATCACATTCTTTAGTTGATTTTAATATGTTCCAATGACGTATAGTCACGAATGAATTACCTGCTGCTGTGCTTCCCGAGCGTTATGATATGTCCTTTTTTAAGCGAGGTTTAAGGAGAGAATTTTCTTCACGGTGGGCAACGGCCTAGCTGTGCCCCTGGTATTGCAGAGCTCCATATGCGGCAGTATCACTTACCATCACGTGTGCTGCTGCCATAAGAAAAAAGTCACGACTTATTACCAACACAAATTTTACTAGTGAATAATCTTAACGATAGACTAAGCGGTCTATTCAGACTCGAATCAATTCCTCCTAGTTTGAGACAGATATCCGGTGAAGGTCGTAACATTTTCGAAACCCTAACAATGACACTATTTTCTTTGTAAATAAAACTACTTTTACGGATTATATCGCGTTTGTATTTGGACTTAGAGACTAAGGACTTAGTCCGCCCGTGACCATGAATGCTGTAAAGTATTCGAAACGACCGCCTCTTGTAGCGTCCCACCGCGGACTGTGTGTGACGAGCGTGTCGTCGGCGTAACAAATCACGCCCAGCCCGGGCGGGAGACTCCCCCGCAACGCCCAGTCGTAGCCGATGTTCCACATGGTGGGTCCGAGGACCGACCCCTGTGGAACACCGCACGTCATGGGCGTTCGCACAACGTCCCCTACTCGGTTGGCGTCGGGCAATCATAAATCAAATACAAACGCGATATAATCCGTAAAAGTAGTTTTATTTACAATGTGTAGTGCTCGCGTAAACATCAGATATCTATTTTCTTTTCAGCGTAATTTACCATCTTTCTGTATGATGTATTAGTAATATGTTGTAAATGCATTATTTATAGATATTGATACATATCGTAATTGTATTGTCCTTTTATACAGTGGTAACCGTATTCCTACCAACACATATTCAACGCCGCTGCCACCGCTTGCCACCAACAACTATACAAATGGCTCTTCATCACTTTTTAGCGTAAGTAAACTAAGTCTCTGAATTGGTTCTGTTTTTAACACTATATGAGCAGCTTATATACTAATAAGCATAGGTATATATTTATATAGGTATGTCTTACTGTTGCCTGTCTTTTCTTATTTCCATAATTATTTACTATGTTACCACACGGAATAATTATTGTGTCAAAATAACATTAGCATTATCGCGAATCTATCGCGTTCATTGTTCCTCACGAAGGGGGACATTGGCAATAATCACCATGTTTGACAGGCTTTGATGGGTTTTCGTCATTGGTGTTGTAAGTTTCCCAGAAGAGTGCTATTGCCGTTTCTATGTGATGATTCTTAAATGGTTTTCTACAACTCCCACGGGAAAATAAGGGATGGTGACCCATTGTATTCTTACTTGTCATCACATAAGAGAAAGATAAATTATTTTGTGTATTTTTTTGATTAGGCATGTTGGTCTCATATGACTAACATACTTACCTGGACTAATGGTAAGCGCAGAGGGCTATCAATCCAAAAGATTTAAGCAACGATGCCCAAGGGTAACCCCTGCGGGATACAGACCTCGTTTCAGGCCTTGTTTGCATTGTGAAAGTTCCTAAATTAGATAAATTAATTTTTAGGCAACGCGATTTCGCACCGCGAATGCGAGGATGGTATCGTGGTATTTTATTACTTTTGGCCTCACAGGCAATTGGAATTAATTTTAACCATCCACATTCATTTAAATGACACCCAATTTTCCGTTTAGCCCTCGAGCAATTTGTCCGGTCCGAAGCCATTTGGTTCTTCGATCGGCTCGGCGTACTCCCCATCGCTGTCGCCAAGATCTGCGCCACTGTCGCCTGCGCGCCCAGTAACCGCGCCTGTGGCGGCCGCACCCATTGCGCCCGCCCCAATTGCTGCACCCCAACCACCAGCACCGTTCGTTCCCAGTAAGAGAGTCACTTTTGCCATTTAATCTATAGATTATGTATATAATAGAGGACATGATATATTTTACTCTTTTAAAGCCATGTTTGTAAAATAAATTATATTTTATTTTCCTAATTTATAGAGCTTCTATAATATAACAACACGGGTATATTTCAGTTGTTGCGTATTTAAAATAGGTAAATTAAATGTGACATACAGCATTTTTCATTGTAGAGCTAAATACAAGGCATTCGTTTTATTTTCAGCCTTTTTTTGTTTATATTGTTTATGAAGTTTTCAAGTGTGTTCTCTTAATCTTGTGCTCTATAATAATTATTTACGAGTTTACAAGATTAATTATTTTTATCACGATCATATTGATCTGCAGTTCCGACAATGTCGTAAAGTTCATTTAATTTTAAGATTCCGAAAACTTATATTACAATTACATGTTTCATATCCTCTTTTATATAATTCATCTGTGGTCTCAACTCTCAAAACACTCGATACAATGTATGGATAGCAACACACACGCTTAAAAGTAGTCCTACATTTATATTAAAGTTTTTACTTTACAGATGGCTAAAAAGATCTAAATGCTATTTCTGCGTATTCAATTATTTGTGCCATCCACAAATCCTTGTACTGCATCTGGGTCTAATACTTATATGTATTTGTTTAGTTTCATTTCGACGAGTATTTATGGTATTCTTAAAAATCTACGGCGTTTTGTCTTTCAAAAAACTGTAATGTATACCTACAGCTTATGAGGTAGCTATTTTTAATTATTATTAGATTAACTAAATTAATATCAAGTGATAAACTTAGAGTTTACTGAAATTTAAAGAAAAGTATTAAAAAATATATGTAATCCCAATAGTTTTTGTATAGAAATTACATTATTTAGCAATACAAGTTATAGTTTGCCTTCGACAAGGTTCCAAACCGGGCACTATCAAGACTTTGTCCTTAGAAAACAAACAAAGGACACTGGGACAATAATAATTTTACTTTATTCGTTTTAATAAAATTTTGTTGAAATTAATGTTTGGCCTATGTTCTGAAAAGTCTTTTGGTAAATTATAAATGATGATGGATTACGATTAAATGCATAATACGTACATACCTATCTACCTAAATCTAAGAGTTTAGTTTATTAATCAGGCATTTTATATAAGTTACTGAAAAATTACTGTACTCCAATAATTGTTTTTGTAACCTAATGAATAATGTTTTAGCATATGATGTATGAAATCATGGGTGCCTAGTCATTTAAAAATCATTTACTCATAAATAGGTATACCAATTGATTAAATGACCACTAATATCTTTAGAACTCTTCATTCATACACCATTGTTTTAACAAATAGATCTTGAATCAATATCTTTAGACGACGTGCATATTGTTTATACACATATCTGTAATGTAACATACATTTTTAATTTTAAATCTGGCCTTATTACTATAATTTATTTCTACAAATAGATATTTCATAATTATATTTCTGTGAATATGTTTATTTAATTAAATACAGTTCAAAGGGTAAAAATACTCACTAAATAAGAACCTATCTTCTGAAATTATGTGATTTACGTCAATTCTTTATTTTGGCAGAGACCCCAGTTTCCCTTTTTAAAGGTAATGATTATGAATAGGCATAATTTAAGCTTGTTTCAGCTATTTATTTGTTTATAATAATATAATAATGATGTAAATAAGTTTTAGAGTGTATGCGCTACGCAAGCAGACCGTATGGATAGCGGTAAATTCATTATAATAGCTACTGCCCTGGCACTATCAAATAATGCATCACATAATAAAACAATAGTTCCTAATGATCACAGATTAAATCTTTGATTTTGGCTTATTTTAAATTGTTTAATAGTAGTTATTGTTAGCGCTTCATTATGTAATATTCGTTAAGTGGCTTCTTAAATTTTACTAATATTTTCTTTCATCTGTTTTTTCCCTTTAATATTTCTACTCACTAACAGCACAAAATGTAAAAAGTGTTGTGTGGCCACCACCTCAAATATCCTCTGATAATGAATTACAAGAATCCAGCTTGATATCAACAGAACCTATGTGTGCTAATGATTCACTGACACAAAGTGTGAAAAAAGAATATTCAGATTCACAAACAAAAATTGCTAATGTTCAACAGCAATCTGTAGAACAATTTATACATTCTGCAAATCAAAATGAAAATGTATCTTCTAGTATGTCTTATTCATCAGCGTCTATGTCATCGATGGCCACTTCTAAATGTGAGTCAATCGTTAAAAATAATCAGATGATGCAAGAGACATCTAGTCGAACTGTTCAATCTTTTGCTCAAGAATCATCTAAAAGCAAAAGTTCAACTGTTTACCAGTCGCAAACTAATGTTCTACCCCAAAAAGAAATTCTGAACTTAATTAATAATAATGAAAGTGTTAATAAAGTAACCGCTGGATATGAAGATAATTTGATAAATCCATCAATAAATCAAAACGACGATAAATCTGAAATTCAACAACAAAGTATTATTGGCAAGGAAGAGGAAAGTATGATAATCAATGAAAATAAAACAATAAATACGACGGAACAACAAGAAACTTGTAAGGTAGTGGAACAAACTAAAATATCTATTCAGCCGCAATCTGTAACTACCATAAAGTTGCCTGAACCTGAAAATGTTTCAGTTAATACGGCATGTGCTCTTGAAAATAAAAATAGATTCACTGAAAAAAATTACGAGTCTGCTCAAATTTCAATAGACCAAAATTTAGAAGCTAATGCTAACAGGAGTCGTGATCCATCTGTATCTATGGTAGATGCTTTAACGATTGCTCCGGATCGTCCATATTCTCCTTTACCTACAGCACAACGACCAATATCTAACATTGGACAATCTTCATTGGAACAAACTGATAATACAAGTCAAAAAGTTACAAACTCTGTACAAAATAATATTATCCAATTAAGCAACACACAATTACCTACACAACAGTCTCCGTTGTTTTTACAAGAACCAAAACGAGGCACAACACCTATTCCACCAATAAAAGCATACAACCCTCCAGAAAAAAATACCTCTCCTTTACCGATGCCGGAAGAGACACAACCTTACATACCACCCGATTTTAAAATTAATATTGAACCTAAAAATCGTCGTGATATTATTCCTTCGCCTATGGTTGATGCTTTAACGACAGCACCGAATAGGCCATTCACACCGACAATCATTCATAATCAGTCAATAGAACGAGGCTCTCTAAGGGATGCTTTAACGATCGCACCCGATAGACCTTTTAGTCCTCTTGGTTTTATTAGTACCACACAATCAAGCCAATACATGACAAGTTCTGTTTCACATGTTACAGAAACAAATACATTAGATATTATTAAACCTATAGCTACACAAACAACGACTAAAATAACTGATAAAATACATTCGGAACTTTCGGCTATGCAAAATACTTGTCAACTGCAATCATCTGCTGAAATGTCTGCATTTAAACCAGTTGCTAAGCAAATATTTTCAACATCAAAACCTGACAATTTTTGTAAGTTGACTAACTTTCCTCCCGTAACTAATGAACTTAAAACTAGTTTTAGTGAAGCTAATAAAACTAGGCAGGAATCGAAATACTCAGAGTCGACCATGATGCAACATTCAGCAATCACAACGACTATGGCTAGTCAAGGTTATTCATCGGTGAAAAGTGCTCAAAATTATTTCGAACAACTAGATAAAAAAGAATCTTTAACATCAACTGCAACTCGGTCTAAATCCGGGTTACATAAACCTGATAGTATTCCACCATATCAGAAAAATTTTGAACAGCTTCCATCTCAAAGGGGCATTACGCCTGAACTTTATAATGCACCGGCAGTCTTACAAAGGCCAGTAACTCCATCAAGTAATTTACCTAGTAAATCAAAAGAAAGATCTCTTGAACCTAACCCCATCCAAATAACTACCAATACGCCAAAGTCTAAGATCCCACAACTTAAAACACCTGTTCCCCAGGCTCAACCAGTTCGATTCCAAAAAGATACTCCTATTACTATGACGTTTCAACCAGTAGCAGACGCCAATTTATTAAGAGTTTCACCCTCACGTAGTCGTCCAACTTCACCAAGTTTAATAAATAAACCAGCTCCTATTATTCCCCATTATCAAATGAATCTGTTAACTGTTGAGCATATGGCGCCAGAGAGTCATTTATATGAGCCATCAAGTCGAGAGGCTAGTAGGTCTCCTACCCCTAAGCCGAGATCTCATTCTCCAGCGCAAGGACCTCCACCTAATCCACTAAAGGCACACGCCCCGCGTATTAAAAACTACACTCCACAAAACTATTCGTCAGATTCAATTTTATCACACGATTATACTAATGTCAATAAAAAACATGAAATAGATAAAAATGGCGGTCAATGCGTTGCAGAGTTGTATAATAGCAATTGGAATCAAAATCAACCAGCAATCATTAAAGAACAAAATTATTCAAATATGGGATATAAGGCCGAAAATTACGCAAAAGGTGATATGACATTCAAAGAAGACTCCCTAAATAAACAAAATTACGGACAGCGACAAATGGTATCACAAAATGTTGTTGAACAAGGCAATACCACAATGCACACTACCAGAAAAACTTATGAAGAATATGAAAGCACACAATCAGCAAAAGTAATAGAAATTCGAAAAGGTGGTTCGCTGCTCGGTATAGTCAACGATCAAATTGACTCTAATAGTCAGGGATCAAATATTAATCCTAAACAAGTTTTTCCACCTCCTCTTGTGTCTGTACCTCCAACTGAACAGAGTTCATCTTTTAACATAATTAATCAAAATGTTGCGTCCGCCATTAGAGCAAACGGAATTTATGAATCAACAAAGCCTCCGATTTCTGGTGCTAACCCAGGTCCAGTGTGTGATCCTACCCCATCAACAGGTTCGAGTGTAGGAGCTGCCGCTCGTGGCAAAACTTTCGGTGTATCTTCTGCTCCTAAACGAGGACGTGGAGTATTGAATAAACCTGCGCTGCCTGGTTCCCGCGTACCACTATGTGCTTCCTGTAATGGAAATATTAGGTGATTGATCGGCAAAAATATGATTTGTTTGGTGTGTTGCATGTAGTATAGTGTGACAACTAATAGGAATTTAGATTGTTTAGGATTCTAATTTCTTGTATTTAATTGTAATATTTATGATAATATATATAAAACTCTATTTTAAACAAGTTTTGCACTAACTTAGATAAATATCGTCATGCTTTTAATGTTTATGTGTTTTTATTTTTATTTTCTAACAGCTAATGAATCACTGACTACGAGCAGTCCACATAAAACAGAGTTTAAGAGTCCAGCTGAAGAAAGACTTATTAGAAAAATGGCTAAAATGGCTTTGAATGGTTATGAAATAGGTATTCAGAGAAAAATTAAACCTGCAGATCATATTCAATCAATGGCCGATAAGATTCAAGATACTGTCGTTACAAAACATCCTCTGAATACAGATAATTTACAGTCCACTGAAAATATTCCTTCGAAAACCTTGGATAAATTTAAGGTGCATGAGAATATATTAAGTGCTGGAGATAAAATCAAGGACATTCTTAAAAATGGCCCTATTGTAACTGAATCTCTACCCAAACCTAATTTGTTAATACCACCACCGTTGCCGAGTTCTCCAGTGCCTACATTTAATATTCACAGTATATCGATAGGCCAATCCCCCAATTCTAATGGAGACAAAAAGAAATACGACAATGGAATCAAAAATCTAAATACCAACTTTGTTCCTGATGATCGCACAATACACGGTGCAGATAAAACATATAATGGAAGTGGCTATTCGAGTAGCGAAGATTCGTATAAAGATAAAGTAGAACAAAACTACACCGGTACACTAAGAAAATCAGGATTAGATAAATCTTCTTTTCTTAGTAGCATGAATAATACTAATGGTTCTAATGTCAACCGTGATTTAAACTTTGATGGCAACTTGTGTAATACTCTAAACAAAAAGAAACTATTCGAACCTTCGGATGCAATTTCTAATGGTAAGGGATGTATTACTAATGGCTTTAAACAAAATGATAAAACTAATGAGATATCCGAAACAAAAACACACAATAAGACCACTGTAATAGATCAAGCTTCCCAAATAACTATATCTGACAATATAAAGACTGCACCTATAGTCCAAGATGAAGAACCGATGAAGCTTAACAATTTGCATAATAACTCATTATATACATTTAAGACTGCAAACAATGATAGGAAACTAAATATTCAAGAACAGATTAATAATACCACTGATAATGCAAATACAAATGAAACGAAAGACATATCTGATATGAACGGCAAACAGCAAAATAAAGACGAAGAAGTAGTCGTTAGACGACGGCAAAAAAGAAACCCTAGAGACGATGACGGTAGACGAGATTCTCATATTATAGCACGTCCTTTGAGCACTATACAATGCGCAGATGTAACTGATGGACTTTATCCTGTATGCCACAAATGTGACAGAGCTATAACCAGGTAATGAGATTTTACTACATATTCACCAACCGTTTTCTACGAATATTTATTTCAAGTAAGTTGTACTTTGACGATTTAGTTTGTAAACGCATGAGTGTGGTTTTCTCTTAATTTAACAATGAATAACCTATAATCGAAAAAGATTTAACTATCCGTTTACGTTACGAAATAGAATTAATTGTACAGTTTTATGGCATTCAATTCTGGTTTATAAATAATAATGCCGACGTTTTGACACTTCAAATAAGTCATAGTAATCTTATTGTTCCTGTCATATTTCAATTACGTTTGATTGTTTTTTAATGACAAAAGATAACATCGTGAGGAAACTTGAATGTCTCAATTATAATAATAAAATCTTGAAGATGTGTGAAATCCGTGCCTCAGTAAGAACATAAATAGTCAGTTCCGACTGCCGTAATCATTTATGACTTGATATGAGAAGTCGTTATTTTCAAATATCCAGATCTAATTTTAGAATATCGTCATTCGGTTGAGTGGTAGTTGCTCCGTCTAGCTTAATCTCTGTTTGATTCATTTGAAAAAAAAATATGTTACAATATAATCAATTCATAATAAAAGGAAATGTTGTTCATAATTAAAAATTGTTGAGCAATTAGAAATAAATAACAGCTAGAGTTCTCTTGGACGCCTACCGCACTCGTGACCATATTTCTTTACTATTGAAAACATCGGACAAAAAGATTAAAAGTAACCTAGTACGCAATCTACTTCATATTTAGTAACGCAAATTTCATTACTTATAATATTTGCGTAAACAAAAAACCTTAAATTAGATTTTATTATTTTTCTCTAGAGATAAAGTTTCAGTGTCATTTTCTTTTTTTAACAGAGGTCCGTTTATAACTGCCTTGGGCCGCATCTGGTGTCCCGAACATTTCATTTGCGTAAATGCGACATGCAGGCGCCCACTTCAAGATATCGGTTTCGTGGAGGAAAACGGCCAACTCTATTGTGAATTCTGTTTTGAACAGTACATCGCGCCAGCTTGCGATAAGTGCCACGCTAAAATTAAAGGCGTAAGTAAAAGCATAAAATAAGCATATAACAATTATAAGTATAGTAAGTATTATAATAATTTTATATATTATCAACAGGATTGTTTGAACGCTATTGGCAAGCATTATCATCCTGAATGCTTTAATTGCGTTTACTGTGGAAAGTTGTTCGGCAATAATCCCTTCTTCCTAGAAGATGGCCTGCCATATTGTGAAGCTGGTAAATATAATAGATCATTATAGTCTATTACAATAGTTATTATGATACACAGTTCCTAGAACAATCACGTTAATTTCACAGATTGGAATGACCTGTTCACAACAAAGTGTTTCGCTTGCGGCTTCCCGGTGGAAGCAGGCGACAGGTGGGTCGAGGCGCTCAACAATAACTACCACAGTCAGTGCTTCAACTGCACGGTGCGTATGATGAGACTCTTTAATAGAATACACAATCCTACACATACACAGTCATAACTATGTAATATAAAATATATCTTGACATTGGTTCACATTTCTATATCATCTATCAATAATTACCTATTTTATTTTGTCAGACTAATAAATTTTTTACTTCCTTCCATGAAATAGTCCAGACGCTTCGACTCTATAGCATTTCTATATAAGATGGTTCTTCAAAAAAAAGTCGAATGTGTGTATATATATACGTATTTAAGCATAAAAATTAAACGGAAGTCATTATTTTTAAAACGAATCATCAATTATCATGTTGTTCTTTCATTAAGCGAGAGTATTCATAAACTTTTTTTTTTATATTTGCATTATAATAACACAGTTTTTGATCAAATGTGTCCCCTAAACATGAAGCATTTACACCTTACTGATTTTTGTTTATTACACACAAAAGTACAAAAGATATGTGAATTTCATCAAAGAAGAATATAAAAATACATTTTTATATAAAACAAATATACATTGAGGGGTTAGATAGATTATAAAACCCGCTAATATAAATTTTAAGTAATTAATAAACACGTTGTTGAAAACTATCAACAAACTGTATTTCAGAAATTACTTTAGCGGTTATTATCAATCTACCCGTCTTTTTCACAAAGCTCGTCATACGCTGCCATTTTGCTCCCCTGACCAATAACAGTAATCGTGTGTGTGCGTTCATATTATACTTATTTATTATTATAACATTATAACTAAGACATTTTATTTGTGTATAAATTATATATAGATAGTAAATACATAATAAACTTCCCAAGGTTCTGGAAGTTTATCATGGTGTTTGAATCCACGTAGTATAGTAATACAAACTGCCTGTAGATTTGCTTTCATGATACGGTTTCAGTAGTTACGGTTATTTTATATATATTTATTTTTTTTGTTTATGTCGTGTTGTTTGTTAGTAAATTTTAATGTATTTTATTACTTTTAACAAACCAGACAAACAGTATACGATTCAATTAATGAATGATATGTGTTATAAATACTTCTTTAAATAAAATATTCGCAATGCAATCTCTATTTACAGGTCTGCAAAAAGAACCTCGAGGGACAAAGTTTCTTCGCCAAGGGAGGTCGACCATTTTGTAAGACGCACGCCCGCTAAAAGTCCTCAGCAATTAATGTATAATTCTGACACTGTTTACTCGACTACTACTTTCCGGCCAGTCTCACCTTCACCTATCACACTGCCCCTGAATACTCCTTCGCCACAAAGAACAAGAAAGTTGGAAACACCCCTCCACTTCGATGGAGGGCTGTTTTCCGACATAAGAAGTACAGATGGTAAACTTCTCAGCAAGGTGACCGTGGATCGGGTACAAAGCTCTACACGACACGATATCACCGATTCGCCAAGCATGAACGTGGATATCAACCCTAAAGAAAATAAGTATGTTGATGACATTATTAAAACAGAAACTATAACAAACAAAGAATTTGTTACTGTGAAGTTTACTCCAGTACCACTAGAACTGGATACACCGCGAATGCTGACACCATCTGAAATGTACGATAGACAACAGAAAAACCTTAGCCCTGTTGAATATATAAAGGACAATTTTGAGGATTTAGAGAGCTATAAAATTGTTAGTTCAGTGTGCAAAGAAAAATTATTTGAAAACAATCTTATGCTGCCAGAAATAAGCTTATCTGGCAGTCTTTTAGATAAGCCTAATGTGTCAGAACCAGTTAAAAAAGGCAGTAGCCCATTAGCAAACCTACTCATCTCTGAGCAATTAACTAAAATAGATAATTACATGCAAGAAAGTTTAGAAGTCTGTACAGGAGTCAGAAACAGCTTCACCCCTTCTCCAGTTTTTATTGAAAATGACATTAAAACGGCCCCCATTATAAATGACAATAATATTTCTCAAAAAGAAGAACAAATAGTACAGAAAGTAATCCACGTTGAGCAATCCCATAACATACATAGGACGCATCACGAAATAATGGAAGAAAAGGCGGATTACTTATCTGAAATATTGGCGGATAAAACAAGCAGTAATGATATATTTACAAAGGATCGAAAGGAAGAAGTACGTAATAATGAATCTATAAAACAATTGCCTTCATTGTATCACGAAGGTAATAAAGATATACCTAAAATAAACAGTGTCAATGAGAAACGTCCGGGAGTCCTAAGTGCTATTTATAAAATGCCGACACATTATCATGCAGCAATTATGTGTTTCTTATTAATTATATACAACCTCGTTTATCAGTATATAAAACAAAATTGCTATGGTAAAAAAAATAATTAAGTAAAATTTGTAGATGTTTTACTAAACTAGTCATTCGAGTTCAGGGACATTGTTTCTTTAACTACCAATTTGGTAAAATAAGTTGTAAATAGTCACAGGTAACAAAAAAATTCTACTATAAATATGTTGTTTAACAACAATATTTTATTATTAACAATTTGGTGCTTTTTCACTGCTCTATCTTAAATTGCTAGCAGTATTGTGATATATCACATTAAAAATAAGGCTTTGTATACAGCTTCCGGAATGTTGCAGTAAACTGTTACTAACATTAACAGTAGTCGTTAATATTAAAAAAAATATACATAGTAATTGGAAGTATTATCATCCGGTACCTAAAATTTAATATAAGAATTGGTGCACCAACAATATGGAGTACGAATATCTCATTTAAATAACAACATTATGTTATAATAATTAAGTTTTTTTTACGAAAATGTAGAATAATCATGTAATTCAAGTAACCAAGATTGTTTTATTTAATTAATTTTTTACCATGTTATAACTTAATTATATGGAATAAGAATATAATATTATACGAAAAACAAATTAATTCAGTTTTAAAGTACTGTTGCCATTTATTGGTAATCAATAATCTTAATTTTAAGAACTATTTATTACTGACTTACTTTATTGCAATTAGCGTAACACATAAATATTATGTGAGCTTAAATAAAGTATTTTATTTTATGAAATAGTTTAATTTATGCCCTTTTATTTTAAGTCACTAGTTACATAAAAATAGCATCTTGAGAATCCTTGCTATAACTACGAATCGAGGAGCTTGAAGCTGTATATATAAATAAAGTCTAGTGGGTAAATACGACATCTCTGAATGCGCTAGAAATTTGCTCGGGGTATGTACCCGCATGGGCGTACCCAGGGTGGGGTAGGGGAGGGCAGCTGAGCCCCATTGGATAAGGATAATGTTGACGTCCCTACTAACTATGTATCTTATCTAGTACTTTTATCGATACAAATTAAGAAAACGAATTTCTTGCCATTTGTTTGCAATACAATATTTTTACAACTAAAATTACGCGGCGCGTTCGTTAGATATCTATAACAGAAGCAGTCATAAATCGTTTTGTTGAAGACCCTCGAAAGTTACTTTTAAAATAGCCATGGTATAAGTACCTAGTTAAGTTAATTTATATTAAAACATATCTATTTTAATTTAAGTTTTTTTTATTCTTTACTAGCTTTTGCCCGCGACTTAGTCCGCGTCCGCGTAGAAATCGTGTGTGGCAGAGGCAAACACGGATAACTGTGTAGTGCGTTCAGGGTTCTACAGGCTCACTGTTGCACTGTTGCTCTTGATGATTTAATGCCAATCTGGTATATCAGAGAGGCGCTATTATCAGGTGGAGCATTTTTTTTTATTGCCGATGGTGGCAAACGAGTAGGCAGCACACCTGATGGTGAGTGATACTGCCGCACATGGACCTTTGCAATACCAGGGGCACAGCCAGGCCGTTGCCTACCGTGAAGTAAATGTTCTTAAACCTCGTTTAAAGAAGGACATGTCATAGCGCTCGGGAAACAGCAGCAGGTAGTTCATTCCAGAGTCTGCACGTACGTGGGAGAAATGATCGCTGAAAACGTTCAGTAGAAGACCATATCGTTTCCAGGTGAAATGGATGAACCCTGCTGCGGTGTCGAGTGGTACGTTGGTAAAACGGTGACGGTGGTACCAAGTTAAACAGTTCCTCGGAGCACTCCCCGTGAAAGAGTCGGTAGAGCACAAAGAGTGACCCAAAGTCTCTCCGCCGCTCCAGCGACTCCAATCCGTCCGTGAGATTGGGATCCCGACGATTCGAACAGCACTCCTTTGGAGGGAGTCAAGTGGGTCTAGCTGATATTTGGGCGTGCCTGCCCAGTGATGTGAACAGTACTCCACATGAGGACGAACTTGCGCTTTGTATAGTACAAGACGCTGTCTCGGTGTGAAGTACCGCCTGGCTCTGTTCAGGACGCCCAACTTTTTGCTGGCCAATTTGGCTTTGTCCTCCAAATGACTCCCAAACTGAACTTTGTTCGATATTTCGACGCCGAGGATCCCAATACTGTCGGAAATTTGGAGAGTTACTCCATGGAACTGAGGCGCCATGACAAATGGGTCCTTCTTTGCAGTGAACGCGCAAACTTGTGTCTTTGTGGGGTTGAACTGGACTAGGTTCCGTTCACCCCATTCCGTGGCCCGCCCCAGAGAGCGCTCGACTTCAGACACAAGTTGAACCCTTCTTTCTTGAGTACTCCGAGGGACATTCCGTTGCTCGGTATACCGCTCGTCACCCGTGCTGTCATCCGCATAGCAACGCATATTCTCGATGGAGAGCATGTCGTTGATATGCAGGATAAACAACATCGGGGAGAGTACCGAGTCTTGTGGTACACCAGCATTAGTGGTCATGGTATCGGAGCAGGAGCCGGGCTGAGGTACGAGAACATCTTTTATGTTTTTTACCTGTAACTGATAGTACCGGACAAGGGTTGGCGACATATTTGTTAGATTTCTTAAAATCATGCGATATTGAATTAGAGGATTTGCGAGGCCAAGGATATGATAATGGGGCCAATATGAGGAGGAAAAATATAGGCCTCCAAAAAAAAATATTGGACATGAATCCTTGTGCTTTTTACGTACAGTGTGCTGCTCACACCCTTAATTTAGTCCGCCGAGACGTCATTGCCCATTGGGCAGTCCGGCTGGAGAGGCCTCGGTTCGGGGTGCGAACCGTGGAGGTCTTCCGGCCGGTGCTGATGCAGTGGTTGGAAAGGCGGCACGGGGTGCTCTCCTTCCGACTAGTGCAGGTGTTGACGGGGCACGGGAGCTTCGCCAAATACCTGCACAGGGTCGTAAGGAGGGAGAGTACACCGTCCTGCCACCACTGCGATTGCGACGAGGACACGGCGCGCCACACGCTCGAGGCCTGCGCGGCTTGGGCAGTGCAGCGCCGTGAACTCGTCGCAATCATCGGTGCCGACCTGACGCTGCCGGCCATCGCTAGGGCGATGGTCGACAGCATCGGGAATTGGGACGCGGTCGCAGCCTTCTGCGAGACAGTGATCTTGCAGAAGGAGGCGGCGGATCGTCTGCGCGTGGAGCGCAGCCTCGATGAGGAGATCCGCCGCCAGCGACTGGGGCGGCGCAGGCGCAACTACCTGCGCCTCATGCCGCTCTAGCCGAGGCCGCGGGTGACGTGACCGGGGATTAGTCCGTCACCCGCCGAGAGGCCGACCGCGTGAGGAAAGACCGACGTCCTCCCCGAGGGGGGGGACGTCGGTCGATGGGAGGGTACCCCACGTAGAGGGTATGTCGTCGGGCCGACCACTGACGACAAGTAAACCTGCTCCGGTGGTCGGCCCAACGACGAAGGCAAGGTGGTTTTCGGGTGGGTTGCGGGAGTTGCGTGCTAAAGCCCCTCTGTCGCCCCGGACGGAGTGGTGCGGAGGCACGCCGACCGCAGCCCACCCACAAAAAAAAAAAAAAAATCACCTTTAATTTAGTAGTAAATGACGTCGCTAAAAGCTCATTGGAAATTACAAATTTTTCTGTATTGTCCAAGAAATCTATGCATTTTTTTCAGCATCCACATCACGCTGGGATGTAATTATGAAACAGATACCTACTTTGACATTAAAACCTCTTTCAAATACGCGTTGGGAAAGTAGATTTGATGCTCTTAGAGCACTCCGTTTTAACATGGATAAAATTTACGATGCATTATACTATATTTTTACAAATAACAAGTATGACAGCCACACAAAAAACATAGCGAGTTCATTAATAGCCAAATTAAAATCTTATAGATTTATATGTTCAGTAGTTATATGGTACAATATTTTACTAAAATTAATATTGTAAGCAAAAATTTGCAAAAATCGGTCGTAATTATTTCAGAAGCTACCAAAATGATTAATCTGGTTAAAAAAGATTTGGAGAAATACCGCACCGATAGCGCGTTTGAACAGTTGTTATCTGATGCAAAATTAATTGCTGAAGAATTAGAATGCGAAACAGAATTTAAAGAAACTGCTCGTCCACGTCCCCGAAAAAGACATTTTGATTACGAGGCTGTAGATGAGCCCATTTTAGACCCAACCAACAAATTTAAAGTATGTTTTTATTTTTTTCTACTACACAATGCTATCTCGAAATTAAATGAGAGATTCGATTTGCTGACGAAACACAATTCAGTTTTTTCACTCTTCCAAAACATTGAAAGCTGGAATGAATTAGAGATGCATGAAAAAAAATCTCAGTGTTATCGGCACCAAGAAAAACTAACATTTAAAAATAGATTTGATATTGACGGGGAGGATTTATATAATGAAATAGAATTATTGCCAATATTTTTTCCCAATGCATCAACAAGTACTCCCACTGAAAATTTAAACTATATATATTCTAATAATTTAATTTCTTCATTTCCCAATATCTCAACAGCTCTGCGTATATATTTAACACTGCCTGTTACAGTAGCAGAAGGTGAAAGATCCTTTTCAAAATTAAAATTAATAAAAAATTATCTTCGTTCAACCCAAGACAGACTGACAAACTTAGCCATTATATCAAGGGCGTACCCAGGATTTCAGATAGGAGGAGGCAGCTCATATGATGGTCGGTCGGATATATTGAAACAAAAAATCATGGAAATTGACTTTTATTATATATATATATATATATATATATTAATTTAACAGTAATCTTCTCGGATTTGTCGAAAATTTGTCTATGACAGTCTTTTGAATAAACTCACTGTTTTCTTTTAAATAATTGCGATGTACGCTCATCAGACATAAACCCGTAAGCCTTTCTTCACCCATGGTGCTTCTAAGCCACGTTTTAACTCTTCGAAGCGTACTGAAGGACCGTTCTACGGTCGCCGTGGTGCATGGGATAGTGCTTAAAATAATCAATGCCTTTCTGACAGCAGGGTAAAAAATGTTGGCGTCGTTGAACAGATCAACTACTTCTATGTCCCTTAATTGATTATCTGATAAAGCATTCTTCACCCATAAATTATGCCAAAGGTTCAGTTCTCCGGTGATATCCAGGTTATAAAATTCTTGGAATGATTCTGCGTTCTTGTGTAAGTCTGTAATGCTGGTTTTGGTCATATACAAGGGATGTAGCTTACTTAAAGCAAACGCCGGAGTATTTTCTTGGGAGAATCGAATATTCAACGATGAAATGAGTGAATCAATGTATGGTATTATCAGGGAACGCCGCCAATATTCGTTATCATTGGCGGATTACTTCTATGTGTTTGCTTGTGAGCAAGACGTGGAACCGAAATTTCTATGTTCAAATCCATTGCAACAGATCGCGCTTTTTGAAGCATTTCATTACTTATTTTATCAGGAAACTCGCGGTCATTTCTGAGAATGTCCTTGATATTTTTGATGTGTTCCCCCACCGAGATCATATCGATCGATTTAGCTTGCAGTGCGTTAACTACTGGTTCTAAAACTGCTGAATATTTGGCTATTGTTTGTAGAGCAACAATAAACACTGGTTTTGTAACGGCTGAATGCAATTGATATGCAGATTTTCTGGTGGCATAATTTCCCTCTACAGATAACGTTTCTAGAGATTTCACAAGCTCTGGGAAATGTTGAGAAAATTTTTTGATTGATTTATATTTTTCGGACCATCTCGTCTCACACAATCGTGATAGGTTTGGAGCGTAGTTTCGACGAGTAGTCGATTCTCTGAAAAACGTTATAACATCCTTTACAGTGGCGACAGTATTTCTAATTTCTGGCACTGCGTTCGCATCATTCACAACAAGGTTGAGTTTGTGACTTGAGCAATGAAAATATAAAGCACGAGGATATTTTTTTCTCAAAATGGCTTGTACGCCACCCTCTTTCCCTGCCAATGTAGAACAGCCATCGAATCCAAACCCTACGCAATCTTCGGTTGGGAGATTAGACCTAATCAAGAAATTGTCAATTGCTTCGGCAATTGCTGAAGCATTTTGTGCTTTTAGTTCAACGAACCCTACAAATTCTTCTCTGATTCTCCTTTTGCTTTCGTCGTAGAACCGCACGCCTATTGATAGCTGTTCTTTCCCAGCTACGTCTGCTGTTTCATCAGCTAAGACTGCGTAAGCCACGGTCTTCTGAACCTCACTTATTATATTCTCCTTAATAACTTCGCCACATAAATTAATCAATTCGATTTGCATTTTTGGCGATGTGTAAACTGCATTGCGACGGCCCTTTTCCAGGTGACTCTTTAATTTGTCGTCCCCTGAATTGATTCTCAACTTCAACAAATCTAATAAAACACCCTCATCTGCTTGTTTTCCCTTAAGAGGCATACCATGTGTACCGCAAAATACTATACAAGAAATAATTGATGACAATATTTGTCTATTTTCATCGATTGCTTTTTGGTGTCCACTTTGCAGTTAAATGTATACAGGAACATTTTCAAAAAAATTTTTTGCAGCATTTGTCGCTGTTAGGTGAAGGTTAGTCGTTGCATGCTTTCGGCAGTCTTCATGCATATCACAGTGCTGATGGGCGGAGTGAACAAAACACAATGCTTACAAAGAGCGCCTTTTAGTCGCTTGGAATATTCTAGCCATGGTGCATATTGACCCAACCAAGCATGATTAAATTTTCTTTTTAAATGGCTTGCATCACTTTCAAAATCATAATTTCTGGGCGGGATCCAAGGATTTTGTAACAACTCCCTCTTCTTTTCCGTCGATAGCTGAGTAGCCAACCCAACATAACGACCCAGATCATTTTCATGATAGCCATCGTCCACTATAATTTCAGGATCGACGTTGACGCCATAAGTTTGTTGGGATGTCGATGGAGAAGAATAGTCGGCAACAGATATATTTACAGGTTCTGCTGGAGAATGTGACGCTTGTCCAATGTTAGCATGCAATGATCTTGGCATTACATGAGTTTTATCACGGTTGTCATTTTCATCGCTTCCACTGCTACTTTCCCGACCTTTTTTTCTTTTTTCGCGTGTTGTCCCTAAAAAAAGGATACACAAACATAATTACTCTTATGGTGTTTAGGCATAGAACGAAAATAAAAATTAATATACCACGTTTTTAAAACGGACTAAAAAGTATAAAATAATATTTTCTAATGCCATATAAATTGACCTAAGCATTTTTAATTTATAACAGTTACAGAAATTCTTGATAAATTTAAAACGAAAAACGTGGGGTGCATGAAATAGATAGATACCTAAATTACAAATTTTATTCTACTGCAAATATATATGCATAAAAGGTAGCAGTCAATGAGAAAGCTCATCTAACAGGAGGTTTCTCAACGACTGCTACTTTTTACACTTTTTATCATTACTTATCTTATTTTTTTTTCTTGCGCCCCACGTTTTTCGTTATACTTTTTAGTCAGTTTTAAAAACGTGGTATATTAAAAAAAAATATTTATCTTTTTATTTTCTGCTTTTTAGTCATAAAAAATGTGTAATGTTTTTTAAACTTTCAAACAAACAAACAAGCAAACACACGAACAAACATCCACTTCTGACCTACAGTGCTACAGTCAAAATTTCAAGTCTCTAGCTCATCGGGAAGTTAGTTTAAAATCAATTGCAAGATTTGTACGGAACAGACAAACAAACAAACAGACAGACAAGAAAACAATCTAATATTGTATTGTTATCCACTTCTGACCTACAGTCAAAATTTTAAGTCTCTCATCAGATCGGGACAGTGGCGTAGCAAGGGGGGAGGCGGAGGGGCGGACCGCCCCGGGCGCCACTATTGGAAGGGCGGCGAAATTGGAAAAATATTTTGTGCGGACACTGGCGGTGAGTCGAACAATTAATTTTTCAAGAAGTTAGCTTTTACTGACGTGCACATATTAAATGTCCCGCCCAAAACAATTGTTGCAAAACACGAGTAGCCGTCGGCCCTTATTTGTGTTTAGACGTGTATATGCACCCTCCATAAGATTGAGTAATTTGGCCATTTTGTCGATAGAACATAGTGTGACAGACGATATTGACTTTGACGAAGTTATAAATGATTTCGCTTTTTTTTTTTGGGATGGGTTACGGTCGGCGCACTTCTCGTACCACTCCGTCCGGGGCGACAGAGGGGCGTAAGCACGCACACTCGTAACCCACCCGTGACACGTCGCCTTCGACGTTGGGCCGACCACCGGAGCAAGGTGACTTGACGTCAGTGGTCGGCGCGACGGAATACTCCTTGAGGAGTACCCTCCCATCGAACGACGTCCCCCTCTCGGGGAGGACGTCGGTCTTTCCTCACGCGGTCGGCCTCTCGGCGGGTGACGGGCTAAATCCCCGGTACCGTCACCCGTGGCCTCGGCTAGGGCGGCATGAGGCGCAGGTAGTCGCGCCTACGCCGCCCCAGTCGCCGGCGGCAGTTTGCTTCGTCGAGGACACGCTCCTCGCGCACGCGCTCGAACGCCTCCTTCCGCGAGGCTACTGCCTCACAGAAGGCTGTGACCACGTCCCAGACACTGTCGAGCATCGCCCTAAGGATGGTCAGCAGCGTCAGGTCGGCACCGATGATTGCGACGAGTTCACGACGCTGCTCTGCCCAAGTGGCACAAACCTCGAGCGTATGCTGCGCCGTGTCCTCGTCGCAATCGCAGTGGTGGCAGGACGGTGTACTCTCCCTCCTAACGACCGTGTACAGGTATTTGACGAAGCATCTATGCCCCGTCAAAACCTGCACCAGTCGGAAGGAAAGCACCTCGTGCCGCCGTTTTAACCACTGCATCAGAACTGGCCGGAAGGCCTCCACAGTCCGCACACCGAACCGAGGCCTCTCCAGCTGGACTGGACCCAACGGGCAATGACGTCTCGGCGGGCGTCGACCCGCCAGGCCGTGAGCTCCCCCAAAGACACCACACCGCCCTCCGCTCGCACCCCCAACACCCGCCGATACAAACCAGTGAGCATTTCCGCCTCCAAGTCCCACGGGGGGTCCCGGCCAACAGGCACGCTGCCTTCGTCGACACCGTGCGGTATCTGCGTATGGCCCTGACCGCCATGGCCCTCTGTGGTCGCCACAGTAGAGCCCTGAGTCAGACGGTCAGGGACCCCGCCCACACCGGTGCGCCGTACAGGGCCATCGACCGGATGACCCCCGCGTACAGCCATCGACACGTAGCGCTCGGTCCGCCCACGTTCGGCATAAGCCACGATAGGGCGGACGCCGCGCCGACGAGCCGTGGAGCGAGTCTGCGGAAATGCTCCCGGAGCCACCAATGCCCGTCGAGCACCAGGCCCAAATACTTCATATGGGCCCGGATGCTGATATCAACCGTATTGACGGTGATCGAGACGCTGATGGGAGGGCCCATGGAACAAGAGGGCCTCCGTTTTGCCACCACCAACCTCACCCTCAACCCCAGCGCCCCGATCCGCCTGACGATCTCTTCGGTGCACAGAGTCGCCAGGCTTGCCGCCTCCTCTAGCGTTCCACCGCGGGCTGTGACGAGCGTGTCGTCGGCCTAACATATCACGCCCAGCCCGGGCGGGAGGCTCCCCCTCAACGCCCAGTCGTAGCCGATGTTCCACAGAGTGGGTCGGAGGACCGAATGATTTCGCTGCGCGTAAGTCGTGAAAAGTAGAATTTTTGACTGTTTAGACTTTATTAAACATTATTTTTATAGTGTAAATTATTAATGTTTTAACACCGTCATGTTACACATGTACATGATTACGAAATATATATTTTTCACTCAATTCTTTCATTTCGTTACGTTTTTCTTACCAACACCAACAATTATTATTTTTACGACGTCATAAGGGCGGCAAATTATGACTCCGCCCCGGGCGACAGTGACTCACGCTACGCCACTGGATCGGGAAGTTAGTTTAAAAACAATTGCCAGATTTGTACTGAACAGACAAACAAGAAAGCGACCTAATAAAAACGTGGTAATAAATAAAGATCAAGATACCTATAAAAACATCACATTCAAATATTATTTACTTCCTATACACTTACAAGAGAACCCCCCTTAAACAAATCAAATAATCATATTAGGTATATATGTGTTTTGTTTTGACTCACCTCTTTCAAAGAATTTCCTGATATCCATTTGACGGAGTAATATTTCCAGTTGTTGCGCAGTAAACGTAAATCTCGTGTCGCCGCAACTAAACTATAAGACACTATTATGGCGCATGAAATATTCGCTCGTATTAAACTCCGAACTGAATTGAATTGTATTCGAAATTTCGAACAGAATTGCCTTGCTCTGCCTCACGATCCCGCTTATATATTCAAATATTCTCGCTCCCGAAATACGTAGAAAATACTAGACTCTGTTTCCATCCTTGTCTCATACTTGTCTCATACTTGCTATCACTGTCTTTCTTTTCCAGAATAGTCCATGCTAGAACGTTCTTCGTGGTATTGCTATTCAATACAAGATGTCGCTATTGACCGTATATTATAAAATAAATTGATGATTTACTGGAAAAAGTACTGTCGAGTGTCGTCCGTAACAAGATAGCGCTAGCGCTAGATGTTGTTTTCTCCAAATTATATTCGGCTTTAATCCTAGATGGCTCTGATTATCACATCGCGAGCGGAAACTACGAGATGCGACGGTTTCGCGGGAGATTTAAATTATATTGCGTCACTAACAGTATACTATATCGAATGTTGTAGAATATTTAATTATAGATAAAAAATATTAAATCAAAATATCTGACTGAAAAGATGTTTTGTTTCCAACACTTCATTTTGCGCAGAGTAGGTAACACGTTTTCAATTCCCACTTGCCAGGAAAATTGACGTTTATTTTATCTTCTTGCAGCTGACCAAAACTACCTGGGTACGCCCATGCATTATAAGTATAGAATCCAAAATTGATATAAAAATAAATGATTTAATTAAAATCTTTGCCAACTCAAAAGCAAGAAAAATTGAGTTTGTTTGATGGACCTATGTGTATGTACATGTAATAGATAGATATTTAGTAATCGAAGTTTTAAGTTTAATTTTGTTTATTAGAGTAATAAATAAATAAATTATCAAAATTACGTGTATTGTGTTTTCTTGGTTGACTAGGACCCCTTTCATACTGCAGTGTGTCATCGGTCGCGTGCCACGCTGCAGTGTAAAAAAATAACGAGGGCGCAGGCTGAGTCCCGCACCTCGGCGCAGAATAGACTTAAGACAGCCCTGATACACGACAACGATATATCGTAGCGATCTGACTGCGCAAACCGTTTGTGCAGTTAATCGAACGTCCATAGAGCGTATACACGACAACGATAACTGCGTCGATTTTCGTCCACACTATCGATAAAACTGCACAAACGGTTTGCGCAATTATATCGCTACGTTATATCGTTGCTGTGTATACCGACCATAAGTGACCTAAAGACCATAAATACACATCCAAAAAAAGGGTAATTAGAAAATATAACCGTTATTTTTATAATTAGTACTTAAGTACAAACTTTGTGGTGCTTGCTATTACTGTGTAGTGACAGCTACGAATACTACCATCAATAGGGAATATGCACGAAGCTCCAAAATGAACAAATTATTTTTATTTGTAATCTTTATTGCTTAAAAACGTACCTATACAATTATTTTTTAATTTTATCATTATTTAATAATTAAATTTAATTATCAAAAAGTGCATTTTTTGAGATTCGCGTTTTTTAAAAAGCAACGTTGTTCAAACGTGACGTCATAGTACTTCTTCTTCTTCTTCTTCTTTTTTGTCTTGGCAATCAGCTACAAATACGAGCCATTTTTGCCAGTGTCGAGTTATAATTATCTTTTCAAGTTCTCAGTTTCTTCATGTCAGTAATGGTTTGTGAGTAAGTCAAAGTGTCGCCCTCAACAGTGTAATGGCCACTGTTAAGGGTATCTTCTGAGAATTTTGGTGGAAACAAAAAGGTATGTATAGCAATTTTATATCATATTCACTACACCTCAGCAGTTTTGCCACTATATATTACATAAATTGCCATCAAAATTATTTAATATAACACGTTAAAACACTAAGATATTGAATATAATACAAGAACACCACATGACACTTCAGATTCCCACCAAAAACCTCGACGTCATAGTACTGTCAAGTTTTCTGATTAGGGCTGTAGATATTTTTAAAATATCGTTTTTCGATATATCGGTATTTTTAAATATATCAATATCGGAGTTCGATTTAAAGGAAAAAAAGAGCGTGTGTGTATAAAGTACACATGGCCAAAGTGAAACACTTTATCCTCCATCCTTTTTCCTGTATCCTTCATCTTTTATCCTTTATCTCATTCTCTCGCCGGCTGAATCCTATACATTTACGTGTTTATATTTCTATGGACTCGTTTTTTCGTTTCATCGAGTTTGAGATCACAATGATTCTAAAGAAGTTTCACTTCAAAAATATTGATATTTCGATATATTTCCCCGTGACCTCTTTTTAACTTCGTTCATTGCGGGGTTGCCGTGGTAGCAAGTGATAACTGATCATCAACTTCGTGCCAACATTTTTACAGTAGATTAAGTTTACGGTGATTCTGTAGAATAAATACTTTACAAGAAAAGATAAAACACCAAATTTATTTAAGTAAATATCGACCCTTGATACTTACCTTCTAGTGCCTATCGATATATCGTCCAAAAAAATTTCAGTGATCCGATATTGATACATTTAAAAATATCGATATGTTGAAAAATCGATATGTTTTTAAAATATGAACAGCCTTAATTGACAGCCCTAGCAACGTGTGCGAGTACTCTGACGTCACAGAATATGCGCGCCGAAGTAGCCGCGTTTAAATCGCCCAAAAATGGTGGCGATTTAAAAAAAAATATTTTTAGGTTAATAGTTAATATTTTGGATGTATTATATATATTTCTAGTAATATAATAACTAGTAGAATCGTTTAAAAAAATCATGCATATTCCCTATTCTATTATAGACATTGTATGAGTGTCGTAAAGGAAAACGTTTATATCGACCTAGGCCAACCCTGAAGCAGTCGAATTAACAATTATATTCACAAGGAGGGTTGGCGTCAGGTAGGCGGTTAGTTATAAAAACTTTGCCAGAACTTTTGAAATATGAGTACGCGATACAAGAAGAGTATATATTGAGTGGACCCCGCATAATTGGGATGAGGGCAGTATGATGATGAATTCTACATACATGCATTACCTACACATTTAAAGGTGCAAAGACATGCTTAACAAAACCACAACGCAAGCACTATCATTAAAATGAATATAACGAAAGCGCCACAATTGCAATTGGCAAAGTTATATAGATATCTGAATACCGATATGGATAAGCGTTGCCAAATATCGATATCATCATCATCATCGCAGCCCACATACGTCCCACTGTTGGGCTCGGGCCCCCTCCACAATGGGAGGGAATTTGACCTACTATACCATGCTGGTCAGACATGTTGATATAGGGTTTTATTTCGAGTTTTCCTTCTCTTGCAATATAGATCTGACCAATCATTTGAAGAAATTCTTGTACAAGCGAAAGAAGTAGTTTACGAAATTGAAGAAGACTGTCCACCATTACCAACGGTCAGAAGGAAATTTAAACCAAAACTGTTTGACTATGAACACCGAGATAAGACCTCTCATGATCCAAAAACAGCCTTTAAAATTAGTTTTTTCTTAAACATTAAGCTCTCTAAAAAACCGATTTGACTTATTAAATGAGTATGATAATATTTTCGGATTTTAGCGACATATTCAAATTAAGTGACAGCGATCTTTTAAAACATTGTTCTGTTCTTGAAGAACGACTGATAGATCAGGATAATAAGGATATAGACTCCAATGATTTGTTTAATGAAATTAAAGCATTAAAGTTGTTTTCATTACCTAATGATACTGATCCCTTAAGTATTTTACAATATATATATTTGAAGAATTTTCGAGGTTTTTCATGGACAAATGCAGATCGCTTTCTCATAGCCAATTTTTTATGAGAATTTATGAGACCGTTTCCACAGGGCTGTATCTGTAGCTTCTGGCGAGCGATCTTTTTCAAAGTTAAAAATCATTTAAGCTCGACAATGCTTCAAGAAAGATTGTCTGAGCTAGCGATATTAGTAATTGAACAAGACATTTTTGATGGTATAAATTTTAGCGATGTAATTAATGAATTTGCAGTAGCAGTCTCGGAAAATAACGCTGCTACAATAGCTATTTCGTATTTTTCTATTGTGCCTAGCTATAATTTTTTATTTTACAACGAAGTTATCTAGGTATATCTTATCAGAAGTATCTACATATTGCATATTTTTTAAAATATTTAAGTATTAGTAGAAAGTAGTACTTATACAGTATGACTGGTAAAAGATTGTACATATTGAAGAAAACGATAGATAATGGTCATAGGTAACCAATAAAAATGTAAAAAGAAGACAATATTAATTAACAACATAGTAAACATCAAGAATATTATTGTCGCAAGACGGCCAAAAATATGGTCATCCTATAGACTAGAGGTAACGGATCGTATTCGAGCTTAGTGCACAGATGGCGTAGTGGTTAAGATAGCGACTTACAACGCCAGTATTGGGGGTTCGAATCCCACGCGGGACAACACTTTGTGTGATCCACAACTTGTTGTTCTGAGTCTGGATGTAATTTGTGTCCGTTAATTATTATTGTTTGTAAAGTTCCCAGCAATACAAGGAATATTTTCTTAGTGCATGGTGTTGTCTTAAAATTATTATTATAAATTATTATGGTCATTGATAAAGGTATCAGTCACTTTTCCTTCATACTTTGATCCTGGCTTAGGACAGGCAAAAATACCTAGATAATAATAAACGTTCGTAACTGAATTTAAAAAATAAATTACTAATTTCTAATGTACTTAAATTGTATTAGAGGCAGTTGGTATAAATAAGGAGGTACCTTGGTGTTTCAGGCGTATTTAAAAAGTGGAATAATACCTATGTACAGTGATTAAATAATAAATCTATTTACAAATTACAATTACGCTAATCCCAGCAATCGAAATTAACAAAATAATTGTTTACCTTTTCGCGTACGTAAATGATCAACTTTAGTTACTAATATTGTTATTTCACAACGATTTAGTGAATATGAAATTAAAAATTCATATCACTATTCTATCACTTTTTACAAATACGGTTAAAAATCAATCAAATCAAATCAGATCAAATGACTCGTAAGTTAACAAATTCGGAAATGCAAAATGGCGAAATCGGCGCACGCTAGTTTTATTAGCACTTGTCAAGGTCACGCACTCGCCTAATTTCTTTTTTAATGCCGATTTTACTGCTAGAATTATTAAGAGTAGGTGTATGGATAATGTCATTAATCTACAAACAACCGTATGTTTTATTGGTAGTTTGTACGACGTCCAACGTGGCGAGAGCGCCTGTCTAAAAACAATACATACAACATACCTTTCTTTCTATACTTGGGATCCTTACGACCGACAACACAATAACACATTTACGCCGACTCATTTGATGCTAGTCTTTTCTAGTTTTATGTTTATGTTTTTTTACATGTGCCCACCGTTATTCATTTTGAACGTTGTACAATCCGACACGGGTAAATAGACGTTTGTCTGTCCATTAAATATTTTTTTTTTTACGTTAAACACTAATCACTGGCAAAACTCGCGGGACATATTCCATTCACCAAAGTCTTGAACACGTTGAAAATGACATGCATGTTTCATGCCACGTTTTGAAATGTTCCAAATAGTTTTGTGACGTAGATATGTACGTTAAAACTTCGAACGGCTTCTCTTGTGCTAGCTTGCAGTTCCTCTTGGAAGTATTGCAAGATATGTCCTTCAAGGCTTACTGGAAAGCGGTTTCAGCCACGTCCTTGAGGGTGACGCAGAATATGAAATGGGCCATAGTTAAGCAACCGCCTGCAGTATTATAGCATTATCAGCACAAGATGCCATCAACCACTACATCGAAAATTGTTATTTACATAATATCAAAAAATCATAAACGTGCATAAAGACAATCCAGCGAACGGAGCTACGTAAGGATTAGAAACACACTAGTACGATTAGGCAATCGCGGTCCGCGGACAACTAATTTTTTATTTTACAGTTTTTTAAAGGATTCGCGTATGACGCGAGGGATAAGTGGGGAGTGCGGTCTCATTGGCCCGAGACGGCCTTGTCGGCATATCACCCAATAACTAGTTCAATATCGCTGTTACTTAAATTTTTAGTACAAGTGCGTTGACCTATACATAGATATCTATTATAGGTGTCCACGACTAAATATTTTATAAGATAAATAGTTCAAAATTTAAGTACTATTTTTTTTTATATATTCGGTATCAGAATCGAGTACTGAGTAGCCTCCTTCAATATGTACAATCTTTAACCAGTCACCCTGTATATATGTAGACATTAGGCAATATTTCTATTATTTGTTCCTGTGTTATTTTCTAGTATTTATAAACAATGTGTCTGTACCCTATTAGTTAAGTAAATGCTTTAAAATGAGTGTGAACAAGAATTTATTTTAATTTATTTTGTTATGATTTTATTCTGTTTGTTTCATTTTGATATTTTAGTCTACAAATAAACACGACTTCTAAAGTTCAGTTTTTTGCTTTATTTCAAGCACCTACCTACCTACCAATCTTAAAAAAAATAAACAAAAAAATAGCGTGAGTACTAAGTACGCATGTTAGAAGTGAAACTTCTTTGGTTCCATGTGTTTTTATCAGTATTAAAAAAAAAAATAAGATATCTCGATCTTTCTCACTGGCTTGCTCCCTACTCTCGCCCCATGGCTATGCTTCGTGCTATGTTCGCCCTTTATCACTCTCTCAATCGGTCTTATTCGCTCTCTCCCTTTTCTTCGACAAAAACGCTGCACATCTTCGTGACTCTAAATTGCGTTTCATCCGTAAAAAATTTACCCTCATGAGCGCAAATATGTTACACTTCAAAAAAAAAATCTCTCGATCTTTCTCACTCGCTTGCTCCCTACTCTCGCCCCATGACTGTGCTTCGTGCTATGTTCGCCCTTTCCCACTCTCTCTCAATCGGTCTCAATCGCTCTCTCCCTCTTCTTCGACAAAAACGTTGCACATCTTCTTGACGCTAAATTGCGTTTCATCCGTAAAAACGCCGTTTGCACAGAGGCGCCAGTAGCCCTTACGTCCTGGATATCTGGGTACGGTTATGAAAAGAGTTACAGAATTAACAAAACGCGCAAATGTTATATAATGTCATCTTTGTGTATTGTTAATTCCAAAAGCCAAAAGTAAAACTTAATTTATTTTGGCCTGTCAACTACCGCAACTTATTTAGAACTTGTCGTTACATCGAGTAGAGATGTGCATATTTACTGAGAAAATATTTAATTATGAAAGATTAATTATTTATTTCCGTGTGGCGACGGAGAAAGAATACATTTCACCACTCCCTATCTTGCCCGTGGATGGCGTATAAGACGACTATGGGATATAATATGCACATAATATCTGTGCAAGAGAAGGAAAACTCGAAATGAAACCCTATACCAACATGTCTGACCAGCATGGTATAGTAGGTCAAATTCCCTCCCATTGTGGAGGAGGCCTGAACTCAATAGTGGGACGTATGTGGGCTGCGATGATCATGAATTATTTAAGAGCGAAAAATGATTGCCACACGTAGAACTCGAACCCAAATCTATTGAAAATCCGTTCCAATTGTCCTACCAACTAGACTAGACCTTTTAATAAAACTCTAACAGAAAAGTTAGACTAAAACCAACTTTAAAATCTCAGTAACTTAAATATTTTTCTCAGTAACTTTATTATTATCACAGACGACTAAAGGGCGCAAACAGAGAACATTACTGCAAGAGAAAGAAAACTTGAAATAAAATCCTACACAAGCCCGTCTAATCAGTGTGAATGTGTAAATTTCCCTGCCAATGTAGGGAAGGCTTGAACCTAGTAGTGAAAAGATTTTTTTAATTAACAGTAAAAAATAATTTTCAACAACAAGCTTTTATTTAAATGTTTTTAAAGAAATATAAATAAACTGCATTAAACTAATCAATTTATTATAATAGGTCTTTACCTATGTAATTGCCGTTCTGCAGTACTGGCCATTTCAATACAAAATAATTTTTGTTTGGCTAAGAATTCTAATTTCAAATTAATTTTATTTTAAAACATGGAATTCATTTTCCAAAAGTAGTCATTTGTTTATTGATTAGTTTTACGTTTTCATCGCATTTCAATCTTTTTCGTCATCACGGATACGTTAAAAATTCGAGTAATTATGGAATATGAGTATCGTCGTGGCAGCAACGCGGCACAAGCGGCACGCAACATCAACGAAGTTTACGGAGCTAACACTACAAACCAACGCACCGCCTTGGTTTGCTCGCTGCCGTTCTGGAAATTTCGACCTGAAAAATGAACCTCGCGGTCGTCCGAAGCCTTTGGTCGACAATGACGAATTAAAGGCGATTGTGGAAGCGGATGATACACAATGTACAGCTGAATTAGCAGCAGCTTTCGACGTTAGCGTCAAAACAATATTGGTCCATTTGCGTCAAATTGGCAAGGTAAGAAAGCTTGACAAATGGGTGCCCCACGAACTCAATGATCGCCAGCGCGAAGTACGCGTCGAGACATGCCTTGCATTGCTCAACAGACACACAAATGAAGGAATTTTGAAACGCATTGTTACTTGCTATGAAAGATGGACTCTGATAATCGCAAGCGCTCAGCAAGTTGGTTGGATCCTGGTTCAGCACCTAAACAATGCCCTAAACGAAAACTTACCCCTAGAAAAGTGATGGTCACTGTTTGGTGGTCTAGCGCCGGTGTGATTTATCACAGCTTCTTACCAAACGGGGTGAGCATTACTGCAGATGTGTACTGTGAAGAACTGAACACAATGATGGAGAAGCTGGAACATCTCCAACCAGCATTGGTCAATCGCTCGTCTCCGCTGCTCCTGCACGACAATGCGCGACCTCATACTGCACAGCAGACGGTCTCCAAGTTACAAGAACTGGGGGTTGGAAGCTCATCCGCCATACTCACCAGACCTTGCGCCTACAGACTACTTCTTATTCCAGAATTTGGATAACTTTTTGGCGGGAATGAAATGCAATACCAGAGAGGCAGTACAAAATGCCTTTGAAGAATTTGTTGCCTCCCGTCCAGCTGATTTCTTTAATAAGGGCATCAATAAACTGCGGCTGCGTTGGCAAAGATGCATTGATTGCGTGGGTGATTACTTCGATTAATACAAATAAAAAATACATGAAAAAAAATCGTTTAATTTTTTCATACATAACGGCAATTTCATAGGTAAAGACCTATTATTAGCCTATTTATTCAAACAAATATTATAAATGCGAAAGTGAGTTTGTTTTTTAACGCTTTCACGTTTAAACCATTAAACCGATTTTAAAAATTCCGGCAACATTGCAGTGTTGCCGGCCAGGGAGTCGCCCTCACGCGGTCGGCTTCTCTGCGGGTAGCGGACTAATCCGTCCGTCCACGCGCGATCTCTGCTAGGGCGGCATCAGGCACAGGTACTCGCGCATGCGCCGCCCAATCTGCCGGTGACGGACGGATTCCTCCTGGACTCACTCCGCCGCCTCCCTCTGGGTGACGACTGCCTTGCAGAAGGCGGCAACTGCGTTTCAGTTCCTTGACGTTGCCGAGCATCGTTCTAGCGATGGTCGACAGCGTCAGGTCGACACCGGTGACTGCGACGAGTTCAGGCAGTCCCGTGATATGATTTTGTCTTGGGACCCGCAACAAATTTAATTAGAAAAGATTAAAGAGGAGGAGTTGGAAAGAGAGATTCCACTTCCCTCCCAGGCAAAGCGGGAGACAGGAAAACAAAATGACTAGTCAGCCAGTAAGTAAAGAGGTGTACAGCTACGATAAGCGCAGCAGTACGGCACCATGGATACGGAAGAGCTTAACGGGGCCTATATGTGAGCGTTAAGATTGATTGCTACAGTAGGTATGGCAGAAACGCATGAACGCACGGAAATTTTCTCGATTTGCTACAAGGTCCGTATAGTATACTACCCCACAGGTGACTTGCAAACTGTTTAACATAAGGTTACGCTCGTTTTGCCAGAGATCGTGATGTGCTGATTGTTCACACTCGTGGTCAGGTGTGGAACATTGACATAGTGGTGAAGATACGAGTTTAAAAGAAAATAATTTACTTTTGAACTTGAGACACCTATATAAAATTGTTTATGCTTGTGTATATTCTTTCTTTTCTTTATTATTCCCAATTGTATTTCGAGAAAGAGGTCAGCCGACAAATCCATCTCGGATAGACAGCGTTCGGGAAACTTAAAAGCATCTTCTTAACTAATATGCCGCAATGGTTTATAACCAGTGTGTTACCCTTACCAGCGATGACATACAGCACGAAACATAGTCTCTAAAAGTCGGCCTCATAAAAAGGCTCAAAGTTCCTCAACTATGGAGGCCTATGCTTGGTATTTCTCTATAAGATAAAATCCGGAATACGAAAATCTGTAGAAGAACGGGTGTAACCAACATAGCCTGAAGAATTAGCATTTTGAAATTGGCAGGCCACATTGCTCGACAACCTTTTTGGATAAACACTCTCGAGTGGTGACCACGTAGCGGATGACACAGCATAGGTCGACCCCCTATTAGGTGGACTGATGACATCTTGAAAGTGCCAGGGAACCATTGGATGCAATTAGGGTAGGGCCATTCTAAGTTGCATTCTCGTGGGGAGGCCTAAGTCCAATAGTGGATGTCTATGGGCTGATGGATGGAAGATTGATTTTCTGGCTAAACCAGTTGTATTAAGATATTGTTTCCACAGAGCTACTGCTATCTAATCTACACAAACTAAAAGAAAACTGATGTTGTACAATTAAACAAGATGTCAGGATATTTATGGGTACTGATCCTCAATATTGTCAGAAAGGTCCATGACCGGCCAGCAGTTTAAAGTAGATCTATCATTACACTAAATCGGAATACAATAGCTAATCCTGGTAAGTATTATAGCATCTTTAGCTAGCAAATATACTTATTATGCTTCTCAATTTATATACAACCCACCTTGCAGTCAAATTAGGCCAGTCAGATTACTTTCATTCTTTTACTTTCCTAATCATAATTTATGGCTTACATATTTCTCTTTTATAAAAGTATTCTAGGTACTCTTGTTGCACCAAATGTTAGCATCGTAGTATTTCATTGGTAGTTGTCGAGTGAATATAGTTATTATTGTCCCAAAACTGAATTGATTTTGTATAGCATAACTTTCATCAGCCAGGGTCTCCACTATCACTTTTCTCTAACTTTATACATGATTATGAGCCTTCTTATAACACTACTTATAGAAATGGACAGGCGGAATTGCACTATTATTTAAACTTCTTGCAACAGCTTTGCTTAAGGAAAAACTACTGCACCTTAAACTCATTTTAAAAATAATATTTCCTATATTTTATTTTTTGGACTGTATTTTCTATTTGTGCACTTAGTATGCGCATAACCTCTTTACTATAGAAATAACAGCATAGACATTAATAAATTACTTTAATAATCACTAATAAGATACATCCATTATAAAAGAAAATTTACTTCATCTTTTATCTACACTTTCAGTAGAGTCTTCTAAAAATATCTCACTGTCACCGAAGAAGAATGATTTTATCCTGAAAATAGAAATAAAATCCATTGATAAATATTTTCTAAGGTGTGTCATGTATTAAATATAACTATTAACAGTTTTATACATTATTTATTTACAAATAATTTATACGTAAAACATTTATGTGCATTGACAGAGGAAGGATATGATTCGCCACTGCCTTTCTTATCTATGGGTGTTGTAAAGACAACTAAAGTTTAATAAGTAGATAGCATCATCGCAAATGAATAAAAACTCAAAATAAGTTTATATATAAAATAATTTCCCTCCATTCATACAGGCAACTCAAGCCTATGACTGGGGCATCCCAATATGAACTGAAATGATGAGATGAAAACTTTAAAAAAATTATTTATTCTATATATTTACTCAGATGAGCTGATATCCAATTCCTGTTTAATGCAAAATTAAATAATTGTGTGTGTTCCAATATCAATCAAGGTTAACTAATACATATTGATTACAGTATAGCTGTTAAAGCAAAGAAATAAAGTGTAGTAAAACACATAATTACCTCTTCCATTCCAAACAACCTCCCAAAAATGTAAAAGTTAGAAAACCATGCCAAAGTGTAGTGACTAGTGGTATGGGTTCCCTTTTATGACCAAAATTTTTTATTGTTCGTTGACTAACTACGACCACCCTTCCTATATTTTTAAACATAATTTTATTACATAAACACATCAACAAAATCTTACTATTATAAACTGATTAACTGACTGATCGTACTTAGGGATGATCGATGAACATCGATGTTGAAAGGAAAAACATCGATGTTGCTATAGGCAAAACATCGTAACATCGATGTTAACTGTTTTTAACATCGATGGTGAAAAGGAAACATCGATGTTGAAAGAAAAACATCGATGTTGAAAGGAAAACACATCGATGTTGCTATGGGCAGAACAATATTTTTAAAAAAAAAAAGCTCATCAAAATATGCCTGGAAGATTTTAGACTTCATCGAAAAATATTGGACCAATGTCCTAAAAAAAAAAAGAGCTCATCAAAATATGTCTGTAAGATTTTACTTCATAGACGTAACATCGATGTCATAAATATTGGACCGATGTCCTAAAAAAAACAAACCTCATCAAAATTTGTCTGTAAGATTTTACTTCATAGTCGTAACATCGATGTCAAAAATATTGTACCGATGTCCTAAGAAAAAAAAAAAAGCTCATCAAAATTTGCCACGAGAATTTATATCGTAACATCGATGTTCGACGGTATCGATATTTCTGTAACATCGATGATTTCCTAACATCGATGTTCGGTGTTCGATGAACATCGATGTTGGGCTTTCGATGTTGACATCGAGATTTTTCTAACATGGATCATCCCTAATCGTAATGTTTTGACAGTGCTACCAACTCCCTAAAATATTTATCCCTAAATCCTAGTTAAAAACCCCTAAAATTACCACAATTACATGAAAATCCCCCTAAAAATGATTTCATTAAAATAAGAATAAATAATAGATTAGTACCAGTTAGTAGTAGTAGTTTTTTTGGGGGTTGGGTTGCGGTCGGCGCGCTTCTCGCACCACTCCGTCTGGGCCGACAGAGGGGCGTAAGCACGCACACCCGCAACCCACCCACGATGCACGTCGCCTTCGTCGTTGGGCCGACCACCGGAGCAGGGTGACTTGACGTCAGTGGTCGGCCCGGCGGAATACCCCCTATTTGGGGTACCCTCCCATCGACTGACGTCCCCCCCTCGGGGAGGATATCGGTCTTTCCTCACGCGGTCGGCCTCTCAGCGGGTGACGGACTAATAGGCGTGACGAAAGATTTTGAAATCCTTTTCCGTAATGTGGGCACACACTTACTATTTACGAAAAAACCTATATTTCGGTAATAAATTTATGTTTAAAGAAGTTTAAAACAATTTTTCCAATATTTTTTAAATATAGCGCAAAAACAGCTCGCCGGTGTCATGGCGTCGGCTGTTACGTCACGTTAAGGTAACCACGTCCTTGTGTCTATGTGTAGCGAAGAAAGTAAGCAAAACATTAAATTAATTCTTGTGATAAAAATGAATTCCAAAGTTTATAAGTGGTGTGCAGTACCTCAGTACAAAAATACATCAATAAAAACCCCCAAAAGTATTTGTATATGTTCCTAACAAGAAAATAATAAGAGTTAAGTGGTTAAAGCTCGCAAAGCTGTGAGGGAGCTAACCTCAAGAATAAACAATGACAATAAACAATGATAATGTAAAAATAAGCTATGAAAATAAAATAAACTCACATCAGTTCAAAACGAGTTAGATTATATCTAAGTTGGTACTAGAGATTAGGTTACTAGAAACATGGTAGTAAAGATAAACAAAAATTTACTTACAAAGAAGTTTTTACGTTTCTAAACTCAGGCGAGCAAAATTCTTTATTTGTAGCGAGGAAATCACCCAACATCAATACATCAATCCTTTTTTTTTTTGGGGTGGGCTGCGGTCGGCGCTCCTCCGCACCACTCCGTCCGGGGCGACAGAGGGGCTTAAGCACGCAACACCTGCAACCCACCCTTCACGTCTTTCCTCACGCGGTCGGCCTCTCGGCGGGTGACGGACTAATCCCCGGTCACGTCACCCGCGGCCTCGGCTAGGGCGGCATTGCACGCAGGTAATCCCGCCTGCGCTGCCCCAGTCACCGGCAGCGGGTCACATCATCGAGGCTGTGCTCCTCGCGCTCGCGACCCGCCACCGCAGAAGGAGTTCTGCGAGATAACTGCCTCGCAGAAGGCTGCGACCGCGTCCCAATTCCTGATGCTGCCGAGCATCTCCCTAGCGATGGTCGGCAGCGTCAGGTCGGCAGCGTCAGGTCGGCACCGATGATTGCGACGAGTTCACGACGCGGCTCTGTCCAAGCGGCACAGACCTCGAGCGTATGCTGCGCCGTGTCCTCGTCGCAATCGTAGTGGTGGCAGGACGGAGTTCTCTCCCTCCTAGCGACCCTGTACAGGTACTTGCCGAAGCATCCATGCCCCATCATGACCTGTACGAGTCGGAAGGAGAGCACCCCGTGCCGCCTCTCCAACCACTGCATCAGCACCGGCCGGAAGGCCTCCACGGAACAAACACCGTATCGAGGCCTCTCCAGCCGGTCTGCCCAACGGGCGATGACGTCTCGGCGGGCGTCGACGTGCCAGGCGGTGAGCTCCCTCAGGTAAACTACACCGCACCATTGACGGTGATCGAGACTGCGATGGGAGGGTCCATACGGGGCCCATAGAACAAGAGGGCCTTCGTCTTGTCCAGGGACACCCTCAACCCCAGCGCCTCGATCCGCCTGACGACCTTTTCGGTGCCTGAGGTCGCCAGGCTTACCACCTCTTGTAGCGTCCCACCGCGGGCAGTGACGAGCGTGTCGTCGGCGTAACAAATCACGCCCAGCCCGGGTAGGAGGCTCCCCCGCAACGCCCAGTCGTAGCCGATGTGCCACAGGATGGGTCCGAGGACCGACCCCTGTGGAACACCGCACGTCATGGGCGTTCGCACAACGTCCCCTACTCGGTTGGCGTAGAGGACGCTGCGCCCCTCCAAATAGTCTGCCACCAGCCGACAATACATCAATCCTGGGCAAATTTGAGCTGTTTGCTTTAACAAAGCTTGGTTCCATTGTAATAATCGAGTGGAGTCGGTAAATCACACGTAAACAAATAAAAAATCAATCCAAATGCGTAATCAGTAGTACTGAGAACAACAAACAGAGTAGTTTACCTTAACGTGACGTAATACACTGTGATTGGTGTTTCAGCCAAGATGGCGAATGCAGTATTTTAATGATTTAATTTATTGAAAATCTTAGTAATCTCAATTATTTAGATAAATCTAAAGTAGCGTATTAAATTTTTTTGATATGTATTTTCCCTTAAAATCATTAATGCATCGATTCTTTTATACTGTCGTCACGCCTATTCCCCGGTCACGTCACCCGATTCCTATACTGAAAATATGTATATCCGGGCAAAAAAGAAATGTGCCTCATATATGTGACATTTACGGTTTTAGATATTTATTTCTCTAAAAGAATACAATTCACTTACAAGAGAAATACAAAATAAACTTAATACTAGGAAGTGCACGGAGTTAATAACAAATTAAACTTGATGTACTAAGCAAATTTAAAGAGTGGGTAAATATAAGTGGGTACCTACATAATAACATGCGACGAATAAATCTAATATAAAACTGTTCAAATACCTTATTACATATGGTTTACTATTCTTATGCAAATTGCGTTTGATAGACATTTCAGTCGCTTCATAAAAATTAAAATTGTGAAAAGTCGCTTAAAATATGGCGCTTTAATTTATTTTTAAAGGACAAAAATGTTTTAGTATTTTTGATTTCTTTTGGTAGTTTATTATATAACTGAGCTCCTTCGTATAATATATTTTTCTTACCATAGTTTGTTTGTGGGGATAATAACTGTATGTCATTACTATATCTCATAGAACGCTTTCGACAATGTGATTTTTGTAAAAAAGTTATTTTTGTGTGAATATTTTTATGAAGTATTTTTCGCACGAGTAAACACGTATTGTATTTGTATATTTGTAACAAGGACATTAATTGAGTTTCTTTATAAACTGTTGCCGTTGGAGTTAGATAATGAAAATTGAATAATAATTTTATTATTTATGAGACATAATTACTCAATAAACAATAATAATAATAATTAAGTAAGCACCAAGCTCTACTGGGACTGGTCTATCACCACGGGCAGGACTATTCTTGCGAATAAGCCTGATATCGTGCTGATGGATACTAGATGTCGCTAAGTAGTTTTTTTTTTCAAAAATTCCCTAAAAATGCCCCTAAAAAACCCCATACCACTTATTTACCCCCTAAATTTGGGGGGAAATCCCCTAAGTTGGCAACACTGTGTTTTGACATTGTTTAGTAATGTAGGCAAGAGCAAAAATATCGACATTTTTAATCTCGAATTATCGATATTCGTTATTTATTTTTGAATATCTAATTCGATATTTTGAATCACCTTGTTAACTTAGTTGTACCAGGTTAACCGAAGAGCTTATCAAAGATAAAGTACTTCTGATGTCTATACTGTATATGTGATGAGCATTGGTTTGACTGAGAAACAACTTGTTTGACTTGACGAATAAGTTAATCTTTACTGTAATAATAATACGTAAATTTGTATTTTATTAATAAGTAAAACTAATAAAACTACTAAATATCTGTAATTTCAAATTGATTTAAAAATATCCATATATGGAAATATCGATATTTTGACTGCATATTGGTTTTCTTAGAGGGCGGTCCACCACATCGAATCTTTTAGAACTCGATGAATTTATACCAGATGCTATGAGTAGAGGGAAACAGGTGAATGTCGTTTACACGGATTACAGCAAATGTTTTGATAAAATTGATCACAACGAGCTAATATCAAAATTACAACTCATTGGTATAAGGGGTGACTTATTGAGATGGCTTACATCGTATTTAGCTAGCCGGTCCCAAGCAGTTGTGATTAATAATTACATATCTAGTTGGGTGCCCGTGCCTAGTGGTGTCCCCCAAGGCTCTATTTTGGGACCGCTTTTGTTCCTAATCTATGTGAACGATATTGACATATGCTTCCGATTTTCAAGGGTCTTATGCTTTGCAGATGACATGAAAATATTTAAAGCCATTTCTTCATCATCAGATGCGCTCTCACTACAAGATGATCTAAATAGATTAAGTGAATACTGCACAGCCAATAAGCTCTTTCTGAATCCTTCCAAATGCTCAGTGGTGACCTATAGCAGAAAAATTAACACTATATCCACAAATTATAATCTACAAGGACAACAGATTAACAGAGTATTCACTATTCGAGATCTAGGTGTAATACATGACTCTAAACTACTTTTTCAGGAACATATAGATTCTATAATTGCAAAGGCTGCACAAATGTTGGGGTTTGTTATGCGAATATCAGTGGATATGAACGATATAAAAACTTTAAAAATACTCTACTGTACGTTCGTGCGATTTGTACTTGAATACAATAGTCAAGTCTGGAGCCCGAGATACAATACTTATATTTCTCGTATTGAAAATATTCAGCGTAAATTCATAAAATTTTTATGTTACAAAGCCAAACTTAGTTATAATTCTGAGAAATATTTAGAGACATGTGCTAAATTTCATTTATTGCCATTGGTTATACGTCGTCAGATAGCTGATACTGTATATTTGTTAAACGTAATTTCAGGTAAGATTGACAGTCCCAATCTTCTTTCTAAAATTGAATTTAATATACCAACAAAATCTGTTAGACACTATACACCAATCACTCTTCCACCAGCGCCCACCAATTATCGTCAAAATGCATTTCTGTGGCGAGCGGGCAACTATTTGAATCATCAAACTAAAACATTAAATTTTGACCTATTTGTAACTAAGGTGGAACCAATAAGACGGATGCTTAGTTTGGAATTTTTTAATATGTTTAATGTTACTTTCCCATTTTTGTTTATTTTTTGTTAACTTTTGTTTGTCTATTATCTTTATAATCAGGTCACTTGTTTTTGTATTGCTGCATAAGCGTGGAGACCTATTATTAGCTTTTAGTTTTTATTTGTTCAATTTACAATGTTCTTATTAGCTGTTGGTCTTCCTAATAAAACAAAATAAAATATATCGAAATTGTCTAAAAATATCGATACGATATTTTTTCAATTCGTCCATCCCTAAAGTAATGACAGTTGACTTTAGTGGCGGACAAAAAAAAAAAAAAAAAAAGATATTAACAGCAAGTATTTTTAAGATTTTTTTTAGCATGGTTACTAAGATCTTTACGCCAAGATTTAATTTCTACACTTTTACTTCATTTAAAGTCATTATCCGTCAGAAAATCAGATCATCGCCTTCAACAATGTGATTTAGGAAAGCGCAAAATATATCGACATATCAAACCATCGATATAATTTTCTATAAATAATCAATAGGTTTCGTTTGGACTGCCAAACTCCGACGCCGCAGTGTTGCAAACTTAGCAACATTGTCGCTAGAAATAAAGAGTTTCGTATTTACACATAAGCGACATCAAAACTACCAGAAAGCATCACGTTAAACAATCTCGCTGAATCGTTCAACGAAGTAGGAATATTATGTAAACCCTAGCGATCACACAATACCTAATGGTGAGAGGTGCTTTTCGGCACGCGGCCCGAATTAGAGTCGCACGCCCTTTGAAGACATGATTCGTCTCCCTACGGGTTTCAAACAGTTTTGAATCTATATTCAAAGTTATACAAAATACAATTACATAATACGTATGAAAGTTTAGATTACCACAACTGCCAAGTCATATATACATATATATTATAAGGGCATCAACCTATCATTTGCCGGCCCCCATAGCACGCTAAGTGGACTCCGCACATTATGTTTTTACCTTCCATTGAATCCTGTCAGCCGTTATATCTGCATTGCCTACTTTAAGAGTGTTATCGGTAATCGGCACTTCTCGCATGTAGGCAATTTGCTACGTTCCGATATCGACGCACACTAATGCACTACACTAAACTACTGTCAACAACGCGTAGAGTTCATAGAATGACCAGTCTTGAGCCTTGGCGCTTATAATCAATCTGTAATATATTCTTTGGAGAAGTAGATTTTCAAAAATCAACATAATGTAAATTTTTAATTAAAAACCAAATCTCATAACAGTAAAACGGTTAAAATTGTATTTTTAATATGCAAAGTATAGGAAATAGTAAAATATAGGCACAGAGTATAACTTACAAGGAGACCCTCAGACGCGTGGGTCAGGGATTTCCATGATTTTTGGTGGGGTGGTAGAGGGGGCCCGAGGGTATCACAACTACCAGATATTAGGGTCAACTGGGCCCTCGTTAAAAACATTTTAAGGGTCAAAGTTGGATGGGTAATTTAAGTACTAGAAAAATTCGCAGTCGAATCGCCAACAAGCGGTGGTCTCGTGGTAACGTGCTCGCCGGCGGGAACTCTGGTCTCGGGTTCGAGACTCGACAACTTATTTTTTTTTTAATTATCACATTATTGAGTAATAATTAAAAAAAATAATTTGTTTTTTTTTATAATTTTACGCAGAATTATAAATTATTGACCTCCCTCACCTCTCGACGTCCCTATCCCGGGACGTCGGTCGCCGTCACGCGGTCAGGCTCTCTGCGGGTGACGCACTAAAGTCCCCGGTCTGGTCACCCGCGGACTCGCCTAAGGCGGCATCAGGCGCGGTTACTCGCACCTGCGCCGCCCGAGTCGCCGGCGGCGGAACGTGTCACCAAAGATCGATCACACACGAGCCGCCGCCTCCTTTCGTGAGATGACAGCCTCACAGAAGGCAGTGACCGCGTCCCAGTTTCTGACGCTGCTGAGCATCTCCCTAGTGATGGTCAGCAGCGTCCGGTCGGCACCGATGATTGCAACGAGTTCACGGCGCTGCTCTGCCCACGAGGCATACACCTCGAGCGTGTGCTGCGCCGTGCTCACGTCGCAATAGCAGTGGTGGCAGGATGGTGTGCTCTCCCTCCTAACGAGCTTGCGCAGGTACTTGGCTATCGTGACCCATCAATACCTGCACCAGTCTGAAGGAAAGTACCCCGTGCTGCCAACCCAACCACCCCATCAGCACCAGCTGGAAGAGGACTCGACGGTCCTGATACCGTACTGAGGCTTCTCCAGTCCGACTGCCCAACGAGCAATGGCGTCTCGGCGGGCGTCGACCCGCCAGGCGGCAATCACCTTGATTGAGACTATATGTGGCTCGCGTCTCTGATACTCGGCGGTAAAGCTCGGAGAGTACCTCCGCCTGCAGGTCCCACCAGGGAGTTCCAGCCAAGAGGCACACTGCCTCCGTGGCTGCCGTGCAGTAGTCGAGTATGGCCCTAGTCGTCATGGCCATGGATGTCTAACAAGTCCAGTCAGAGATTTAAATCTACCCATTACAGAAATTAGTTATTAAATTTTGACCCACATTTTACTACATATTTATTGCTAATACAAGAAGAAAATGATTCTCTATGAAAAAATTATATTGTGTATGGTTAGTAATTATTAAACATTAAATTTGAGTTGGCTGATAATCTTCAGAAGATGAGGCTGTATAAATGTTCCGTTCGGATATTTGATGTAAAACATTTATAGGCGAGGGTGAACCTGATCGTCGCGTGCGGTTTGCGGTAACGTCTTCAAAATAATTTTGATGTTTCACATCTGCCAGGCGTCCTGAGTGACGGCTCACTTTTCTTTTCGTTTACTCTTTTGAAACTTTAAGTACCTTACAGTTTTGTCGTGTGTTCTCTTTTTCCTTGCCTTGTAACCGATTTTGTTCCCAAGCTACAATCTGCTTTTTCGACCCATCACCTAAAACGTAAAAAGATTCTATATTATTCTTAATAGAGATCGCATGAAAGTAATTAACAGAATTAGGTAGTAATAAATACTTACGAATCAAAACCGCCCAGTCGCAGTATACGCTCAAGTTCGTATTGTCGGTTTTTGCACTGGCCGGCGAGAACCAGAGCGACATGACCCTGCTCCGTTGAGCGCCAATGCGCGACTGGCTTATGAATTTTTTTTTTTTTTTTGTGTGTGTACAGCTGTTGGCCGCAGATGGCCTTGACAGCTTGACGCGGACTATGGGTGAGCGCTGAGGGCTCTCAACCCGGAGAAGAGTATGCTAAGCGATATCGCCCAAGGGCTCCCCCTGTGGGGAACGGACCTCGGCTTGGGGCGTCGCTGGAGGCAAAGTGGGCGTGCCCACGTTTTTAGTAGTGACTTTTGCGCGGCGCGGTTTCGCACCTCGACGGCGAGGGCGGAACCGCGGATATTTATTTGTTAAGGCCTCGCGGGCCGTGTAGGCTCTTTGTTGAGCGAGTGTGATATTGTCGTCCTCTTCGTCGAGGACGTGACGAGGACGTCGGATGGATGGCTTATGAACAATTATGCCGTTCAATTTATAGTAATATTTAAAATTTAATTACGAGGGTGACTATTCGTATTTCAATTTGGTTTTTTTTTTACTGTTTCTACAATAGTCGAACAAATAGTGGATTTTTTTTTAAATGTTCCAAGGTTAGTATTATTCACAAAATTAAATGTTTTACAGGAGCCTTTTTTGTCAAATTAATCTTAAGGAAATATTTTTTTTTTTAGTTTTAAAAGGAAGAAATCTTGAATTTCATTTTGTACATACACAAGAACAGTAATTTTCCTAACATCTACAATTTTTTTCAAGCTGCCATGACTTATGGTTTATTCGTACCTGAACTTCAAAATTCAGCGTTTTCGTAAAATCTCATGAACTTAAGTTCAAAATACCCTTGCCTTTTAATAAAATAGTTACAATATTGAGTTATAATTCTATACAAACAATACAAAGATGTGTTTAATGTAGTGGTTATATAAATTTTTAGTAAGCTATTATCATGAACGAGTAACCAGTCCTCAAAAAACCACATTTTTGGGTTTACGGCCGCTTATTACCGAAAACGCTCTTAATATGCATATCCTCCTTCACACAAACCATCCAGCTCGCTCATTTTGCTCGACTTGCCAGTGGCCCCGCCAAGTCGAGCAAAAAAGCGGCACGGCCGTAACATCCACTTCTCGAAACAGTTCAGGCCATTTTAGACCTATAACTTCGCTGTGGACAAAACTAGAAGCCTGAATTCAGTAACCGAGCAGGCAGGTATAAATAAGGTATATTTCAAATTGCATTCAATTTGAACTAGTAATTTAAGAATTACGACTAGAAAAATTTCTTAATTTTGTCACTCACACTGACTAACTAACGGATCATCAAAATTGTAAGGCACTTCTAGTGGACATAGAAGTCTCAAATTTAGAATACAATAGTGTTTAGTGTATAAATGGAGTCGTTTTCAAGATACACTAACTGTATAAATAATAATGGAATCATAGGTGTAGATAGAGAGAACTAGACATAATTATGTTCAAAGGCAACTATACAATTAGTTAAAAGATTAGAAGAATTGAGGTGCAAGACTTAATTTTTTTTTACAAGTTACGTTTTTGATGGCATATGAATTATTGTTCGTTACTCCTGCTACATTCGATATTTATACTTTTAATCTGTGACCATACAATCATAATTATATGCATCATCAACCTCCAGGTGTAAATAACCGAACGCCATACTACATGAACCATTTTTAATCCCTCCCCTCAAGCACCTGTATTATCCCAGCCAAAAGTCAAGTTCAAAAGTTATTCCAAATTGTTGAGAAAAATAATTAATTTAACAAAAAAAGCACAAAACAGTTATAAGATAAAAACCTCTGAAAATAAGTTAAAAGCTACATGGAAAATAATAAATAAAGTCAAAGTTAATACACCAAGAAATATCATATCTTTAGTTAAATACAAAAACACTAGCTATACTCATCCTCGGGATATTGCCTTCGTTTTTAATAAATATTTTATAGAAAAAATACAGGCCAGAAAAAACACTACATCACTTATCTCGACAAATTTAAAGTAAATGTTTATGCCCCCCTGTACGCCTTTCGATCTTAATAGAGCTATCAAGTCCCTTAAAAATACGAATAGTGGGTTATGATGACGTTGCCACTAAAATAATTAAGGCAGTAGCGAACGAAGTATCTAACCACTTAAGTTACATTGTTAACCTCTGTATTACTGAAGGCATATTTCCAGAGGCTCTAAAGTTATCCATAATTAAGCCCTTACACAAAAAAGACAATAGAGAGTTAATAGAAAATTATAGACCAATTGCACTTTTATCTAATATAGGGAAAATTTTTGAAAAACTCATTTATAATGCAATTTATACATATATAGAAAAACAAAATATCTTATCCGAAGAGCAACATGGGTTTAGAAAAAATAAAAATGTTAACATGGCTATTTATAATTTTCTACACAACGTCATGGTAAACGTCGATAAAAGAAATCCTGTCTCTGCTATCTTCTGTGATATGACACAGGCGTTCGACTGTGTTCAACACAGCATCCTATTACATAAAATAGAAGCATATGGCATTAGAGGAAACATATTTAACTTAATCAAATCGTATTTAAAGAATCGGAAACAGATCACCGAAATTTGTAATATAAATACAATAAACAGGAGAGAAGATATTTTCAGATCCGATGAACGTGACGTTATTTGTGGAGTGCCTCAGGGTAGCATTTTGGGACCCCTATTATTTAATCTATATATTAACGACTTGCCAAAAAAACTCCTTTCTCTCTAGTACTCACGTGTCATTAACATGATTTTAAATCATTTTTTGAAACAAACCGGCTTCAGCTTCATGAATGAATTTACCTGGACTACTATACGAAAAAAATTTTTAAATCCCCTCGCTCTTGAACAGGTCAAATAGTATGAGTTCCTTAATAATTGAAATCATTAAAAGGTACACCATTTACAATAAAATATTCTGTATGTAACTCTAAATTTTATATTATAAAGGCGGCTAAATGTAAATTAAAAAAAGAACAATGTACAAAATTAAATCATTCTATTGTAGTAACTACATATTATCACTTATTATCTATCCTATATACACATTTAAAAGTTTATTTACAGTTTTATTTAAAGTCAAGACTTATTTGCTCTGTTGTCATTGTGCTAACAGATCATGCGTAAAGAAATATAAAAATAAATACCAAATACTATTTATTACATTACTTTTTTGACTACCATATAATGTCACTTCATCTATACATATTACATACATACATTGTATAGAACATTGTCACGGATGATTGACCTGTCAGCGTAGTAAAAGCTGCTGCTATTACATCAAAAATAGGTTAATAATTTTATCATATTGATTGACATCCAAGTGTCATTAGTATTTTTTATTAATTTTACCCCTATCTCCCCTTGGTGAGGTAAAATAATATGTCGGAATGTTACTATTTCTCTATGAAAAATACTCCTTATACAGTCATCAAATACTTCATTTGGTATTGAGGTTATACATATATTAATTTATATTCTAATGTTTTTGCATCTTTATTGAAATTTTCTATTTTTAAATTATCTGTCAATGTTTATAAAAGATTATAGCTGTCTAGCAGTGTTTACATATTACTATGAGGCACAAGAAGTTTATTTCATACGACTTCTGTTTATACGCCTTTGCAAATTATGTATATCTTATAATAAAAACAAATCATATAAAATTCTAGAAGAAATAAGAGGTATTTATAGTTATGCAAAGTAGTTGCATAATAAAAAAAAATATCATACAAAAAAGAGAAACATATCGTAAACACTCTTATTAATAATTGAAAGTACGACTTAAATGTATATTTAACATATTTTAAGTAGGTAATCAGTATAATTACTTATGAACAATTTAATTACTCTTCAAATTTAATGGAGTGAACACCCATATCTATGGCGCCACCGCGATAAGAACCACGCTTCTTCTTCGTCTTCTCATGCTTAAATGACTTGCCACGTGTGTGTTTTAAGTCTTGATTAGCACGCTCACCCCATGAACCGCGTGCACCACTCTATAAGAAGAAAAAAACAAACTGGTGATATAGGAAATTTTACAGCATGAATTTGGCGGCAATTTGAAGTCAATCGTAAATAAATTTGATAGTGTTTTATGTATCGCAGAAGAAGCCCTAGGGTAGTAAATATAAAATAATAGTGTCTAATGTGTATACTAGTAGATTTACTACTCTCATCATTATCACACTGTCAGACTTTACCTGCACAAAAGAAAGGAAGTGGACCTACTAAATCACAGTGGTCAAATCAATTTTTTTTTTAACATTACATTTCATCTGCGTTTAAAGTGGTATTATCTCCTTATAATTTTTTAAGTTTCTCTTTCTCTTATTTCAAATATAGTTTAATGACCTAAGTGAAGAGGGTTTCCTTTGCCTATATCAGCACATAAAAATTTTTACATGGCACAGCCTTATCCCGCTAAAATTGTCAGTGCAGCACTAAATGTGTTCATTTTGTTAGGTGAGTGAAATAAATTTTGTCAATGTGATGAGAGATGAACAAAATAGTGTCACAAAGCAAACTATTTTTTATGAATTGATATATTTTTTTAAAAAGCACTATGTACTATCTTCCATTCAAAGCATGTCAACGGTCTTACATTTGAACACAAGTTTATTTCTATAAATTAGATATTTTTGATTAAATCAATATTATACTAATCACTCCTCACCTATTCAAATACTATTTTCTTGTTTTGAGAATCTCCTCCTTCGAAACTTTTTCTATCATTGAAGCCTCCTCTGTTATTGAATCCACCTCTATCCCCACCCCAAGAGTGACGATCACCGCGTCCGCCACCCCCACGACCCCTGCGATCACCTCCTCTGTCAAAACCTCCGCGACCTCCCCTATCAGAACCACCTCGTCCTCCTCTATCGAAACCACCTCGTCCTCCCCTGTCGTAGCCACCACGACCACCTCTACCGCCACGTCCACCCCTGTCATTAAAACCGCCTCGTCCTCCCCTATCACCAAAACCGCCTCGTCCTCCCCTATCACCGAAACCGCCCCGGCCTCTAAATCCACCTCTACCCCTATCATTGAAACCTCTGCCCCGATTGAAGCCACCGCGTCCACCACGATCGTTCCAATTTCCAGAATTGTTGTCTTCATTTTCGTTTTCTTCATCATCTTGGTTCTCACCCTCCTGACAGAGAGAGAGAGAGAGAGATTGGTTAGAAATACCAAGACAACCCTATGTGATCACCAGATAATCTCCTAAAAGTAAATGCCCAAAATTTTTCACAAGCCACTGGGTGATTGAAATCATTTGGCAAAAAGCCCAAATTTCGGTATAACATAGAGTTGCCTTGGCTTATCAAACTTTAGGGCATTTACCTTAGCGTCAAATGAATTATCCTTAAGTCTAGGATCCACTTCAACAGTTTGCGATTGCACTCGACGGAAGGGAGTAGGTTTATTATCAACCCCAATTTCTTTTTCTTTAGGAGTTGAAACACAGTTTGTGCCCTAAAAATTTATTAAAATATCATTAGTGCTTTCCATTTATTAGCTTATAAATACATTCTAAATGCAGTGGTAAATTCAAAATGAAGTTAGCTTAACCCATTAACGACCGAGAATGTTCAAATAAAAATATGGTTTCCCGTACTTTGCAGTGCTCTTTCAGAAGCTCTTTTTGAATCTGACGTTGAAATTGTGATATTTCCACTAGAAAAAAAATATGGCCGGTTTTAAACAGATAAAAAAACGCCAAAAATCGTAGACATTTTTTTCATGAATTTTTTCTCATAGAAAACGACCCCTTCTTTTTTTTCAACCACGAGTGCACTAAATAGTTGTACGATGACTTTTTTAAATTTGTAAGAATCAATATTTTCATCCCCGAAATGACGTTTTTCACCCCTTGAGCGACGAGCAAAATTTCACGTTTCGCATAAAAAAGAAAACAAAAATCAGTTCATCACAAAAATTGGTATCTCGGGGTTTTCTAGGTCACTGATTACGATTCTGCCCTCAAAATTTGAGAATTCAAAATGGCGGATCCAATATGGCCGACCAAAAATCCAAAACTTATTTGAATCGAGTGATATTGGGCACTCGGGAGTTTTCGGGGTCGCTGATTACGATTCTGCCCTCAAAATTTGAAAATTCAAGATGATTGATCCAATATGGCCGACCGAAAATCCAAACACTTATTCGAATCGGATGAAATTGAGCACTTGCGGGTTCATGGCCCCTAAATATTATTCCGTCCTCAAAATTAAAAAAAATCAAAATGGCGGATCCAATATGGGCGACGGAAAATCCAAACTTATTCGAATCGGATGAAATTGGTCACTTGCGGGTTTTCAAGGCCCCTAAATATTATTCCGCCCTCAAAATAAAAAAAAATCAAAATGGCGGATCCAATATGGCTGACGGCAAATCTAAACTTGTTCCAATTGGATGAAATTGGGCAGTCATGGGTTTTTGTGGGGTCACTAATATCGATTCTGCCCTCAGAATTCGAAAACTTACAATAGCGGATCCAGCAAGATGAAACAAAATCTATTTACTTCCACGTTCACGTTGTTACATTACTCTTAGCGCAACTCAGAAATAACGACGTGGACGTAAATTTTGGGGGCATAACCGTAATTAACGACCTAGAAAACCCCCGAGTGCTCAATTTCCCCCGATTTCATTAAGTTTTTTGATTTCTGGTCGTCCATATTGGATCCGCCATCTTGAATTTTCAAATTTTAAGGGCAGTATCGTAATCGCCGACCTCGAAAACTCTCGAGAGCTCAATTCCAGTCGATTCAAATAAGGTTTTAGATTTCTGGTCGGCCATATTGGATCCGCCATCTTCAATTTTAAAATTTTGAGTGCAGTATCGTAATAAGCAATCTCGAGAACCCCCGAGTGCCCAATGTCACCCGATTCAAATAAGCCTTTGCATATACCTTTTTGTTTATGTTCTTGATCATGCCATTAATCTGGCATGCTTTAACGTCTCAATAGTTATTAATGAAAATGACTTGTTATTGAATCCAATTGTTTGATTTCACCACCTCCATAATAGGAAATTGACTTATTATACCATGCTTGTCAAACATGTTGGTCCAAGGCCTCATTTCAAGTTTCCCTTCACTTGCATAGGTGTTATATATATAGTTGATCCCTTAGTCATCTTTTACGGCAATCACAAACAAGAGAGGATTGGTGAAATTTTATTTATTCCATCACCACACGGAAAGGCCTTATGCCAAAATAATAATATGTAAAATAAATACCTTTACAAAATTACTATATGGTTTTTTAACAGGTCCACCAGTGTCTCCACCTGATGCTTTCCTCTTTTTACCACCTTGAAATCCATTTTCCTAAAATACACATAAGAAAATATTCAGTGCTAGATAAGAGGTGTGTCCGCTATAGCAAAACACAACCGAAAACGGTTACATGCCTCAAACGTAACGTATCGGTATTGATATAACTAATAATGGCTTTCAGTTATCTAGCTACAAACAACTGACAACGACGCGACGTTGTCAACTAACAATAGCACAACAATTATTGTCTAGATGCCGTGATTCTTGTTTCGCTACGTTGGTAACCGAACAATCACCAATAAGCCTAATAACCAAAATAATTATGCTATCTCTCTCTTTCTATATGATTCCTGACATGCAAAACAGAGAGGGGGCGGCTATTGGCCTGCGGCTTAATAACAAGCAACATTTCACGAATATTGATAAAAGCGAAAGACGCTCTTATTTATATTAGCGTAAGACTTAACTCTCATAAACTCTGGTAATTTAAACTGTAATGGTAAAGTGGTTTTGTTTCTCGTTACTATCGTAGGTATACTACGCAGTGTTCACTATAGTTTGACCTATGAAAGGTTATAATGGTTAAACCGTGCATTAATAGAAATAAGATCGCGATTATTTTACGCGTATTATATCGATATTTGGCAACCATTATCCATATCGATATTGACACCAAATAAACGGTTAGTAACCATTGCCATAAATAGCCAGTAACGCCCATGTCTAGTGCTAGATGATGAATGATATAAAAGTGTCAAATCATCATGTTAGCTTGTATACATCCCACTATTGGGCTTGAGCCTACATCATAATAGGATGGCTGACCTAAAATTATGGATTGGACATAGTATTTTGTTCAAGTTGCTCATTTGTTACTTAGATGTTATATGCATGTTTTATCTCTTAGCCATCTTTCACAATACCCAAGGGCAAGATACAGGTGTGGTTGAATTCTTATTTCACCACCACCTGGGCAGGAACACCTGAACCTAATGATGGATGGGCACCTAAAGCTTATAATGTTATAAAATGTACTTGATTGTCTTACATATCTCCGTCTATACAAATCAACTGAATTAAGTATCTCTATACTGTCAAGCCAGTAATAGTCCCACTGGAAGGGCTATTACCCAAATAAACAAAATGATAAGAATTATTCCAGATGTAGATATATTTCCTGATAGAACATGTGCAATAAAAAACCAAATAAATAAATCTTTAAATTGTATACTACATTAAGTTTGGCTTTATCTATTATTCATGTTATTTTATTTGTCATTGTATAATATTAGGTATTTAGATTATGTAGTATAGCATATAAGCGTTTTGGTCTAAACTGTAAGCTTTTATGTTTCCTTAAATAAATAAATAAAAAATATACACATTAGAGAATTATCTCCAAATACCTAACCCTTGAAATGTTCTGTGACTGTCATTCGTATTCTATGTCGAAACTTTGAAACTTCTACGACTGAACTCACCAGTTAAGCAGTTTCATATACATCATTGTCATTTTTGATGTCTGAATTAAGTGTGCAATAATATAAAAATGGATATTTACTTAATACTTTAAGAGTCTGAGTAGAGGTAATAAGGTTAGGACTAAGGATATGGTTGTTAGACTTGATTGCCTCATTCTGCAATTGCCACAATCTACTTAAATTTACAGTGAAACACTGTAAGCAGACTGCTCAAAAGATGGAAAATGCACTGCGGATTATGTCTTATACACTTGAAGGCTATACAGGTTGTATCAGGTTATGGGGAAACTGTTAGTCTGTTGTAGTTCAACGGTCATAGATCATAATTAGAATGTATATTACACAAAAAACAATATAACATAAAGTTATAGTGATTACAAAAATGTGTGTCTAAGAGTCTTAAATGTTACATATTATGTAGGCATGTTACGCGTCGACAGTATAAATAGGTACCTATGACTCCCGCGAACGCTTCAATGGTAGCGTAGGTACAAAGGCGATTCGTCAACGGTCATCGGCCGATCATCTGATTTAAAGCAAGTTTGTCTTGCTTATGCAAACATAATTATTGATTTATTCAATTTCTAATGAATATATAACAAAGTACGAATATGTTGCGGATTAAGTATTGCTGACTTTATATATTTCAATCAGATTTACACGAAAAAGCAATGGCAAAATTTAAAATTTTGAGTCTCTAATTTATTAACAAATCAATATTTTTATTGCCATTTTTCATGGGATCCTACCACCATTGCCTAGCTCCCGTTTGATCAGTTGCCCCATAATCTGATACACTCTGTATATCAGTGATACCACTCATAACTGCAGAAAACACCTTTCAATAAGCATATGGAAATGAGATGAATGGTTTCCCAAATTTTCGAAGATGGTTTGACCCAGATAAAATAAAAATACTATGTATATGCAGAGCAATATGCCCATTAGTCATCAGTACAGTGCCTGGTAATGGTCACAGAGTGTTTAAAAATGGTAAAAACCAGTAACATAAAGCTAACATTTTAAGTTATATTTAACAAATAATGAATACCACACTTACTTCTTGTTTCTGCTTTTTAACTGGTGGAGAATCATCACTGTCATCATCAGAGGATGCAGTTTTTTTTGCAGGTGTTGGTTTTGGGGCAGGCTTATTGGGAGTTTCTTCATCATCATCACTATCATCTGAGGAATTGCTTTCCTTTGCTGGTGCTTTAGGAACAGGTTTAGTTGGTGTTTTAGCCATTACTTTTGGTTTTTCATCTTCACTGCTATCATCACTATCAGATGATGACTCTTTTTTTGCTACAACTTTAGCTGCAGGTTTTGCAGGAGTAGGCTTTGGTTTCTGTAGAGCCTTCTGTGGCACATTTTTGCTTTCTTCTTCACTGCTATCATCACTGTCTTCAGATGATTCTGGTTTCTTAACAACAGGTGGTTTAGGTTTGACAGGTTGTTTTGCTGGGGTTTTATTTTGTGGTTCTTCATCACTACTATCATCAGAAGATGATTCCTGTTTCTTAACAGGAGTTGCTTTGGCTTGAGGTTTAACAGGCTGTGTCTTAACTGGAGTTGGCTTAGTTGGTACTTTTGATTTTTCTTCTTCACTACTGTCACTGTCATCCGAAGAAGACTCTTGTTTCTTTGCAGGTGTTGGTTTTACTCCTGCTTTAGCAGGGGTAGTAGACTTCACAACTGGTTTTTTACTACCTTCATCTTCACTGCTGTCATCACTATCTGATGAAGACTCAGCTTTTTTTTGAACAGGCTTTGCTGGAACAGGTGCTGGTTTAGTTGGTATCTTTTGTTGTTTATTTGTTGGCTTTTCATCTTCACTGCTGTCACTATCATCTGAAGATTCTTTTTTCTTTGCTGGTGTTGGTTTTACTCCTGCTTTAACAGGGGTAGTAGACTTCACAACTGGTTTTTTACTACCTTCATCTTCACTGCTGTCATCACTATCTGATGAAGACTCAGCTTTTTTTTGAACAGTCTTTGCTGGAACAGGTGCTGGTTTAGTTGGTACCTTTTGTTGTTTATTTGTTGGCTTTTCATCTTCACTGCTGTCACTATCATCTGAAGACTCTTGTTTCTTTGCAGGTGTTGGTTTTACTCCTGCTTTAGCAGGAGTAGTAGACTTCACAACTGGTTTTTTACTACCTTTATCTTCACTGCTGTCACTATCATCTGAAGATTCTTTTTTCTTTGCTGGTGTTTTTGCTACTGGTGTTTGTTTTTTTACAGCATTTGCCTCTTCTTCATCACTACTGTCATCATCAGAAGATTCTTTCTTTTGAGCTATTTTAGGTGTTGCATTGGTTGGTTTAACTGGCTGTTTTTTGGGTTGGGTTGTAGCATTATCTTCACTGCTGTCACTATCTTCTGAAGATTCAGCTTTTTTAGTTTGATTTGTTACAGGTTTCTGTTTGACCTGAAAAAATTGCTTATTTATAAAACACTATATGTAAAATATATTAAATTCTTTAAATAATTGTAATTCAGAGGTAGTGACGAATAATTTAATAATAATATCACAAAGTATCAAATCTAATGTATCATCATTTTCAAGTATTTAGTATAATTACTCCCAAAAAATAATTTGGCCAAAATGTAATAATATTTCATCTGAGCTTACAGAATTTGATGTATCTTGAGTTTTTTTGATGCCAGGAGCCTTGCCATTCATTTGTGGAACTGGCAATTTCTTTGTCTGTGTTTCTTCTTCACTAGAATCATCATCAGAACTGAAATAGTATAACACAATTCAATATCACTTGAAATCTGATTTCTTAAAATTATTAAAACAGAAACAATTATAGTACTGGGCAATAAATATCACACAAAAATTTTTGGCAAGAGAGAATTTGTTAAATTTGACTTCAAAACGTGGTGTCTGTTGTACCTGTGTGATGTTTGTCAGTTGTTATACAAGAGCAAGAATGTTCAATTATATGAAGTTAAAATTAAATAAATACAGTTGTTTAAATCACAATAATTTTTAAGTTATAGAATAGTGTGGTTTTATTTAATCACAAGAAGTCATAATTGTTTAACAGCTAGTCATAGCTACCATACAAAGCCAAAATTAGTTGATTATCTCTTTCCAAGAGTCAATATGCAATTTTTAATACTGGGTAATATATTTAAACAGCATACAAAAGTCATAAACCTACTATGCTTTTGAGCATCTATTATACATTTACTTCACAAAAACAATGTTAATACAGACTATATAATAAATTGTGGCCCAAAATAAAAATTACAACTGAGACGCCATATAAAATTCAAATTAACAGTTTTTATAAAACATAATAACAGTGGAATTTTCAATGTTTTTCAGCTAGTTTCTCAACATGAAACAATTAGTAGCAAAATATAAGGACTTAATAATTACATAAAACATACTGATGGATAAAGGAATCTCCTGTCTGTATGCCTCTCATTGGCAAAGGCCATAAAGGAATCCAACTATGCATAAACATAGCGTTTGTTATTAGTCATTAAAAAGATATTTATAAAATTAAGATAGGTGCCCAATAGATATTAATATCAACAATAAAAAAATTGACAATGTGGATGATAGTAAATTCCTTGGCTTAATAATTGACAGAAAATTGAACTGGAAATCACATATAGAGGCTCTTAGCAAAAAAATTAGTAAATCTGCTTTTGCATTGCATTCCCTTAGTGCAATTGTCAACTTAGATACCCTAATAATGGCCTATCAGGGACACATTTAAGATACGGCATCATCCTTTGGGGCAATTCCACAGATTTTAACGTCGCATTTAAAGCCCAAAAAAGATGCATTAGCTCTATGTTCGGGTTGAAATCAATAGAAACATGCAAACCATATTTTAAAAAATACAAATTATTGACTTTGCCCTGTATTTATATCCTGGAAACTGCAATGTTCATAAAGAATAATCCTAATATATTTCTTCGCATACAAAACACGGTTACGCGTAATAGACGCGATATTACCAGAGTCTGTGTACACACAGCTAGAACTGCAGTCATGCAAAATAGTATTATTTGTATGGCTCCAAATATATTCAATAAATTCCCTAAACTTTGGAGGGAGCTGGGTGGCAAAGCATTCAAACGTCTCGTAATACAATTTTTAGTACATAAAATATATTATAATGTTGCTGAATTTCTAGCTGAAAAAGACTGGACTGGACTGAATTAAATTGACTACTATAATAAAACTAATGGACATATTTGTAATTTGTAAAATTTAAATAGGTATGATTTGACAATTTTCTATTTTCTAATATGACATTTGTAAAAATTAATTACTTATTTGACATGTAACATTAATATTCTTGACTTTGACATTTATATTATTTTATTATTATTTTTTTTTTATTTAATTAGGGAATAGTAATTTATTTAGACTGATTTATTTAGTGTTCTACCTGTATTAAAGCCATTGATGGTATAATTAATGTAGATAATAATTAATACTGAAATGAAATATTTGTACGCCGATACAAACGGCCAAACATGAATGGATGGACTCTCTACTAATTCCATCTTGCATGCTTTGTTGTATGTATACACGTGTTTGAACAAATAAAATTGTTATTATTATTATAATTTAGGAAAAACAATACAAATACTTGTATCTAAGACTGCACAACATGAGCATTTATTAAAAACTTAGGTTATACCAACAATAATTTCATTTATTGATCTACAATAAATGTTCCCTTATAGGGTATAGACATAGGATTAAGGAATAACGCCAAAATCACCACGCCGGCAAACTCGCCGGTGGTCCCTTAGTCTTTTGCAACTCACATGGGAAAGTAATCAGTGGCGATTCTTCAATATTAGATTAGAATAATTACCTTTCATTTGACGTTTTTAGCAATTTCTTCTCTTTGAGATATTCTTGAACTATTACAGAAAGTGTTGAAAACTTTTTGTCACAGGGTTTCTGAAATATGTGAATGATTGATTACTCAATATTAACCAATAAACGTGGTGAAAATAATAACATCATCATCTCAGCCCACATAAGTCCCACTATTGGGCTCGAGTCTTCTCCGCAATGGGAGGAAAAATACCTACTTTAACCATGCTGGTTAGACGTGTTGGTGTAGGGTTTTATTTAGAGTTTTCCTTTTTTTGCATATATGTAATATGTACATTATATCCCTTGTTTTTTACGACACCTACAGGCAAGAAAGGGGAAGGTGGATTGTATTCTTATTCCGTCACCACAGGGAGAATAAATAAATAAGTATGAAACTTTATAGCAGCATGTGGGATAACAAATGGCAAATTTCTGTTTGAATTACTTTTATATTATTAGAGGATACTTTATAATTAGTAGGTATTATAAACTGATTACTACAACAACATGTACATAAAACAGTAGTGCACATGTGAGGACCGGTCGCACGTGGTATTTTAAAAAATGGTGGCATGCACTTACCGCTTTCGATTTAGCACAAAATTTCTGAGCAAGCGATTTGTCCACATCCTGTAAATATTGGTGAACTAGAGAATTAACTACTGACTTAATATAGTTATCCCCCATTTTTAATAGAATTTAAACAAAACTAAACCTAAAATTAACCTTTACGCTTCACCATACGACGAATCGTCGCACGAACGCACAGCAATGTGACGGTGTGACCGTTTTAAAAAACGGTGATCTACTATAAAGTCAGTGTTACCAACTCCCTAAAATATTTATCCCTAAAAGGCTTATTACACTACACGATATTCAGGGCTCTAACTTAATAGGAGTGCTCTACAATAACTAAATTGTGAAACTTGTTTCGGTTTTAGCAAAATAACAGTTTCAGAAAACTGTTCCAAAATAACAGCCTGTTTTGCTGTAATACGAGAAAAAAGGGGAAATAACCATTCTTTAGGAATAATGTTTAGAAGCTGTTTCAGTGTTTGTTCTTAAAATGAAAACTTGTATAAAACTTGTATGAAAAGGATCCTTCATGCTTATTGGGGTGATTCCTTAGCTGGTAGGCGGAATAAAAGCCGTGGACTGTATATAAATATAATTTAAAGGAATCTATTGAACGGTTAACAATGGTTGTCGCAACTACGGCAAGTATTATAGAATGTAGAAAGAAAAGTAAATGTGTAATATGCGCGCGCGTTACAATGTATGTAAGCTTAACGTTGGTGTGTCGACGGCTCGACGCGGCGCGCGACGAGCCGCTGCCGGCGCTCCCTCATCGCGTTCCCCGCCGTGATCCAGTCGTGTTGAGTTGCATGACTCAACATACTCCCCCCGTTGAAGAATCTTCAACAGCAGTGACTGGAAGAGGACAAATTGTATTAAAGACTCGCCTAATGACGCCCTTGCGCGTACGTATATCGGCGACTCTTGCGATTCCGTCTCCACCAGGCAGCACGCGAACGATACGTCCAAGGAGCCACAATAAAGGTGGCAAACCTTTGTCCTTGATAACGACAAGAGATCCTTCTTTGAGATCCCCTGAAGAACGGCGCCATTTGGTTTTCTCCTATAGCCATAGAACATATTCATCAGAGAAACGAGCCCAGAAATGCTGTTTAAGGTATTCTATACGTCGAAAACGTTGTAGGCTGGTCACACTGACATTCTCTATCTGTGGATGTGGTAGCCAAATTAGAGATCGTCCAATAAGAAAATGAGCTGGAGTCAAGGGAGTTAGATCATCAGGATCACTGGATATGGGTGTTAAAGGTATAAATAGCTTCTACCTGTATCAAGGATGTGGCCATCTCTTCAAACGTTAAGTTTGCTAAACCTAAAATACGTCTAAGGTGATGCTTAGTAGACTTCACTGCAGATTCCCAAAGTCCGCCAAAGTGTGGAGTGTACGCTGGTATAAAAGAAAAGTTGATACCTGGATCAATATTACTAAAATCGAAGTTTTGTTTAAGCAGATGAGATCATTCATTAAATGCTCCAACAAATGTGGTACCTGAAAATATATTACGTGGTTTCCCCCTGCGAGCAATAAAGCGATTTAAACTAGCTAGAAAGACTTCCTTTGTAAGATCAGATACAAGTTCGAGATGGATGGCTCTAGTAGCTAAACACACAAAAACGCAAATGAAACACTTAATGAGCCTACATCCTCTGCCCTTACGGTCTGCTATCATGATAGGTCCAGCGTAGTCAATACCTGTATCTAAAAATGGAAATTCTAAGTGTAAGCGTTGCTTTGGAAGGTTTCCTATTATAGGTTCCACAATATTGGCCTTGATTCTACAGCATTTTACGCACTGATGTGTAATCTTTTTAGCTAATTTTTTACCACCAATGGGATAATAATGATGACGAATTGTGGCGAGTAGACGCTGAGGCCCAGGATGCATAAGACGAAGATGATACATGCTGAATATTAGAATACAAATAACATGCGAGCTAGATATAAGAATAGGGTGTTTTACGTTGTAGTCGTAAAATGAATTATTAAGACGGCCTCCCACGCGAATTAAATTTGTTGATTTATCAAGAAAGGGTGATAAAGACAAAAGTTTGTTTTTTGGTGGCACTTGTTTACCTGATATTAATAAACTGTATTCTTCAGGAAATGATTCTTGTTGACTTAATTTGAGTAAAACATTCGCTGAAGTAGTCAACTCTATGTTTGTGAGGGAACCATTTTCTACGGACTGTTTACGACACTTATTTATAAATCGTATTATGTATGCTACTACACGATGCAGTTTATTAAAATTTGAATATTTTAAACAGTAAGGAAATCGAATCATGAACGTAATCTAGAGTGTTAACATTATGAACAGCCACAGTTTCTATAGATTCTAATATATCATTTTTTGAATGTTCAGGAAAGGAAGACCAAGAAGACGATTCGTTTTGTAAAAATGTTGGGCCCGACCACCATAAAGAAGAAGATAATAACTTATCAGCTCTAAGTCCGCGTGAAACGAGGTCTGCGGGATTTTCAATTGACGGAATGTAGCGCCACGAACATTCTCCCTTAGTGTCTTGAATTTCAGATACGCGATGACGTACAAAGGTCTTTAACTGTGTCGGTGTTGTAGCCAACCAACCCAACATAATAAACTCATTTGCAAAAAAAACGGGCGGTTTTGATTTTCATTCATATTTAAAAAGATACAATACCAAAAAGGTTTCAATCGTTTGTACACGTTACTGGCCGGTTTTAAAAATGCTGTGGTATTTAAAAAAGTACGTTCTAAATTCAATTTTTCATTTGATGTTCATTTTTACAGAAAACCCCTTTTTATCCTACATTTTTGGCGCGAAGTTCCAGAAGTTAACATCGACTTTCATAACTTTTATTCAATTTTTATCGATTAATTTCATATCCTTGACTGTCAAAGCTTTATTTAATGCTGTTTGGCTGTATCAAAAATGGTAGATAAAGTGGTAAAAGCTACCAAAATTATCGCGCTGCTTGAAGAGGGTTGCAGCCAATGTTTCGTGGCTAGGAGGCTAAATGTTAGTCGCTCGACAGTCCAAAGGACCTGGCAGCGATATCAGGAGACTGGTTCCGTCGAGAGAAGGCCTGGTTCTGGAAGAAAACCATGTAACCAACCACGGGATGATCGTTTTCTTGTGAGTCGCGCATTGAGAAATCGCAAATCTTCGTATGTGGATCTTAAAAACAACCTCCAAGAAGTAAGAAATGTGCATATTAGTCTATGGACGGTCAGGAGGAGGCTTCTCGCTGCCAATATACGCAGTCACCGCCCGGCCCGCGGCCCCAAATTACTCCGTGAGCACAGAGTTCACAGGCTTAGGTTCGCTAGAAATTGTGAATCATGGACTCAAGACGATTGGAATAGGGTTTTGTTCTCTGATGAAGCCAGGATATCTCTGTTCGGTGAAGATCGACGTCGGCGAGTGCTAAGAAGACAAGGAGAACGCTTTGCAGAGGCATGTTTCGAAGAAATCACACCTTATGGTGGGGGCTCTGTTATGTTTTGGGCAGGATTAAATTCAATGGATCGTACAGAGTTAGTCTTCATTGAAAACGGCTCACTGACTGGGCATCGATACATAACGGAAGTTCTAATTTCTCATGCACAACCCGCATTGGCCGCTCTAGGTGAAGACTCGATTTTTATGGACGACAATGCTCGCGCCCACCGATCCCGCGATGTTAATGCGTATGTGCAAGAGGTCGGCATTCGTCGTTTGGATTGGCCAGCTCGAAGTCCCGACCTCAATCCCATAGAGCATGTCTGGGACGTTCTGAAACGGCGTGTGAGATCAGTACACCCGGCTCCGCAGACCATCAGAGAGCTGAAGAATGTGATTACTGCGGAGTGGGAACGTATTCCGCAAGCAAGTATCCGGGATATACTCGCTAGCATGCCCAGACGAATTCAAGCTGTGATTTTAGCTAGAGGGGGTCACACTCGATACTAAACATTTATCTGCTTTTACTTTATTAAAGAAAAACAAACAAAAAAACTTTTTTATTTTTACTTCATGAGCATATGCACTACTAGCGAATATACACTACTAGCGAGGTTTAGCATTATTTCCCATAAATTGTATCTAAATTTTATGAAATACTAATGAAAACGATTATTTTCTTATTAATTTAGCAAATTGTGTGGATAAAACTACCTATAATTATCAAACAAAGAAATATTAACATTTGAAATGGTTCATTGCTTAGGTGCCCGTTTTTTTTGCAAATGAGTGTAGTAGAGTCGCACCAAAAAAATGACTCATGAATGTGCAAGGTAAGTGATTGACGGACCTTAAGATAAAGCCGACTGCCTAACAGTGCCGCACAAAGTTCGAGTCGTGGCATAGTAATTGGCTTGATAGGTGCCACCTTACTCTTAGCAGTGAGCAAGCGAACACAAACCTTGCCCTTCTTGCATACGCTACGTACATAGATACATGCACCATAAGCCTTCTCAGATGCGTCAGTAAAAACATGCAATTGTAAAGAAGATGCTGATTCAGTTGACACCCATCGCGGTATTTCAAAGTCATTTAAAAGGGGTAGAGTGTTTTGAAAAGCAGCCCAAGCATGCTGGATCTCCTCAGGAACAGCTTCGTCCCAAGAGCATTTAGCAAGCCAAAGCTGTTGCATAATTATTTTTGCCTCCACAATACAAAGAACAACTAATCCAATCGGATCAAAAATTTGGGCTATGACCGACAAAATTTGACGTTTTGTAGCTTTACTTGTGGCAGTTAAATTTATAGAAAATTTAAATGTATCAGTCGAACATCTCCAGTTCATTCCTAGAGTCTTCGACATTTCATTTCTGTCATGTAGCTCAACTAAGTCTGAAACCTTGACGTCACTGGTAAGAGCCTGCAAAACTTCAGACGAGTTTGATCGCCATTTACGAAGATTAAGTTTTGCAGACTGGAGGACATCAAGAACTTGACGACACTTATCTATCGTTCCTGTGAGAGTAGAATCGCCAGATAGATAATCATCCACATAAAAATCATGAGCTATGGTAAAGCACACTGCTGGAGCACACTCCTTGGATAATTGAATCAGGCATCTAGTTGCTAAATATGGGGCCGATGCAGTACCATATGTAAGTGTGTTTAATGTGTAAGACCTTAGCTGATTCTTGGGATCCTCTCTCCAAAGAATTTGCTGTAGAGGTCTGTGTGCAACATCAACTAGTGTCTGTCGGTACATCTTTTCGATATCCGCAGTGACAGCTATCTTATGTTGACGGAATCGAAGTAAGATGGATAGCAGATCATCTTGTAAAGACGGACCGACCATTTGGATATCGTTGAGAGATTTGCCTGATGTCGTGAGAGCCGAAGCATCAAATACTACACGTAACTTTGTAGTAGTGCTCGACCTTTTCAAAACACCGTGATGAGGCAGAAAATATGAATGTGTGAAACTAGGAGTATCATGATTGACAGAGATATGCCCTAACTCTATGTATTCATTCATAAAATTGACATACATCCTTTTAAAATGTGGATCTCTGGAAAAGCGACGCTCCAGAGAAAAAAATCTACGTTTAGCCATCATATAGGAATCACCTAGTACTTTAGATGACTCCTTGAGAGGAATTTTTACTATAAATCGTCCATCCGCATTACGAACAGTGGTATCTATAAACAGTCGTTCACAAGCCCGCTCTTCAGAAGTCAACTCATGTTGCGACTCCACTGAGTCTATTTGCCAGAACCGTGATAGGTTTTCTTCTGTATTATCAATATACATACATTGATTAGACGATGAGTTTGAGCCATGATATGCACCAGAAATGAGCCAACCTAACTTCGACTGAAATAAAGTTGGCTTATTTTTTCCTAGTGCTATACGATTCGCGCCTACGACATCCCAGAAAATTTCTGCACCGACTAGAATATCGATATAAGATGGAATATAATATTTAGGGTCGGCAAGACGAACATGTGATGGTATACATATATTACTTGTGTCTATAAACGTACTTGGAACGAATGATGACACCCTCGGCAAGACAAAACAATCTATATCGGTTTTATAATCACTATTAAATGATTTAAAGGAGATTGTACAACCTTGTGAACAATAAGAAGAGTGATGATTAATACCCATTACCTTCGATTTGGCATTATAGGTGGAAAGACTAAGCCTACTAATAAAGTCTTCCGATACGAAGTTTGCTGTACTGCCACTATTCAGCAAGACTCGCGCAGCATGACAATTGCCCTTTGAGTCCATCACCTGCACAAGTACTGTGGAAAGTAAAATAGTTCGTGGTGTAGAACCATGATTAGCTGCTAATGCTACATTTTTTGCTTTAAAACTGTCATCATCACTGTCAATATGTAATAATGTATTGTGCTTCTCACTGCAATATTTACAATGTCCTAGTCTACATGTAAGAGGTTCATGACCTGGTCTCAAACAGTTAAGACAAACATTAAAAGTGTAAGCCTTTTGGAGACGCTCCTGGACTGCAAGGGATCTAAACCTTTCACAAGAAAAGACAAAATGGTCCCCTTGGCACATCGGACACCTTAAAGTTTTAGATTTTGCATGAGATGAAATAAAGCTTTTATTAAATTTACTGTTACCCTTTTTACTGTAACTTTCGCTGCTAAATTTTGAAGTTGTCTTGACTTCCTCAAGTGTTTCTAACAAGTCAGCCCTATTACTGAGAAAGTCAACAAAGATAGGCAATGATGGGGGCTCAGATAGTGTATTTCTATGTTCCTCCCACTCACGATTAGTAATTTCGTCTAACTTGTTAGCCATTATGTATATAATAAGGGTATCCCAATATTGTACAGGTTGATCAAGTGTTGACAAGGCTCTAAGGTTTTTGTTTGTCGTGTCAATAATGTAACGTAATAATGACTTACTCGATTCCTTGTTAACGGGTTTGACGTTAAAGAGTGCCTGCACATGATTATTAACGAGCAACCTTTTATTGTCGTATCTCTCACAAAGTAACTTCCAAGCAGCGTCGTAATTATCAGATTTAAAGTCAAGATTATCTATAATAAGAGAAGCACTACCCTTTAAAGAGGCGCACAGATAATGTAATTTATTAATTTTATCAATACTGTCGTTACAATGAATAATAGATGAGAATGTATCTCTAAACTCTAACCAATCATGATAGCTACCAGAAAATTTAGAAAGATCAATTTTAGGCAAACGAGTGGAATTGTGTTTATTTGTGTGGCTAGTACCAGATACAACATCGGAATGTGAATCTCCCACATGCTGACTGCGTGCACTGTTAATCAACTGACGCGCGGTAGCCACCAAGCAGTAATACTGTTTCTCAAATTCTTCGCGTTCCGCGTATTGCTCGCTGGGATCGTCCACTAGTGCTTCCAGGTCGCTCTGTAAAACGTCATATTTCTCATATAAACTTTCAAATATATTAAGCCGATACTCAATTTCGATGATTTGTGTATCACTTAATTTCTCACAAGTATTGTTTACATTTATATAGCTAGCAAATTGTGTAAGCTTAGCTTTCAATGAAGCTCGTTTTTTAATTAAGGCTTTAGCGTCAGTCATGTTGTAAGCAAGGTAGCTAGATTTAAGATATGAAGGAGAAAGCTTGATATGAATGCGTAAATAAACTTGTAAAAGGTATATCTATTATGGTAATTAATGAAACGCCTGTTTAACTTTAAAGCAAATATTGCATTAATTTTAGCGTAGGCGCTTTTGTAAAAAATAAATAAATAATGTATACGCAAAAAGCTATGAAAAAATGATTGTATATGTATATGAAAAAGACTAATAACTACAAATTGAGTGAAGAAGAAGATAAGAAGAGACGAGATGACACCCAAAAGGCAAAATTCAAGACTAAAATAAGCTGACTACTTTTATTAACTAAATACCTACATGAAAATTTTATAAAAAGATTTTATGGTTTTGAAACATCTCTTATGGGATGATAATAATGAATAAGGCTATGAATTAAGCAATGAATGACCACTAGGATGGGTATGATTAGATGAAATCTAGGAATTAATTGAACGATCTCACTGTTATTGCTGCAAACCACTGATGCTGATAGATGCCGATGACGTGAAGATTCCTGCTGGATGACCTCAAGGCACGACGACACTCATCAGAAGTGGATAGGCTGAGATGTTCTTTCTTGTGCCGCAAACTCGATTCCTCTTCTTGTGACCGCTTTGTCGATGTGCAAATGACGGCTTTATATTCACAAAAGAAGTGAAGAACGAGATGAAGACGACTTGCTGCCAAAGTTAAGCTTTCCAATAGCTTCTTTTCTTCTGCTGTTCAAATTTGACGGTTGAAGGGCCATATATATTGGGGTGATTCCTTAGCTGGTAGGCGGAATAAAAGCCGTGGACTGTATATAAATATAATTTAAAAGAATCTATTGAACGGTTAACAATGGTTGACGCAACTACGGCAAGTATTATAGAATGTAGAAAGAAAAGTAAATGTGTAATATGCGCGCGCGTTACAATGTATGTAAACTTAATGTTGGTGTGTCGACGGCGCCCCTTCACCGCGTTCCCCGCCGTGGTCCAGTCGTGTTGAGTTGCATGACTCAACAATGCTTTACATGCTTAGGACTGATTTATGTATATACAGGGTGACTAGTAAAAGATTGTACATATTGAAGGAAACGATAGATAATGGTCACAGATAACCAATAAAAATGTAAAAAGAGAAAAATATTAATTAACAACATAGTAAACATCAACAATATTAGTGTCGCAAGACTCCCAAAAATATGGTCACCCTATAGACTAGAGGTATCGGATCGTATTCGAGCTTAGTGCACAGATGGCGTAGTGGTTAAGATAGCGACTTGCAACGCCGGTATCGGCGGTTCGAATCCCCCACGCGGGACAACACTGTGTGATCCACAACTTGTTGTTCTGAGTCTGGATGTAATTTGTGTCCGTTAATTATTATTGTTTGTAAAGTTCCCAGCAATACAAGGATTATTTCCTTAGTGCATGGTGTTGTCTTAAAATTATTATTATAAATTATTATAGTCATTGAAAGGCATCAGTCACTTTTCCTTCATACTTTGATCCTGGCTTAGGACAGGCAAAAATACCTAGATAATAATAAACGTTCGTAACTGAATTTTTCAAACTAAATTCTTTATTTCTAATGTACTTAGATTAGAGGCAGTTGGTATAAATTAGGAGGCACCTTGGTGTTTCTGGCGTATTTAAAAAGTGGAATCATACCTATGTACAGTGATTAAATAATAAATCTATTTACAAATTACAATTACGCTAATCCCAGCAATCAAAATTAACAAAATAATTGCTTACCTCTTCGCGTACGTAAATGATCAACTTTAGTTACTAATATTGTTAATTCACAATGATTTAGTGAATATGAAATTAAAAATTCATATCACTATTCTATCACTTTTTACAAATACGGTTAAAAAAAGCGCGGGCAATCAAATGACTCGTAAATTAACAAATGAATTGGAAATGCAAAATGGCGAAATCGGCGCACGCGCTTTGACTGAGTACAGACGAACTGGCACCGCGGGCGAGACATTCCCTCAGAGGGGTGTGGGCAGTGGGGTGGAGGGCAGTTCGTCAAGGTGCGGGAGTAGTATTTTATTAGCACTTATCAAGGTCACGCACTCGCCTAATTTCTTTTATTAATGCCGATTTTACTGCTAGAATTATTAAAAGTAGGTATAGGGATAATGTTATTAATCTACAAACAACCGTATGTTATGTTGGTTGTTTGTACGACATCCAGCGTGGCGAGAGCGCCTATCTAAAACAATACATACAACATACCTTTCTTTTTATACTTGGGATCCTTCGACCGACCGACAACACTAACACTCACTTGATGCTTTTACGTTAACACTCACTTGATGCTTTTACGTTAAACAGTAATCACTGGCAAAACTCGCGGGACATAGTCGATTCACTAAAGTCTAGAACACGTTGAAATTGACGTGCATGTTTCATGCCACGTTTTGAAATGTTCCAAATAGTTTTGTGACGTAGATATGTACGTTAAAACTTCGAGTGGCTTCTCTTGTGCTAGCTTGCAGTTCCTCTTGGAAGTACTTCAAGATATGTCCTTCAAGGCTTACTGGAAAAGCGGTTTCAGCCACGTCCTTGAGGGTGAAGCAGAATATGAAATGGGCCATAGTTAAGCAACCGCCTGCAGTATTATAGCATTATCAGCACAAGATGCCATCAACCACTACATCGAAAATTGTTATTTACATAATATCAAAAAATAATAAATGTGCATAAAAGACAATCCGACGAACGGAGCTACGCAAGGATTAGAAACACACTAGTACGATTAGGCCATCGCGATCCGCGGATAACTAAAGAATTTTTTGAAGGATTCCCGTATGATGCGATAGGTAGGGATAGCCGTCCTGCGGTCTGATTGGCCCGAGATGGCCTTGTCGGCATATCACCCAATAACTAGTTCAATATCGCTGTTACGTAAATTTTTAGTACAAGTGCGTTAACCTGTACATAGATAGATATACCTATAGGTAGGTATATTATCATCTGTGTCCAGGACTAAATATTTTTATAAGATAAATAGTTCAAAATTTAAGTACTATTTTTTTTTATATATTCGGTATCAGAATCGAGTACTGAGTAGCCTGCTTCAATGTGTACAATCTTTTACCAGTCACCCTGTATATACATAAATCAAAAATACAAGAGTTCATTTTAGGAACAAACACTGAAACCACTTCTAAACATTATTCCTAAAGAATGGTTATTTCCCCTTTTTTCTCGTATTACAGCAAAACAGGCTGTTATTTTGGAACAGTTTTCTGAAACTGTTATTTCGCTAAAACCGAAACAGGTTTCACAATTTAGCTGTTGTAGAGCACCCCTACTAAGTTAGGGCCCTGAATATTGTGTAGTGTAATAAGCCTTTAAATCATAGTTAAAACCCCTAAATATGACACAATTACATGAAAATCCCCTAAAAATGATTTAATTAAAATAAGAATAAATAATAAATTAGTATCTGTACCCCCTAAATTTGGGGGGGCAAACCCCGTAAGTTGGCAACACTGTCCATAGTTTTCGAGCTTTTTTTCTTTTGGAAATGAATGGTTCCCCGGATTCTTACATCCAAAGAGAGTTTCGGCGCGAATATGGAAATGTCATGTTAGGCTCTTGTATTATATTCATTTTTTTAGTGTTTTATAGTGTTATATTGTATAATTTTGCTGATGTTTTATGTAATATAATATAATTAAGGTGCTGAAATGTGGTGAATGTGATATAAGAGTGGTTTACGTGTATTTTCATATTCAACCGAAATTCCCAGAGAAATCATCTAATTAGGTTCTCAGCGCCTAATTAATGATAACGACTTGACTTACTGACACACAATGACTGTTAATAAGTTATACAATATGAAGAAGTAAATAATATGTAAAGAAATAAGCTACGTAAGACAAGGCAATATGGTCGAAAAGACTTCAGCCTGCCCGTAAGGGCGATACAAACAAAAAAAAATAAATTTTACATCCAAATACGCAGCACTGATGCATTATTGTTTATACAATACTTTCCAGAGCTGTCAGTAGCAACAAAACTTCCGCGTAAGGATTTAAACGAGTATATAGGGATGGTGATCTGAGGTCGATTAATTGTAGAATCGATTTTTTTAAAGATCGATTTTATAAATCGATACAAAGCAGTGAATCGATTCGGTGAATCGATTCTTTATCCCAGAGAATTGCCGTTCGAATTTTTTTCACACGATACTAAGTAAGACTAATAACTCCTTCAGATTTTATAAAAAAAGCTCATCACATATTTACTCTCCTGACTTCCTAAAACAAAGTCATCACAAGCACGTCCAAAAGAAAAGATAGATAGATCGATTAATCGGGAATCGATCCTTCAAACCTCAACTTTATTGTGAATCGATTCGTTGGACAACAATTCGAATCGATTCAAGAATCGATCTTTTTAAGACAGATCGCCCATACCTAGTAAGGATTTAAACGAGTACCTATATCTTGAAAAGTGGCGCGCTCTACCGGCAAAAAGTTCCTTAAATTGAGACCATTCGATTAACATGTAGAAGTAAGGAGGACCATCTCAGTGTTGAAAAAGTGTCCGTTGAAAGGAGAAAATTAAGGTGGCGCTATAGTAGCAAGTGGAAGAATTTTAAATAGAGCGCCACAAATTATTAGAGTAGGATACTAAATTAGAAAAGGAAAGAAACATTTCCGCTTTGTTACAGCGCAATTCATATTTCTTAACGACAGAAGTCAAGATAAATATTAAATTTTTCAACCCAGCACACTTCACTCTTAAGTTTCATAGGTTATTATTTACTAAATTACAGTTGACTACGTAAATAGTTGAGATTTTAAATACTGCATATTTCTTAACGACAGAAGTCAAGATAAATATAAAATTTCTCAACCCAGCACACTTCACTCCATAACTCTGTTTATAACTGCTAAGTTCATATCATTTCCACTTGCTACACTAGCGCTATTAATTTGCTGTTTACAAGTGGACACTTTTTCGACTAATCCCCCATACGAGATGGTGCTCCTTACTTCTACACTCCATAGATTAACATTACGTTCGGACCACAGAGTACATTTTATAGACTGAGTTCGGACTCCTGTGTATCTATACTCCGTGACCGTTCTGTTCATCTTAGCACTACCACCATATTCCAAATGAATCAAATTACATATTAGTTTTGAAATACCATATTTATTTCATAAAAATTATAAAATGCAAATATCAATAATTCGGCACTGTCATTTCGACAAACATTCAACCTCGAAATATAAATAGATGTACTGCGGATTTAACCTTACATCCTTAAATCTATACTAATATATAAAGCTAAAGAGTTTGTTTCTTTGAACGCGCTAACCTCAGGAATCACTGGTCCGATTTGAAAAATTCTTTCAGTGTTAGATAGCCCATTTATCGAGGAAGACTATATGCTATATATCATCAAGACTATATGCTATATATTATCACGCTAAAACCAACAGGAGCGAAACGGAACACCAATGAAGAATGTTTCAAAATAGTTTTTTTTTTCCCTTTTGAGAGCTTCCGCTGCGTAAACGGCTAAATTTTCACAAAAATCACGTGTGACAGAATCGTATTATTTAAAAATATTTTCACCTTTCACGTAAATAAAGTCTAAGGTTAAAGTTAGCGTTAGCCCAAAGTATCTATTTCCTGCGGACGAAGTCGGGAGCAGAAGCTATTTAAATATATTTTCCATTGCAAATTACTATCTCAATTAATCACAAATAAATAGGTTGACACGGCAAGTCTTAATTTGAATTTAGTTTATAAATTTAACAGTAACAGGTTCTTTCACACTTACATAATTAAGGGTAACATAAAAATATAATAGAATAGTTTTCTGATATATATTTATATACTTCTTATATACGTGCGTATGTTAATGAGCTTCTAAATAACTGGACCGATGTTGATGAAATTTTTGTGTGTTCAAGGTGATTCGAGAATGGTTTGAAGATGGAGATTTATAATTGTACCTGGTAGGCGGCGCTGCTGTCAATGTCAAGGAGAATTCCGTTTATTTTATTTGAACAGAAAAACGTCTGTTGGGTCAACTAGTAGAAATACATTTATTTAATATATGGAAGAAATCTGTCAAATACATTCTAATATACCAGTTACATTAGTGGAAATGACTGTTTATACAACATATTTATCAAGAAAAAAAAAATCCACATAATGAATTTAATATGATTGTGGAACAGCTTTTATTTCAGGGGTCTCCAAACAATAATATGTCACATTGACATTATTTCACACAAAGTGAAAAATAAAACACTTCATAAATCATATAAAATACTACACCGACAAAGAAGGCTTTGAAAACCAAGAAAAAAATTATTTAAACACGTAAAAAAGCTATGAAACATATTAAACCTTCTGTAGCCTACGTTATTTATAAATCATGGATGGACGTATCATATTTTGTTTTTAAATGACGGACATAGCTAATTTTGTTGCTAATTAAACGGGACATATCCAAGTTGGTTTTTAACGTATTATACAGAGATAGATTTTGTAACCGACACCCGCTAGAAATAAATACATATTAAATATACGTACAAATAAAAAGTTGTGGTCATAATACGACGTAACTAATTTTTGCAAAATAAACAAAGATTCGGCTCTGTATAATTGTCTAGCTTACCTCTCTTTGCTATATTTGCCTTCCATTTTTCGGGTTGTGCTTGCTTTTTCCTAGCTTTATTTTCTAGCACTTTGCAAGGCTGTTTATTAATATTATAATAATAAGGAAATCTTATTGTAATTTGTTGATAGTGCACTCTAAATCATTAAAATATCGCGCGACTAAACTCTGAAAAAACGTATGCGTGGCCACTGTAAATTAAGCAATTCCATTGGCTGAAGTGGACTTTACCAGTTTTCTTAGTTCTTTCTAGGGACGTAACCAAATATGTTTCTAAACTGTGGTTTCAATATAAAATATCTAAGGAACGTAACTTGTTAGGCTCTTAAGTTCATTTGATTATAAAATAAGAATCTCAGTATATTGTATTAGTATAAAAATCTAAAATTTACCCATATAGGACTTACCTACTTTTGTTTGTAAACCCCTGATTTATAAGATGAATCATGTAGTGACTGTCATGGTTAAAAAGGATTCGAAACTTCGGCAAAGTAAAAAATAAAATGTAAATGAAGAAATTTTTTTGAATGGCGTTCCCAAGATTTCGCAAATAACTCAATTCAGAGAAAATTACTTAGGAGTTGGATATATTCTGTTGGTTTGAGTCAGGAATAAAAAGCACACAAAATAAAGATCTGTCATAGACAATAGCGTCAGTGTCAATTTTTAATGTCAATGTCAACTTTGTGTTGTCAAGTCGCACTAAATAAAGTTATAGTCCATAAAATATAGCTTGATCTCTGTGACAGATGTCAACGAAACCAACGAAGTAAGTTTGAACGAGCGACATGTTTACAATTTCATTTTGTATCAAATATATTTTCATTTTTTTCGTGCTAGTTTTATTGCAACTGAATTGCAATATATTATAAATATAAAAAATATTAATATTCATGTCTAAAATGTACCTCGTAAGTACTGAAATACCTAGTAAACGTTTTATACATAAATGATGGTTACACACGTACAAAGTCATACTGGACTGAAAATAAAAAAGAGATGGGACACTCGATATACGCAAATTGATAACCGATCTTTAATCAATTATTCATAAAAGAAATAAACCCAATACAGTACATATACAAAACTTTCAACATATTTTTCACAATTAAAACAGACAGTTACATTATAAAATACATAAATTGAATTAATTAAACATTAAAAAACTACTTTTCGTCTCAGAGTAGATGATAACATTAGGTACGCATTATTGTCAATAAACTAGACATATTTATTTATAAAACAGTTGTAACTGATTTATTGATCTAACGACTGTCCCTATTTGGCAAAAATGATAAATGTTCTAGCAGGAACGCTTCAGTGATGACGATAATAGTGACCTAGACCTTGATTGTACTTCTTTTGAATAATTAAAAAAGTCAAAAAACACTTTTTGTTTGAAATAAATTCAAAAAGATTTTCATCAATTGTATTTTAATTATAATAGAAAATCACAATTATAAAAATAAAGAGTTTTATCGATAAAAAACTACGGACTTTATCGTAAGCGTGACAGCACTAGGGACAACTGTCACAGAGATCATCCTATATTTTATGGACTATAGTTGTTTTTTTTATTTTTTTTTACCCTCAATGTTACTCGACATTGGCTTTGTGGCAACCCTACGCCGCTGAAGCCATAATAAGAAGTTGAAGTTGTTTTTTTTTTTTTTTTTGTTTGGATCGCCCTTACGGGCAGGCTAAAGTCTTTTCGACCATACTGCCTTGTCTTACGTAGCTTACTTCTTTACATATTATTTACTTCTTCATATTGTATAACTTATTTATTGTCATGGTCCGTCAGTAAGTCAAGTCGTTATCATTAATTAGGCGCTGAAAACCTAATTAGATGATTTCTCTGGGAATTTCGGTTGAATATGGAAATACACGTAAATCGTCAATATAACACTATAAAACACTAAAAAAATTAATATAATAAAGAGCTTAACATGATATTTCCAAATTCGCGCCGAAACTCCGACTATAGTTGTATTATTTAGTAAATTACTGCACTTGTTATTGACACACAGTGACCATAGAGAAAATGACAACATTAATATTAATGTAAGGTTTTACATGGTATTGCATGCATAAGTCAGAAGTGATAATTTTTGATAATAATATAAAACATCTATAGGCGAGGGTAAACCTGATTACTGACGTGGAGTAACCGGACCGCGGCGACGTCACGCCTCGCTATATGACGGAAAATGCGAGAGTAAACTTGATCTTTGGCGTGGCGTAAACAGGTCGGTGACGTATCACCACGCTATATGACGAAATAATTATGTACTACATTTAGACTATACATAGTAGTGTGTGAGAGAGACTGAGCGACGCGATGTTGTACGTAAGCGACTCTGCGGAGAATTAATTGTGATGGTGGTGCAATATTTTAAATACATATTAATATAAATCGTAATATTTTATTTATATATTATCTCATATTAGTTCTTATAGTAATCTGTTCTTTTATGCACATATACTTGTACAAAATAATTTCAATGCGTTACATCTGCCAGGCGTCCTGGGCGCCGCACTGTGGGACCGATCGGTATATCTCATCTCAAAAATCGATAACTTTGTTGTTTTGTGATGTTTCCCCTTGAATTTTTTTTTATGTATTAATGAATATATCGGCAATAAAATAAATTAAACATCATTATTTTAAAAGTTATATAATTTTCATAAAAAAATGACAAAAATAACGATATACGAATTTACATACAAAAAATTATACGTTATAATAAAATGACAATAAAAGTAACACTTTTACTTAAAATAAGTTTAAGACTTAATTATTATTATTATTATCAAACAAACATGCTAAAAAATGACACCATAAAAAAAATGCGATCCTATTCATAACCTTCTATTTCCAATAATTCTTTAGCTTCGTCAAACAATTCTTTGGATATTACAAAACTGGGTTTATTTAAACTAGATATATAAGGATCAGATGTATATAACAAAATATGCAGAACGTCCTCGTTTGTTGCTGATCTGGAACACTTCCTAGCGTGATGTAACCTATATTTTTTGTAATCTTTATTCCTGGCTTCCTGAGCATCTTCGGATAATTGTCCTATAGGCAGAACTGCATAATGCTCTATTATTTTAGCACCATGTATAAGTACTTTATGGACCGAAGATGGCATGTAATACCAGTTATATTTGCTTACGTATAATTGCGCGGTTATCAATGTATACTGACCAAATTTTTCTGCGTTTATAGGGAATCCCGATGACATGGTTTGAAGAATTACATAAAATCTCTTAATTAATTCTCCATCAATTCCAGTTATCCCTGCAGAGCATTCGTAATTTTGGAAAAATCGCCTTGCTGTATTTCCGTCATTGCTATTACCGGAACCTTGACGTGGTTTATCAATGTGCAAACCAAGCACTTCTCGGAAACGTTTTTGGACATATTTTTTCTTGTCTTCTTTAAGTTGCTTGTTTTCTGGAGTTGTTGCTGACCACTTCTCAAAACCCAAATTATAAGAAATATGGAGGATCGTCTCCATAAATCTTATCCATGCATGTAGTGTCGACAATCCGTATTTAAATGCATCTTCATTTTCAACTCTTGATGTAACTTTTAAAAGATCGTTCATTTGTCTGGGAGTTGCTCCACAAACAGTGCAGGTAGCACTGGATGATGTGTTCGTTAACACTTGAGCAACTTTCCCATCAATCATTGTCATAAACAGTTCATGTTTAACCTCGATGACTTTGTCGTCTATAGACACAAGAGTTGAAATCAATTGATTAATTTTGGCTTCAATTTCACTGACAACCGCTGTAGTTTTTTCGGGTGTTTCTTTTGCAAATTCTAATGAAATTGGTCTGCAATATCTAACAGATGAGCAAGTAGGATTCTGCCATATAACTGTAGACGTTTCTTCGTCTACTAGTCGCAGTGGTACAAGGGACACTATAAACAAATTAGCATCCGATATTTGTTCGTTTTCTTCCGGTAGAATTTGTTTATACTCACTTTGCCCGGAAGATCCATCACACCCCCATTTAGTGAACAGCTTGAGACGATTGTAGTTTGTCGAACCTGACTTTATCTTTATAATACGGCAGACTGTATGGTCTAAGAGATCTTGCAGATTAATTTTTGCGCTTATATTTGTCACCGTTATGCTAGATGCAGGCGGATAGCAAGCCTTTTTTGCTTCACTTAGTATTTGATACGAAGGTAAAACAGAACTTAAATTTTTATCAACGAGCCTTTTTCTTAGGTACCCATATTGGGCTTTCGTTAGATCCGTTTCAATACACATGCTCAATGCCTCTTCTTTTGTAAAAGAAAGTGCACTATCTGGACTGATTATGGTTTGTAGAATTGCTTTCTTCTCGTCTTTTTCCTTGTTTCCGATAATAGACACAATTGACGCTTCGTCATTTTCACCCATAGATCGTAAACCTTGCACATAAGCGTTACGGACATGTCCCATTCCATACTCCTGGAGCAGTTCCATATATAAACATCCGAATAATTTTGTGTTGAACTTCCTTAACGGTAATTTAATTGGCATGAAAATATTTATGCTCAATGTTTGAGGTTCACTTTATAAACATGAAACTAAATTATTTAATTTTTTTTGGAATTAATTCGAAAGTTGCATCCTTTGAGGGTATAAAACTATAAAAGGATCTATGGATTTACGACTTTTGTCAAAACCATTTATGAGATGGCAAATACTGTTTGGGCCCATAGTGCGCCGGCTCGCTTTTTTAAATTTCGGTAAATTTTGATAATTTGTAGCTCCTTTACTTTTACATCATCGTGGTATATTATTTATTTTATACACCTATTATTAAATACACCTACTATAATAAATTTATTTGTTCATAGTGGTATAGTACTCCACTTGATTTAATAAAGAAATATATTTTACTTGCATTTTTCAGTCCCTAAGTTAATGTTGGCACAGGCATCCAAAGTAGTATTGGAAAATGGGAAGAGTTTAATATCGGCAGAAGTTTTAGTTTTGGTATTTTGTATCTGTGACCATTATCTTGCAATAGCGTAAACTCTACAGTACCTATGTAATGTACTTGTCTCGGTGGATTTTAATAGTGGTGTTATGTTCTAATAAACACTTAAATTTATTAAAATATTAGGTATCTAATTTTTATTTTTGTTTATACTTCATATGTAGGTATTTAATACCATACCATAATTTTGTTCTTTTTTGACGGTAACATGTGAATAACGAATCGTCGCCAATCGTGTAAATACTTTATTATAAAACTACTTATCAATAATATATAATACAGATAGACATTATTGTTTTGTCGATGTTTTTAAAGTATAATAATTTATGTTATGTAGGCTCGTTAGAGCATTGACATTGTAACTATCACATAATGCCTGTTCAACAAATAAATGTCAAAAATTCATCGGATATCGAAAGTTGGGAATGGGGCGGTGGATGTGGTAGAGAAGTGATGCGTAACGGGTCTGGAAGTAGCCACACATCTTGTAGTAATTCAAGTGGAGATATTTGTCGTATTTGTCATTGTGAGAGTGAACCACAGAATCCCTTGCTTGCGCCATGTTATTGTTCAGGTGAGTCCAAAAAACATATAATAATAACAAGTAGTCGTACTAGAAGTGAGGGTTGACTTATTTTAAAAGTCTTGTGTACATCATCAGGCAACTTAGGTGACCATGCAAACGCTAGTAATGTCCTAAATTTGTCCAAAAGTTTTGTTAATTGGGAAGGAAAGTTAACAATATTGTCAATCAATTTATTTGGACTGAATTATGATTCATTTATGTTTATCTTATCTGATATTTAGGCCCAGATAATATTTATGTGGCTTCTTGCTTTAAGTTAATACTCTATGCATTTAAAATGTTAGGTTTTTGTTTTGTATTCTATATAGCTTAGCTTTGTTTTATATATAGTCATTGTTCTGTACGGTACTAAATAAATGAAGCTTATATTTTTTTTTGTTATTACTATAAAATATATTTATCCAAATGCAATTTTCCATTTTATTTATTATATACATACACATTTTGTTACAATTATGAAGACTACAAATTTTATAAATAAATATACAATGTCTGTCAACTCATAGGAAATTTAAAAATAAATTTATAAAATTATTAAAATTCCTAACGACCCTTATATGAAATTTGGAACACGAGGATATAAAGTATTCATGTAGTTTCTCTTTATATGATAAAAAACAAGTTAAATTTGGAATTTTTGATTTAAATGCTCATATCTGAAACAGCATTATTCTCCTTTTTTTCCACACAAGCAAAATATTCATTGTTTTTAATCTAACATATAAGAATGAATTAAATATGGATGTAATTTGTGTCCGTTAGTTATGTTTGTAAAGTTCCCTGCAATATAAGGATTATTTCCTTAGTGCAGGGTGTAGTCTGTATTAGTAATGTAACGAATGTCATATTTTGGACATTCGCTAATGCAAATATCTGCTGCCAACATTCGCGAATGCGAATATTCAGTATAAACGTGTGGCAAATGACGTTGACCCTTTAACTTGGTGGAAAGTGAACAAAGAAAGATATGTTCTTCTGCTTCCTGTAGTTCGGCATTATTTTCGACGATCGCGCCTCTGTTGCGCCTGAGGGCCGTGGCGACTGAGGCCGTCACCGGCGGGGGAGTGCTGTTGGCGGTGTCCCTGAACATCGCCAACGCATTCAATAGTCTGCCATTTAGCTGCATCAGGGAGGCGCTCCGGTATCACGGGGTGCCAGCTTACCTGAGGCGGCTAGTGGCAGACTATTTGGAGGGGCGCAGCGTCCTCTGCACAGGGGAGGTTGTGCGAACGCCTATGTCGTGCGGTATCCCACAGGGGTCGGCTCACGGACCCACCCTGTGGAACCTCGGCTACGACTGAGCGTTGCGGGGGAGCCTCCCGCCCGGGCTAGGCGTGATTCGTTACGCCGACAACATGCTTGTCACAGCCCGCGGTGGGACGCTAGAAGAGGCGGCAAGCCTGGCGACTCTAGGCACCGAAGAGATCGTCAGGCGGATCGAGGCGCTGGGGTTGAGGGTCGCCCTGGACAAGACGGAGGCCCTCTTGTTCCATGGGTGCCGTATGAGCCCTCCCATCGGCGCCTCGATCACCGTCCATTCGGTTGACATCAGCATCCGGGCCCATATGAGGTAATTGGGACAAGTGCTCGACGGGTAATGGTGGTTCCGGGAGCATTTCCGCAGGCTCTTCCCACGGCTCGTCGGTGCGGCGTCCGCCCTGTCGTGGCTTATGCCGAACGTGGGCGGACCGAGCGCTACGTGCCGACGGCTGTACGCGGGGGTCATCCGGTCGATGGCCCTGTACGGCGCACCGGTGTGGGCGCCTGTGGGTTCCTGACCGTCCGACTCAGGGCTCTTCTGTGGCGACCACAGAGGACCATGGTGGTCAGGGCCATACGCGGATACCGCACGGTGGCGACGAAGGCAGCGTGCCTATTGGCTGGGACTCCCCCGTGGGACCTGGAGGCGGAAATGCTCGCCGGCTTGTACTGGCGGGTGTTGCTAGTGTGAGCGGAGGGCGGTGTGGTCTCACTAAGGGAGCTCATCGCCTGGCGCGTCGACGCCCGCTAGGACGTCATTGCCCGTTGGGCAGTCCGGCTGGAGAGGCCTCGGTTGGGGGTGCGAACCGTGGAGGCCTTCCGGCTGGTGCTGATGCAGTGGTTGGAAAGGCGGCACGGGGTACTCTCCTTCCGACTAGTGCAGGTATTGACGGGGTACGAGTGCTTCGCCAAGTACCTGCACAAGGTCGTTAGGAGGGAGAGTACGCCGTCCTGCCACCACTGCGATTGCGACGAGGACACGGCGCGGCATACGCTCGAGGCCTGCGCTGCTTGAGCAGAGCAGCGCCGTGCCGACATCATCATCATCGGTGCTGACCTGACGCTGCCGACTATCGCCAGGGCGATGGTTGGCAGCGTCAGGAATTCACATGAATTCTTCTGCGAGACAGTGATCTCGCAGAAGGAGGCGGCGGATCGCCTGCGCGAGGAGCGCAGCCTCGATGAGGCAATCCGCCGCCGGCGACTGGGGCGGCGTAGGCGCGAGTATTTGCGCCTCTGCCTCCCTAGCCGAGGCCGCGGCTGACGTGACCGGGGATTAGTCCGTCACCTGCCGAGAGGCCGACCGCGTGAGGTCGGTCGATGGGAGGATACCTCAAGTAGGGGGTATTCCGTCGGGCCAGCCACTGATGACAAGTAACCCTGCCCCGGTGGTCGGCCTAACGACGAAGGCGACGTGCATCGTGGGTGGGTTGTGGGTGTGCGTGCTTACGCTTCTCTGTCGCCCCGGACGGAGTGGTGCGAGGAGCGCGGCGACCGCAGCCCATCCCTAAAAAAAAAAAGTTCGGCATTATTTAGTTACACCACCAACGAGTGTCTTCAGCGAGCGCATATTTAGTGGTGCTGGACTTATTTACACGCCACATCGAAACAGACTTGAAGCAGACAAGGCATCAAAACTACTATTTTTAAAGTTTAATATTCCCCTACTGAAGTTCAATTATTAATATGAAAAATATATATAATTAACTGTTATTTTTATAAGGAAGAGAAATATTTTTGTTTGAGAATCTATTTTTTTTTTTGTTTAGAGTTAGACTATTTAATGGTCTATTGTAGAAGAATATAATTTGAGTTCGATAATTTAAATATTAAAAATATATCTAAGAATGAGAAAAGTTTAATTGAAGAGTTTAATTTTATTAGTTTCAATTGTATTAAAATTTTGTATTACAAGTTCTAATAACAATTAAATTTTTAGCTTTATTAAAGTAAAAGACTTAATTTTATTCTTGTTTGCTTAAAGTGTTAACTGTTAACTCTTATGTAAAATGATTATATTTATACTATAAATACTATAAACTATATAATATAGATATACTATAAACACTTTGTGATTATGATGACAGCAACTCATATTATTAAAAATCATAGAAGATTATTTTTGTTTACCCATTTACTATATAGTTTTGTTTGTTAAATTCTTATGACAATTTGATTGTTAGGCTTCACTGCCCAAAGTTAAATAAATATTAATTGTAGAAGTATTTGTAGATTATTATTTTTAGTTTTGTTCAAGAAGATAATTATAACATTAAACTTTGGTAAAAATTCATAGAAGATTATTTTTGTTTGATTACATTGCATTTAGGCCATTTAGTATATAGTTTTGTTTTTTAAATTGTTATAAGTTTGATTGTTATGTTTCATTGCCTAAAGTTAAATAAATAAATGATACCAATTGATAAAGTGAAGACCGATAATGTGAATACGAGGTTAAGTTATTTTTATTGCATTAAAAATATAAGAAATTAATGGAATTGGATTTTCTTATATTAACCAACTATTATTACCTACTTAAAAAATTATACACGCAAAAATATTCGCATAAACATTCGCAATAATTTCGCGAATGCGAATATGCAAAAAACATGCGAATATTCGCGAATGCGAATGCGAATATTCGTTATATCACTAGTCTGTATGTAGGCTTATAAAGAAAATATGAATATCATAAAAGCCACATCTCCTTCCATCTATCTATCTAAGGTCATATTGGGCTAGAACACCCTACCATAACAGGATGTACATTGACCTATTGAAAATTGATTTTAGATGTGTTGGTATAGGGTTTCCTTTTAAGTATTCCTTCTCTTGCATACATGTTATATATTTATCATACCTCTTAATTGCCTGTTACAACACTCAAGGTCAAGATGTATACATACTGTGTCACCATAGATAGTGGAATTGAATTATTTTGACATGTTGGTGATAAGCCAACATTAGTACTATTATTAGTATTCTGAATACTATTATATATACAGGTGTATCAGGTTATGGGGCAACTGGTCAAAAGGGAGCTAGGCAATGGTGGTAGGAACCCATAAAAAGATTTGAAGGAAAAATATCGATTCGTTAAGAAATTAGAGACATGTAAAGTTTTCAATTTTGTCATCGCTTTTTCGTGTAAATCTGATTGAAATGTATAAAGTCAATGATACTTAATACGCAACATATTCATACTTTGTTAAATATTCATTAGAAATTGAATAAATCAATGATTACGTTCACATAAGCAAGACAAACTTCGCTTTAAAACAGCTGATCGGCCTATGGCCGTTGACCGCTTGCCGTTGTACCTACATGTCATTGAAGCGTTTGCGCAATTCTAGGTATAAATGAATGAAATTATACTGTCGAAGCTTTACATGCCTACATGTATTCTGCCTGTACATGCCTACATAATACTTAACATTTAAGGCATAGACTCTTAGACACATTTTTTTGAAATCACTAAAATTTTTGTTATATTGTTTTTTGTGTAATGTACATTCTAATTACGATCTATGACCGTTAATTATACTGTAACCATATAAATTTTGCTTTATTATTCAATTTTGTTCTTTGAAATTACTGATAAACTGCCTCAGCTGTTTGGTGGCTATATATTATTATTATTTTTTTGGGAAAAAACCTTGCACTAAGGAAATAATCCTTGTGTTGCGGGCGACTTTACAAACATAATTAACGGACACAAATTACATTCAGACTCAAAACAACAATTTGTGGATTGCACAAAGTGTTGTCCTGCGTGGGATTCAAACGAATAACACTGGTATGTTAGGTCGGTATCTTAACCATATTGCCATCTGTGCAGTCAAATTATTGAATTGTATTATAGCAAAATTTTCAATAGTAACATGAACTTTGAATTTGTTTTGCATAGATGACTAGAATTATCCTATAGTCATTCATAGTCAGACTTTACCTGCTGAACTGTTAAAACATAGGCTACATAGGTACAACATAAGTGTTGGAGTATGCTAGTATATCATTGAGGGGTTATGTGCCCTACCGATGTCAAGGAAACGGTACCAGTGGTCGGCCTTATGGCGATAGGGAGGGCATAGGGCAGGTTATGGGGCTCCATACCATCCATCCGTCGCTCCAGGCAGATTGAGTCGGGTATCACCAGACCACAGCCTATCACAACAAAAAAAAAAGTTAGGTACCCTCCAATGCTAGGATAATATATAATATATTTATTACTAGTTGACCCAGCGAACTTCGTACTGCCATAATTTTTTTCGTAAAACTTTTTCTAAATTTCCGAAAATATAGTCTGTCTATAGCTGTCATTAGCGTTTTGTTATTACATGATACAATGCCTTTTTGTTATACCACGTTTTATAGTGACTTGTATTCTCTTTGACGTTTGTCAAGTTCCACGGGAACCCGGTCGAACGAGATAAAAAGTATCCTATGTCCGTCTCCTGGTTCTAAGCTACCTCCCCCCAATTTTCAGGTAAATCAGTACAGGCGTTCTTGAGTTATAAATAGTGTAACTAACATGACTTTCTTTTATATATATAGATATAATAGTATTCAGTGCAATCCAGTCTGAGAGAATATCCAAGTACATTTTCTGCCCATGCAATGCATGACTAATTGTGAAATGTTTATTAAAGATATTTATTACACGACTAGAATATTGATTATATTTTTTTTCTCACAGGCAGTTTGAAATATGTACATCAAAGCTGTTTACAACAGTGGTTGACAGCTTCCGAGACAAGATCATGTGAATTATGCAAATTTAATTTCATTATGCACACAAAAATTAAACCTTTTAATGAGGTATGCATAATATACATTATTTCTATTTTTTTATGTATATAAGTAGATAATTAAATCGATGTTACATAAGAGTTGTAGTACATAATATAAAGACCTTGTACATAACCAGTTGTAAATTTATAGAGCATATTTAACAAGTTATTCAAAAACAAGTTAACATGATAGCAACAGTAAATCATTTTTGTGAATAAATAGTTTATTTCTTGTTCTATATAAAGTATTAACAACTTAATTTGTCACAATAAAAAGTTCGATTATTGCAGTTGCATGAGGATTTTGTAAAAGTGTTTTGAGCAAATAATTTGAACTGTGGTGACGGAGTAAGAATACAATTCACCACTCCCTGTCTTGCCCGTGGATGTTGTAAAAGACGACTAAGGTATATAGTGTGCACATAACATCTGTGCAAAAGAAGGAAAACTTGAAATGAAACCCTATACCAACATGTCTGACCAGCTTGGTATAGTAGATCAAATTCCCTCCCATTGTGGAGGAGGCCCGAACCCAACAGTGGGACATAGTATGTGGACTGCGATGATGATGATGATATGAACTGTAGTGGAGGAGTGTGAGACTTATTGAAGCTTCTTACTATTGAAAGGATATCAAATGGTTCTTCCACTTCTCATTTTGTTAGATTTAAATAATTACGAAATTTATTTTCTGTGTGGTGGCAGAGTAAGAATAAAATTCACCATTGCTTCTCTTGCCTGTGGATGTTATAAAAAATGACAGGGATATAATACGCATGTAATATCCCTGCAAGCGAAGGCAAACTCGAAATAAAACCTTATATTCACTCATCCGACCAGCATGGTATTGTTCATCAATTGCCCTCCATTATGAAAGGCGGCTCGAAGAAACGTGTGTGAGCCGTGATGATGAAATAATAATGAAGTGTATTAATATTGGAAATGAAGAAGAAATTGCAAATATAGCATATTTGCAAAAAAGGGTCAATTTTTACGGCTGGGTACAGAAAACCTGAAAACGGGTCCCCACGGGAGTCTTGTTTTGAACGGGACGTAAGCGTTTTGTTTAATCCTGACCCTGGACCCCGTCTTATGTATGCAGTACCTAATTGGATTGTCGATAATTTCATGATATTTGCCGACTATGAGATTGAATGTATTAAAAAGAGTAAAGTTTAAAATGTTTATTTTTAGTGGCGTTTATTGGAGATGTCAGGCGTGGAACGTCGGAGATTATGTTGTGCTGTACTGTTTCACTGTGTGGCCGCATTGTGCGTTATGTGGTCACTGTTTGTACTTATCGAACGTGCTGTAGAAGAGGTCAATCGCGGCATGATTGGTGAGAATAAATGATTACTACATATATGTTTATCAACAAACACAACCGGTATTTTATACTGATTTAAATTATGCGTCTGACATGTTACGATAGAATTATCTACCTACTTTATGTATGCATTGGTAGCGTTTTGTAAACTATGTCACGTGGCAATAAAATGTAGGTTTCGGATTCTGTTCATAATTAGGTTAATTGTATTATACTGCCATGAGACCTGGATTGAGCGCAATAAGTAAACAGTGTTTATTTGAGGGTTTTAATTGTTTTTTTTGACAATTGATTACAATTTGAAAAATAAATTCATACATAATTCGGAAGTTAACATTAAAACGTCTTTTTATTTTTTTCTGAAAATATACCTGGCACTAAATAAATACTGTGTAAAATATTTAAGAATGGTATCTCTTTTGGTTTAGAAGATATATGTACTAAAGTACGTAGGTGTCGTATATCGCGCAGTAGTAGTTCCGAGTGTGATTCACTTCTTGTGGTTTAAATCACATTAAATAATAAAAAATGGTTATATAATCATAAAAAGAAAGAAATTAAATTAGTCTGAGTACATACATGGAACTATTGTTATCAAGTTACAGTAATCAATCGTGTATATTAAATATGGTTTTCACTCGTGCTCGAAAAAGTAACAAAGAACAAAGTTTATTAATAAAATATCTTATATCTTTGAACGAGCAATTCTTGTATATACAGGTTGTCCCGTAAGTAATGGACCAACGGGCTATGAGGCGTAGTGAGACTTATTATCTAACCAAAATAATCTAGGTCTTGTAGTTATGAAGTTATGATTTCTTTTTCAAATGTGAAAAAGTCATCCGTGTACACTAAATGTAAAATTTTACAAGATCTTGTTTTTTATTTTATTGTTATTTTTATTTAAGGTAGTTAAGAATACATTAGTCTTCCTAATTAATATGATATTCAGCCATTATTGTTAATTATATGGACATTAAAACATACAATAAGTGTAAATTTTAAATTTAAAAGTATTCTAACAAGGAGACACTCAGACGTGTGGGTCGGGGATTTCCATCATTTTTGGTGGGTTGGTAGAGGGGGCCCGAGGGTATCACAACTACCAGATATTAGGGTCAACTGGGCCCTCGTTAAAAAGATTTTAAGCGTCAAAGTTGGATTTAATATACTCGTAGGTAGTATTTAAAAAAGAATAAGTCGTCGGGTCTCGAACCCGAGACCGTAGATCCCGCAGTCGAGCGCATTACCGCTAGGCTACCATTAGCTTGCGGTTCGAGTTCGAATTTCTCTAGTACATAAATTACCCATCCAATTTTGACTCTTAATATCTTTTTAATGAGGGCTCAGTTCACCCTAATATTTGGTAGTTGTGATACCCTCGGGTCCCTCTACCACCTCACCCAAAAATCATGGAAATCCCTGACCCACACGTCTGAGTGTCTCCTTGTAAGTTAAATTTGAACCAAGCTGGTGTAAAAAAAATGTATTACGGTTTGCGTGAAATGTATTTTAAAAACATCTACATCTAATACCAATTACATAAAGGTATAATACGGTAGTTTAAAGTAATTAATAATTGTTAAATTGGCGCAGAACACTAATTTCTAGAAGTTTTCAGATAGTCAACCCATTATGCGATGCCGAGAATTGTTGCACAAAACGCCGGTAGAATTCTTTTGTATTATTTTGGACCAATCAATAGATGTTACTCAAACACTCTCCGCCTATCTAAGTATAATTTTAAAACTTGATTCGTCCCTTAGTAAGGAATTGAAAAAATATGGGTCTTCTCAGCATCGGCGAAGCATTTCTCGATAAAAACCTATTCGACGCTGATAATCAGTAGGTAACAGTGCTTGCACTCGGTGTACTTGATACGGGTGTAAATTACATCGTTTCAATACACGGTGATGACAGAAATGAAGAAGAAGAGGCTGATCGCCGTATAAATATAAGCTGGAAAAAATACTGGACTTACAAGGAAATTATGAAAGGGGACTATCCACTCCATCTAAAGAAAGTAGTGATGGACACATGTATTTTACCGACTCTTACGTATGTCTGTCAGACCAGAACCTATAATACGAAGATAAAGACAAAGCTAGTCAATTGTCAGAAAGGTATGGAAAGAAGCCTTTAAAAATAAGAAAAATACACAAAGTTAGAAGTATATCTATACGGAAGAAGACTAAAATAATTGACGTCCTACATTACAGTCTCAAGTTAAAATGGCGACGGGCTGGCCATGTGGCTAGATATAGCGATAAACGATGGACAATAGAAGCAGCAAAATGGAAAGGACCCAATGGGAAAAGACGTAAAGGACGACCAATCAAACGATGGAGTGACGCCATTATAACTACAGTAGGAAGGGATTGGATGAAACGAACTAAAGATAAGGAAAACTGGAACAAACTGGAGGAGGCCTATACCCGAATAGGGGTTTCTATCTAAGAAATTATAAATATATTATGGAATTAAAATAAATAACGATAATTACAAATAGTTTAGTAGTAAATACAATGTGAATATAAATTTAATTTAATACATATTAATATATAGATGTAATGTTTAGGTGATGGGAAATAAAAAGGCTTTAAATAAATAAATAAATAAATACACGGTGTACTGTACTTCTCTGAACACCAATGCGTCTAGAAATAGAGCGAGTACTAGTTGAAGGATCTTCTTCGACTTCTGCGAGTACCTGATGGTCATTGACTGTTCTAGGTCTTCCTATTCGATTTCCTACTCCAGGAATAAGAACTTCATGATAGGCATTGTTGACTCGTAGAAAAATTTGGTGATCTGGATAGCGCTCTCGATTAGGATATCGTTCACGATACGTACGTGCTGCTTGCCGAGCATTCCCATCACAAAGACCGTAAATAAAAAATATTTCTGCATATTCACAAGTAGTGTATTAGACATTTTCCTTCATACACCAATTCAAATAATATCCAAATCACAAACAAAATAAAAGTCCAATTCAAGCATACGTCAAACAATTATAGCTGGATCGACTAAAACACGCGCGTACTTCCTAGCTATGGCCCTTCCCTGAAGGAAGCGTGAGTTGAAGTGAGGAAAGTGTTCGAATGACGTCTATGATTGGTCCAAGATAATACAAATGAATTCTGCCCCCGTTTTGTGCAACAATTTTCGGAATCGCATAATGGGTTGACTACCTGAAAACTTCTAGAGATTAGCGTACTGTGCCAATTTAACAATTATTAAATACTTTGTACTACCGTATTGTCTATACCAGCTATACTCTAAGTGTGTTCCGCGGAACCCTAGGGTTCCGTGATACCTCTGTCGGGGTTCCGCAAGAATTTAGAAATAAAAAAATCAAAACACCTCTCTCTGGTCGCTCCGCGGCTGTGCGGACTCCGCGGCCGCGCGGAGACCAAACGCTATGAATGTTATTTATTTATTTATTTGTATTTGTATAAGCTTGTGTTACATTAGCTGGTACAATATCTCATAAGTTTGGTCTCAACAATTTTATACTTGTACAACGCGTTCGCTCTAAGTTTGCCGGTCTGTGGAATGCGCGTACCCTCCCCCACGTGACAACAAAACTTATAATGTGTCATAGTTTTACCCAAATATCTAACGTACACAATTTTTATTGTTACAATTAAATAAAAAATTTCGAACGTCATACACTCATACCTATCGCCAGCGGCAAACTTAAAACGAGCGGGTAGTATACTTGTAAGCGCTCAGTCTCTTTGATAAAAGCCGCCTCTGAATTAGACGCTATAGTTGTCAACTAGCGACTTTCGTCTCTAACTTCAAAGGATAAAGTCGATATTGTTTACAACGCTATTTTTAAATTTCTGTTTTTATTTTTGCTTTTTGTTTATCAAAGGTGCCGACTCGAGTATTTTCGAGAATATTTGAGATCGAGTCTAGGACTAAGTATAAAAGCGGCGATCGCGCGTTGGCGTCGTCAGTTGATGATTAGCGTTCGGAGCGATAAGTTACTACCTACTTACAAGCTCGCTAGCGAGAAACTAGTGTTCATTGTTTTACTGCCTGCTGTATTCTGTTGTCTCAGTTTTATACATTTCTTCCCTGTAGGTTCTAAATTTAGTCTCTTATACGCAGTAACGATTGTGCATTATTTAAACCCCACTATCCTGACTTGTAACATTATAAATAAAGAAGAATGGAACGTTGGCTTAAAGGTGTTAAACGTGTTCCAACAACATCTTCTAATGACGCTGAATGTTCAAAAGCAATGCGCGCGGAGAATTTAGCAATCACCGATCCAGAAGATGATGCCACGAGTGCCACGACGTCAAGCTCGACGGTTTCAAAGACGAAAAAAAGGAAGTATGATGAATCTTATATCAGTTTCGGATTTGTTGATTCCAACGGCTCACCTCTCTGCATGCTCTGTAGTAAACTGCTTCCTAATAGTTCCATGGCACCTGCCAAATTGCGTCGACATTTAGAAACCGTACACCCCGAGACTAAAGACAAGAATAAAGAATTTTTTGTTCGCAAAAAAGATCAGTTATTAGAAAGTCAAAAAAATATGATGCATGTAACACAAACTACCAACGAAAAGGCCACGGAGGCATCATACTTAGTTAGCTATCGCATTGCACAAGCAGGTGAAGCGCACACTATCGCTGAGAAATTAATAAAACCATGTGTATTAGACATAACAAAATGTATGCTTGATGAAAAATCTGCAAAGCATCTTTCTACTGTTCCGCTATCAAACGATACTGTTTCACGACGAATCCATGATCTGGCAAGCTACGTCAAACAAGAACTAGTTACACGTCTACAAAATACACGATTCGCTTTGCAAATGGACGAGTCGACTGATGTCGCTGGTTTGGCTATCCTGCTGGTTATTGTGAGATATCCATATAAAAGTTCTTTTGAAGAAGACATGCTTATGTGTTCATCGCTGCTTACAAACACTACCGGGGAAGAAATTTTTAATAAAATAAATATATTTTTTGAAGAACATAATCTCAGTTGGAACAATTGCATTGACATTTGTACAGATGGGGCCAAGGCGATGATAGGTAAAACAGCAGGAGCAGTGTCACGAATGAAAAATAAAGCGCCTAATTGTAGTTCCAGTCATTGTATTCTGCATAGACAAGCACTTGCGATGAAGCAAATGCCGTCTAATCTAAAATTAGTTATGGATGAAGCGGTAAAAATAATTAATTTTATCAAATCACGACCACTACAATCCCGATTGTTCTCATTATTGTGTGAAGATTATGGCAGCAAACATAAAACACTGCTGCTCCATACAGAAGTGCGATGGCTGTCTCGGGGAAAAACTTTAACAAGGCTATTTGAACTTAGAGCCGAGTTACAAATGTTTCTTTCAGCAGATACTTCTTTTAATTTGAAGGACCGTTTGTATGATAAAACTTGGTTGTTCCGATTGTCTTTTATGGCGGATATCTTTCAAAAACTTAACGAATTCAATTTATCGTTGCAAGGTAAACAGACAACAGTGTTTCAGGCCTATAATAAAATAACTGCTTTTAAAAGAAAATTAGATTTTTGGATCATTTGCATTGGTAAGAAAGAAATAGAAAGTTTTACGTTACTCAGTGAGTTTGTTAGCGAAAACGACTCAGAAATGTTTGAAGATAATGTGTTTGAAGAATTGGTCCAATATCTCAGTTCGATGCGCGCATCTTTTGAAAAGTATTTTCCCGAAGAACACAATACAAAAATTAAAGTGAACTCCTGGATTCATAATCCTTTTTTACCCAACTTGGAAAAGCCTGAAAACATGTCAAATGAGATATATGAATCTCTTTTAGAAATGTCATCAGACACAAGTATGGAGTCATTGTTCAAAACGACGCCTCTTAATGATTTTTGGTGCAGAATCCAAGATGAATATGCAATGCTTGGCCAAATGGCTCTGGATATTCTTCTCCCGTTCCCAACTACATATTTGTGCGAAACAGGATTCTCTACCTACGCAGCCACGAAAACAAAATATCGCAATAGACTGGACGCCGAAGCTGATATGAGACTCCAACTTTCTTCCATCAAACCTGATATCAAGCAATTGATGAAAAATAAAAAACAGTTTCATACCTCCCACTAGTTAGATTTTTTCTTTTTTAATGTTTTCTATTATTGTCCTTACCAAGTGGTGAAGTAAATAATAATTAGTAACTGATACATTGTACTTTTATTATGCTGATTAATATAGAATACACTTATAAAAATAATTGTTTTATTGTAGGGTTCCATCAAGTATTTTGCTTCCCAAAAGGGTTCCGTCATTTAAAAAGTTTGAGAACCACTGATCTATACCAATAAATAAAATTGGAGTGTCTGTTTGTAATGTCAAAATAATAGGGTTTTTTCATGCTCACACGGTTATTTGCACGACACCTATGCCTAAAATAGCAATTAAAAAATTTTTGTCTGTCTGTCTGTCTGTTTGTTCCTGGTAATCTTCAAAACGGCTGGACCGATTTCAAAAATTCTTTCACCAATGGAAAGCTATAATATCAGGGCGTAAACTAGGCTATATTTTATCCCGGTATTCCCACGGGAACGGGAACTACGCGGGTAAAACGACTATAACCTATAACCGAAGCGAAGCGAGGGCGGGTTGCTAGTATCTTCATGTAATTGGTATTAGATGTAGATGTTTTTAAAATACATTTCACGAAGACCGTAATACATTTTTTTTACACCAGCTTGGTTCAAATTTAGCTTAGAATATTTTTAAATTTAAAATTTGCACTTTTTGTATATTTTAATGTCCATGTAATTAATAATAATGGCTGAATATCATTTTAATTAGGAAGGCTAATGTATTCTTAACTATCTATACCAATAAATAAAATTGAAGTGTGTTTGTAATGTCAAAATAATAGGCTTTTTTCATGCTCACACGGTTATTTGTACGACACCTATGCCTAAAATAGCGATTAAAAAAATTTTGTCTGTCTGTCTGTCTGTTTGTTCCGGGTAATCTTCAAAACGGCTGGACCGATTTCAAAAATTCTTTCACCAATGGAAAGCTATAATATCAGGGCGTAAACTAGGCTATATTTTATCCCGGTATTCCCACGAGAACGGGAACTACGCGGGTAAAACGACTATAACCTATAACCGAAGCGAAGCGAGGGCGTGTTGCTAGTCTTAAATAAAAATAACAATAAAATAAGAAAAAGGTCTTGTAAAATTTCGGTCGGTAATGTCTTGTAAAAACGGCTCCCACGATTTTGATGAAACTTGGCATACTAGAGGTTTTAGGGGCCAAAAAATCGATCTAGCTAGGTTTTATTAATAGAAAATGTTGTTTTATCGGTGTTTTTAGCAAAACAATACAATGACATTAAATTTTAAAAGAACATGAATTCAAATTTCGCCGTCAACGTCAACAGTTATAATAGCTCAGTTGGGAAGTTGTCTAGTTTTCTTTTTGTTTTGTTTTGGCATTCAAACAGCGTGGGATCGAATCGCGGTGTTATTATTATTCTGTTTTTGTAATTTTTGATATTTTTAACATTATTTTATTTTTATTTTTATTAATATATGTATGTATATCTAAATAAATTCGACAAAAACACAACAAAAATATGCCGAGCGAAGCTCGGTCAACCAGTAATTTTATTTCATAATTTCAGTTATTTTATCATTCGTGCTGTAACGTTTACGTAAAATTACGCCCTTAGACGTTTGTACCAAACAAAGGCGTGGAACGTTTTAGTTCTTGGAATGATGACAGCTTTCTAAAACCGCGATTGCGCAAATATTTTTTGTTGTTGTACCTGTTCCTAGGAACAATAATAACTGTCAGTTTTCGTTTAAGGTTTGTGCGTTATTTAATAAAAACTAAGGAAAAAAGAAGAAACAAGGTGGCAAGTAAAAATTTGTCGCCAAGTATGTATTAAGTGGTTCTTACTAGAGATGTTATGGATATGAAATGCCGGATCTGGATACTGATATTAGAATATCATTATATTGGTCTCCGTTACGGATATGAATTTTTTTCACATTATCCTAGTTTGGGATAGTGTCAGGAATTGTAAAATGATACCCTTTTTACAATTCCTGTGACTATCCGGAACTGCTAATTGTGGTGATTATCATATTGTTCCTCTTTGGACAGGTTTACGTTTAGGCTATCATTTTGTCAGGTTGATAGAAAGTAGTAGTCTCATACAGACGCGCCGAATAATTCAAAATTTTTATATCGGTTTCGATTCAGTTTGGGATGTATATATTTTTATTTTGGCTATTTGATAGCTTCGATTACGTTTTCGGAGCTTCATATCATCCCCAGTTCTAACTTATAATGCTAGGCAGAATACATCGACAAATCTAGGTAGCTAGTTCCTGTAATTGAATGTTACAGAAACTGTAAGAATTAACATGGGAGATTACTGAAAACACTATTATCTTAGACTAGTAATATATTTTGATTAATATTTAATTACCTTGTTAGCCAAAGCCGGTTATTTTTTTAATTGTGCAAAAATTTCTGTATGCCGTCAAGCAAAGTACATGAACATGTTGGATATTTATACAGTTTATAATGTTTCATAAACATTTTATCGTAATTAATCTGACGATTGCTAAACGCTGGCAATCGTTGCGATTCATCGAGGAGAGAGTTTGTGGTGGTGCTTTTGTCTATCAAGCGGGAAATGGCGCTCTAGTTTAACTATGTGCTCTTTTATATATAAAAGATTTTTCATTAGGAAATATAGCATAACATTTTCATTTTTAATAAACTTTATTTCTATACCAGATATTGCGGAGTTTTTGATTGTATATGAAAACTGTTAATAGGCTAGTTTATTTATGAATGTGTTGTTTATGAATATGTTGTCTGTTAATTTGTGAAACACTCTGCAACACTAGTTCAGTGACAGGTCACGATTTATTCTTTGAATTCAATTTTCGTCCACGCTACCCCATATTTTGGTCGTAGTTCTGAAAATTTAACTTTTAGTTCTAGTTTTAACTTGTTTGTTAACGTAGATTATCGATGCCGTGTAACACCAGAGAAAAAGGTCAGAGGTTGCGAGATTTCGATGGCCAATTGATTGATTAATTTCTCGAGATAATGCGTTATCCCAATTTCCCCTTCAAAAGTTGATGGTCGTTGTATGGTACGTAGCGCCATAATTTTTTCTTAATTAGTTATTGTATGCATGTGCTGATGTCGCCGAGATTCTTTCGCAAAATTCACCACAATGATTTGGAAGAGAGTCCTCTAATTCTGGTGCACGGTATGGAATCGTTTGATTCGAATCGTTATGAACAACTACTCTTATTGCTGCAATAAACCAATATTCCGGGATTATTTATCTTATGGGTACATCATGCATTCGGGGTAGGATGCAGGGCAATCTAACCTAGCGATCGATTCCGGTGGGTCGCTCATATGGATTATGGAGGAACATGCCGCCCCTCCGTCGCCTCGGATGGTTTGCCTTTGGTGTGGCCAGATCATAGCTTGCCAAACAGAGGATGCTATACTTTATACGACGAAAAAGATATACCATCACCATATTTTTCTTTTAGTAATGCGTTTCAGTAAAATCATTGTACATAACCCGCGTTGAAGGGTGTGAACCCGTATCCTAAATGCCGCCTCCTAAATCCTAAATGCGTAGAATTATGTTCTATGAAAATTGAAGTTACAGTGTACATAGTTTTAAGCTAATTTTATTTATCTCTGCCTTAGTGTTGTTAAACGTTTCCGCAAAGCGTTATGAATTAAGATAATATTAGACAATTGTGTAAAAAATTTAGAGATAAAATTGTTTACAAAAGTACATAAATGCACACTCGGAATTCGCTTGAAAAGTTCTAAACCGGTATTCGCGGGATGTTTATCGTAAAACAATAATCTTTTTTTTATTGCTAACGTTGGCAAACTAGCAAAGAGTGGTAGGACCACACTGTCGACAGTTATCTGTCTACAGCCGCGGGCCGGTCCGTCCAGGGTAGTACCACACTCTCGCAGAAAATCGACGTCTGAGTAGTAGCAATTTGTTACTGCGCTTCGTTCGGTGAGCGAGAGGGCCGGAAGCCCAACTTTCGGGCGTTTGTGTGTGGAGGGTTTTGGTGGTGCCCTTGGTATCACTGAGCCTTAATACACGCATTCACACTGCCTTCACTTTCTTCGCGGTAGGCAGCGACCCTGTAAAGGTCCATGAGCGGCAGCAACACTTACCACCGGGTGTACTGTTTGCTCGTTTGCCACCGTTTGCAATAAAAAAAAAAAAAACTGCACCTGACGGTTAACGTTGCTGACGCTCAAGGCCGCTGCCTACCGCTAAGTAAGTTAAGAGAGTGTGAATGCGTGCAATGAGATACGGTGATACAAAAGGTATCACTAAAACCCATCACACGCAAACACCCTCAGAAAGTTGAGCTTCCGGCTTTATCTATTTATTTCTATGAACCCATAATATCACCCTTGTGATTACGGAGTAAGAATACAATTAACCATCCTCTCTCTTGCCCGTGGGTGTCGTAAGAGAGCACTAATATCGATGCATAAGAAAGGAAAGTATATTATATAAAACCCTATTTCAACATGTCTGACCAGCGTGGGATAGTAGGGCAATTTTATTATCATTTTGGAGGAGGCTCGAACCCAACAGTGGGACTTATATGGGTTGATGATGATTTCTATGAGATCTAGATGTAACTCTGTGTGTAAACCCTGTTAGTTAAGATATTTTAAAATCTATTAAATTAAATTACTTCGCATATGGTCGGCATAGGTCTAGGATAAAATAAATTGCCGTTGCCCGTTGGGCAGTCCGGCTGGAGAGGCCTCGGTTCGGGGTGCGAATCGTGGAGGCCTTCCGGCCGGTGCTGATGCAGTGGTTGGAAAGGCGGCACGGGGTGCTCTCCTTCCGACTAGTGCAGGTGTTGACGGGGCATGGGAGCTTCACCAAATACCTGCACAAGGTCGTAAGGAGGGAGAGTACACCGTCCTGCCACCACTGTGATTGCGACGAGGACACGGCGCAGCATACGCTCGAGGCCTGCGCCGCTTGGGCCACGCAGCGCCGTGAACTCGTCGCAATCATCGGTGCCGACCTGACGCTGCCGACCTGACGCTGCCGGCCATCGCTAGGGCGATGGTCAACAGCGTCGGGAATTGGGACTCGGTCGCAGCCTTCTGCGAGACAGTGATCTCGCAGAAGGAGGCGGCGGATCGTCTGCGCGAGGAGCGCAGCCTCGATGAGGAGATCCGCCGCCGGCTAATGGGGCGACGCAGGCGCAACTACCTGCGCCTCATGCCGCCCTAGCCGAGGCCGCGGGTGACGTCACCGGGGATTAGTCCGTCACCCGCCGAGAGGCCGACCGCGTGAGGAAAGACCGACGTCCTCCCCGAGGGGGGGGACGTCGGTCGATGGGAGGGTACCCCACGTAGGGGGGTATTCTGTCGGGCCGACCACTGACGACAAGTAAACCTGCTCCGGTGGTCGGCCCAACGACGAAGGCGAGGTGGTTTTCGGGTGGGTTGCGGGAGTTGCGTGCTTCAGCCCCTCTGTCGCCCCGGACGGAGTGGTGCGGAGGCGCGCCGACCGCAGCCCACCCACAAAAAAAAAAAGGATAAAATAAATCGTTACACTACCTATACATAAAATGAATAAATAAAATAACAATGGTTCATAAATCTTTTTATAGACAGACGTTTATTATTAATATAATGTTGTCAATATAAGTCTTTCAAATTCTATTCGTTATTTAAATGACGAGTCTAAATGAATATTGACTCCATTTTTCATTTTGTTTCAAATAATAATTTAAAAAATTAAAACAAACGATAATCAATTCAATTAGGAATTCAGTAGACTTGCATTTTTGAAAAAGCTTTCAGAAATTCAAAGGGTCTCAACATACACTAATAAAAAAGGTAATTACCTGGTTTTCCATGTGGTAACGGTGTAAGATACATTGACAGCCCTACAATATAATTTGACACCCCTAACGTTGCCCGCGGGTGTCGTAAACGACGACTAAGTGACGATATGTGGATAATATCAATGCGACAAAAAGAAAACTTAACGTAAAGCCAACAGATTATAAATAAAAATATTTTTACGGATTTTATAGCACTGGTATTTCACGTTTCGAACACTTCAGCGTTCATGGTCCCGGGCGGACTTCTAACGTTCATGCCAATACGTTTGACCAACGTGGTGTAGTAGTAGGAGACCTGAGCGCAATAATGGGACGTATTTGGGCTGAGATGATGAATTATATTGGTATGAATTTCGTTTCAATACAGTAAATACTCTGTTTATAATGTTATCGTAAGCGAAGAACCAGCTAGTTCACTATCAAGATGATTATGAAATTTGCAACTTTTGCTTATAGTCTATCTAACCTACGCAAGGACTTTTGCCATATTGTGGATATTTCGTCTACTACACTAACTAGACGAGTTGAAGTAGATTTTTGTTCTCTTGCAGTGTTGTTCGTCTCTTAGTCATTATTGCATCAGAACTGTAAGAAGGAAAACGGTGATAATTTTTGCATCAGAACTGCGAGAAGGAAAACGGTGATGACCAAAATTAACGTGTTAATGTAATAAAATTAGCAATGACGTATTATTTAATTGCTCTTGTTCACGATTTTGTTGTGTGTTGATTTAGTAAGAAACTATTATACATCCCTTCTCCATGCTTGTTTCAACGAATCCATCCATCCATCAGCCTACAGACGTCCACTGCTGGACATAGGGCTCTCCACAAGAATGCCACTTGGAACGGTCCTGCGCCACTTGCATCCAACAGTTCCCTGCGACTTTGAGAATATCGCCAGTCCAACTAGTGGGGGGGTCGTCCTAGGCCCCGTCGCCCGTTTAGTGGTCGCCACTCAAGGACCTTTCTTCCCCAACGGTTCTCGGGTCGACTAGCAATGTGGCCTGCCCATTGCCATTTCAACGTGCTAATTCTGCGGGCTATGTCGGTTACAATTCTTCTACGGACTTCCGTGTTCCGGCTTTTATCACGTAGAGAAATATCGAGCATAGCCCTCTCCATAGCACGTTGAGCGACATTGAGCTTTTTTATGAGGCCGACATTTAGAGACTACGTTTCAAAGAATACTAAGGATAATATAAAGAAATATATAAGCCGATCGACATTGCAAGGGAAAGAAATCTTGAAATAAAGTCCTATACTAGACCGTTTGCGGTCACCACCTTCTGTGAGGCCGTAATCTCACGGAGGGAGGCGGCGGATCGTGTGCGCGTAAAGCTCCTCTTCGGCGACACGTTCCGCCGCCGGCGACTGGGGCGGCGCAGGCGCGAGTATCTGCGCCTAATGCCGCCCTAGCCGAGGCTGCGGGTGATCGGACCGGGGAATTGTCCGTCACCCGCAGAGAGACTGACCGCGCGACGGCGACCGATGTCCCAGGACGTCGAGAGGTGAGGGTACCCGAAAGGGTATTCCGTCGGGCCGACCACTGACGACAAGTCACATCTGCTCCGGTGGTCGGCCCAACAACGAGGTGACGTGGGTACGGATGGGTTATGGGCCCGCGCGCCGTCCTTTCGTTGCCCCGGACGGAACGGACCGCGCGTGCGCTTACCATACCATACCATACCATACTAGACCGTTTAGCTAGCGAGGTATTGACTTTAACGGTGCTTTCTTTTCAATATTTTTTTTTTTACACTGAATAATATAGTTACTATCCTTTACAAATATGAAGGTTATTTCCTCCTCATATTGGAGGAGGTCGGGCCCAAGAGAGGGACGTATTTATAATAAATTTAACAGTAGTTTAAAACCTGCTTATTTTTTAAAATGTCTTAAAATTGTAAGTTTTCAGAGGAATAGGAAGTTCAATTGTTGGCTTTTATTAATTATAGCAACTCGCCCTCGCTTCGCTTCTAGTCGCCTTACCCGCGTAGTCCCCGTGGGAATACCGGGATAAAATATAGCCTGTGTAAAAAAATATAAAAAATACTCCATGATATTGTAGCTTTCCATTAGTGAAATAATTTTTGAAATCGGTCCAGTAGTTTCGGAGTCTATTCAATACAAACAAACAAATCTTTTCTCTTTATAATATTAGTATAGACTAGCAAATTGCCGCAGTTTCACACGTGTAGTTCCAGGTCCCGTGGGAATATTGGGATAACATATACAAACGTCTACCTGGTAGTAAAATATTATGAAAATCGGTTAAATCGCTTTGAAGATTACCGGGACAAACAAATAGCCAAACAGACAAAAAAATAAACTGGTTTTTAGACACCGGTATCTTTCAAATAACCATGTGAGCATGACAAAATCATATTATTTTGCCATTATAAATAGACACTTAAATTTTATTTATTTGTGTAGATGATTAAATGAAAGTATAGCGTCAAAGTAGCTCAAATACGAATGTTGTTTAATATGAGAATAGTTTAATTGGACTTATAAATTTCGATAACCTGCGCAACATCTAAAGAATTTATTATAACAAAAATATCATAAGAATAAAATATGCATTAGCACTAAATATTGCATCAAATATCCAATGACCATTGCGAGATGTCTAAATATGCAAATGCATGTAATCCGTTGTCTAGAGACGAGATTTTTGAGGATAAGCGTTTTCCTGTATTGGCTCTAAAGTGTTTATTGATAAATACCAACTATACTCGTTCCAACCATTTATTTTACTTTTGGCAGGTCGAATTCTGATCAATTAGTGTTGTACCAATGTATTACGGATGCTATGTTTTGTAATAATCGATTTTAGTCAGGAAGAACTTTTAATCGATTTAACACGGATATTTTATTTTTGCTTAAATACATATTTCATATTATTTAAAAACTTCACTTCTGTAAATAAACTCATTTGCAAAAAAAACGGGCACCTAAGCAATGAACCATTTCAAATGTTAATATTTCTTTGTTTGATAATTATAGGTAGTTTTATCCACACAATTTGCCAAATTAATAAGAAAATAATCGTTTTCATCAGTATTTCATAAAATTTAGATACAATTTATGGGAAATAATGCTAAACCTCGCTAGTAGTGTATATTCGCTAGTAGTGCATATGCTCATGAAGTAAAAATAAAAAAGTTTTTTTGTTTGTTTTTCTTTAATAAAGTAAAAGCAGATAAATGTTTAGTATCGAGTGTGACCCCCTCTAGCTAAAATCACAGCTTGAATTCGTCTGGGCATGCTAGCGAGTATATCCCGGATACTTGCTTGCGGAATACGTTCCCACTCCGCAGTAATCACATTCTTCAGCTCTCTGATGGTCTGCGGAGCCGGGTGTACTGATCTCACACGCCGTTTCAGAACGTCCCAGACATGCTCTATGGGATTGAGGTCGGGACTTCGAGCTGGCCAATCCAAACGACGAATGCCGACCTCTTGCACATACGCATTAACATCGCGGGATCGGTGGGCGCGAGCATTGTCGTCCATAAAAATCGAGTCTTCACCTAGAGCGGCCAATGCGGGTTGTGCATGAGAAATTAGAACTTCCGTTATGTATCGATGCCCAGTCAGTGAGCCGTTTTCAATGAAGACTAACTCTGTACGATCCATTGAATTTATTCCTGCCCAAAACATAACAGAGCCCCCACCATAAGGTGTGATTTCTTCGAAACATGCCTCTGCAAAGCGTTCTCCTTGTCTTCTTAGCACTCGCCGACGTCGATCTTCACCGAACAGAGATATCCTGGCTTCATCAGAGAACAAAACCCTATTCCAATCGTCTTGAGTCCATGATTCACAATTTCTAGCGAACCTAAGCCTGTGAACTCTGTGCTCACGGAGTAATTTGGGGCCGCGGGCCGGGCGGTGACTGCGTATATTGGCAGCGAGAAGCCTCCTCCTGACCGTCCATAGACTAATATGCACATTTCTTACTTCTTGGAGGTTGTTCTTAAGATCCACATACGAAGATTTGCGATTTCTCAATGCGCGACTCACAAGAAAACGATCATCCCGTGGTTGGGTACATGGTTTTCTTCCAGAACCAGGCCTTCTCTCGACGGAACCAGTCTCCTGATATCGCTGCCAGGTCCTTTGGACTGTCGAGCGACTAACATTTAGCCTCCTAGCCACGAAACATTGGCTGCAACCCTCTTCAAGCAGCGCGATAATTTTGGTAGCTTTTACCACTTTATCTACCATTTTTGATACAGCCAAACAGCATTAAATAAAGCTTTGACAGTCAAGGATATGAAATTAATCGATAAAAATTGAATAAAAGTTATGAAAGTCGATGTTAACTTCTGGAACTTCGCGCCAAAAATGTAGGATAAAAAGGGGTTTTCTGTAAAAATGAACATCAAATGAAAAATTGAATTTAGAACGTACTTTTTTAAATACCACAGCATTTTTAAAACCGGCCAGTAACGTGTACAAACGATTGAAACCTTTTTGGTATTGTATCTTTTTAAATATGAATGAAAATCAAAACCGCCCGTTTTTTTTGCAAATGAGTTTATATTTGTTATTTGGGCACATTAATTTTTGCATACCCACTAATTCAGTCCTCCCAAAATATTTTACTTTGTACTTTGCAAAATAAAAAATAACTACTTTATGAAGCATTTTTCCATTAAGCGGGGTCCGCTGCTCCAAACTTTACTTAGAGACAATGGCGCCCTCGTCTGCGGTAGTAAATCACTAATTTTCTCATCCAGCCTACCCCTTTTTTTTTAAGCCGAATTGGCAACACTGAACGGCGCGCCGGCGACGCCATTTTGTTGTGTTGTCTGTCACTCGCAACAAGACTCCCGTGCTAGTCACATTTCTGTTCGCTGAGTGCTCTTTCATATTTTTCATACGCTGTGTTGAGTATTTATATTCCACCGTATTGATTTCATTGTTCTTACTTTGATTGAGTTGAGCGTATCGTTCCTCCCAGTAAGATTTTACTTGCAAAATGCCGAAAGGTATGGTGCTTAAAGGACAATCCAGAGAGTTAGTGCTGCGGCTTCGTGAATTTTTTGAAAAGGAAAGCCGCAATGGCGGATTCCTTATACCAGTAACCCAAGTTAGAGACCGTGTTGCAGCAGCATTAGGTATTAGTGCTCCAACGGTGGCGAAAATCACTAAAGAAGCCTATGGTAGTAGTGGTATTGAACAGAACAAGCTATCTACGCCTAAGAAAAAACGTCAGCCCCGTAAAGTGACAGCAATTGACAGTTTTGATACTGATGCTATTCGTCGTCATATATACAATTATTACACAAGCAAAGAGATTCCTACTTTGAAAAAATTAGTAGCGTCCCTACGAAATTGTGGCTTGTTTCGTGGTCAAAAATCTTCTTTGTCAAAGGTGCTGCACCAAATCGGGTTCTTGTATAAGAAATCCGACAAAAGTAAAATTTTAATGGAACGTCGTGATATAGCCTTGTCTCGCTGTGAATTTTTAAGACAAGCGAAGAAAATAGAAGACTGGTCGAATGTCGTTTTCACAGATGAAACTTGGCTCAATGCCAATCATTCCATACCAAAAGGTTGGCCTGACGATACTGCTGCTTCTACTTCTGCAGTGCCAATGGGGAAAGGTGAACGCCTCATCATTTGCCATGCGGGAACTACAAAGGGATTTGTACCAGACGCTCTGTTAGCGTTCAAATAAAAAAAAAACAGGAGACTATCATGAGGAGATGAATGCGGACGTGTATGAAAAGTCGTTCAGAGAAATGCTTACATCACTTGAAGAGCCATCAACAATATTTATTATTGATAATGCACCCTATAACTCTCGCCAAATTAATAAAATGCCAACACAGGCCAACAAAAAACACGAGATTATAAACTGGCTTCGTGATAATGGGGAAGATGTGGACGAATCCCTACTAAAAGTAGAATTACTTAAAATATTAAAAAGTAAAAAGCAGCCAAAACGATATGTCATCGACGAAATGGCAGCAGAATATGGGCATGTTGTAATCAGAATTCCTCCGTACCACTGTCAATATAATCCAATTGAAATGATCTGGGCACAAGTCAAAGGACACGCCGCAAGAAACAATACAACTCCTCCTTTCACAGCAAATAAAATGCTTGAACTTTTAAAAAACGCATGTGCTAGTGTGACGCCTGAAAACTGGGCGAGTGTCGTCAACAAGACAAAAAATATAATAATCTCTGATTGGGATCGGAAAATTGAATTTGACAACATACCTACACAAGAGTTAATAATAAACACTGCAGATGATTCAAGCGACGATTCGAGTTCGTATGAAGAATCCGACGATTCGTTATAATAAAATAATATTAAAATATTTTGGTTGTTTTATTTCATGTTATAGGTATGATGAGAAGATTTTTATATCTCCCTGATACAATTTTAACGTGTTGTCTATTACAACAATTCAAAACTCAGTTGTCAGCTGACTTAACTGCAAATAAGTGTAATCGATTATTTGCGATTCATTAGTTTGCACCGAATACTTTTGATCCTGTCACTAGATGCGATAGAACGTAACTTTTTTTATAACGGAAATGAATTATCACTTAAATTTTATGAATAGAGCTATTTACGGCATATTAATGTATTTAGTGGGTAATAATTAAGATATATAAATATTATTGGGCAGTTTATATATTTCTCTGTTCACTTGTTTCAAAGTTAATAATTGCGTATAATGAAACAGTTACGTCCTAAAGCATGTGTCAAAAGTAAAATAAATGGTTAGAACGAGTATAATTAAATATTTAGTTCATACAATATCGCAATTATTTAAAGAACGTTAACTTATTGAAACTACTCATCTTTAAGTTAGAAGCACATAAGTACCCATGATATGAGGGGTGGAGGGATCTTTACAATACCATAAAAGTCGATCGTTCAAATTTGTGTCTTGGCTGTATGGCCAGGCCGTACAGGTGGTCATCCAATATTGATAATTATGGAAAAGTAGGTCACGTAGCTGAAGATCCCGTTGTGGACAGACAACTTAAAAACGGCAGTCATGTTAGCAATACAGCGCTAGCTATATTACGTCAACTTGGTACCAACGTATTACATTTCTAGCGGCCTATGCGACAGTTCTATAATATCATTTCGCCTAATAATTATATGTTTGTGTCATAAGACTTTTGTAACTTTAAAAGGACAAGTGTCTTAATGTTGAATTGCGGAATATTTTAGTATTATTACACGTTTCACAACTATTTCATTGGTATAGTGCGATTATAGATGTGTAGTTTTCGAGTTGTATTCGTGTTGAGAGCTCTCCGCACTCGGCGAATAGTCCCGGTTAAATTGTCACAGCCATCTGTAGTCAGCAACTATAGTTAAACAAAAAAAATCGGGTTTTAATCCCGAATCCTTGTCTAATATCGGCATATTAGACAAGTATTCAAGATGACACTACGGCTAGTGTCTGAAAATAAAACATGGTCTAAAAATTAGAGTCCTATAAAGAAGCTCAAATTCGCGCCTCATGATATGGAACCGATGACCGTTGGAAAGGAAAGAATATTGAGTGGCCAACACAGATCGGACGATGCTGCGTAAGGCGAGCCCCTACCAGGCAGCCTTACGACATTTTAAAAATCGTAGCTGTTGAATGCAAGCGGCACAGGACCGTTGTGAGAGGCATTCTCGCGGGGATAGCGGTTGGATAGATGGATGGAATACTGAATTAAGCAAAGTGGTATTGTTTCTTCCGCTAGCCATTATTCAATAGCAGCATCGAGTCTGAGTACTTAGTGGACTTTATTGTACGTAAATATCACATCGAACCGCGTTAAGTGTTTGTATGCTCATAGCGAGTACAAGCGCCGCAGGTATACCTTGATATTGTACGATGTGTATTTTTTACAGCGTGGCCTTTTTGGACGAAGTTGGTAGTAGTAGCGGTGGGATTCACGGGTGGCGCAGTTTTCATGTACATACAGTGTCGTCAATATTTACACCTTTGTAACCGTTGGCGAGCTCACAATAGGTAATGTAACATTTATAGGCTTTTATAGAGATATAATAACACTAATATTAAGACTGCATTTATAAATTCAAAAGATGTTTTAAATAAAATAAAATATTTCAACACTATGTTTTTCAGTGTGTTGACGGTTGTTAAGAATACATTCACCACCCCCCGTGTCTTGCCTGTGGGTGTCGTAAAAGGCGATTAAGGCATTTGATATGCGTATAACATCGATATAAGAGAAAGCAAACTCGACAAAAAACCTATATATAAACACGTCTGACCAGTGTGGTGTAGTAGTTCAATTTACCTGCCATTGCGGAGGAGGCCCAAGCCCAATACTGTGACATATATGAGCTGAGATAATGACGATAGGATGATGATATTTATTTTCTATTGCAGGATATTATTAATACAAAATGCACCCGAAAAGATACCAATCGGTAGTGGTTCACCGCCGGTGCGTGTTAAGAGACGGGAGAGAAGTGCCCGTGGGCAGGTAATAGCAAATATTGAGCCGCTGCCTCCACCTGCAGTATATCACGAGGAAGATGAAAGTGGCGGTTTCGAAACGTACCGAGGTAATCCTCACCGTCGCCTATCGTCGTTGGCCGATGATCGACTGCACGTTGACTCGCATGAAGACACACGAAGGTTCTCCGATACGCGTCTTGCGCATCCTGTTAATACCGCCGTAGAGGAAACCTCGCAACTTGCGCTCGAGGTCAGTTTAACGTTCACTTATCCTAAATAGAAGAAATTCTTCATAGTGCTTCATAATGTTATTGCGAATTTGTGCAGCATATCACACATAATTTTGTTTGTTTGTGACAATTAGGGCCAGGATATAAAAGATAAGGTTTTGGAGTTTTAAATAACCGCTCCCTTCAATTTAATTTATAATATTATAAAGGTCGTTTATGAACTATAATTGTATGAAATTGTTCTTTAAAATATTTTTTATTTATTGCTTGTTGTTCATAATTAATCAATAACAATTTCAATAAAATTAAATGTTCATGAATACCCATTTCATTTCTAGTTCAAATGCTGTAGGTCTTACGATTGGCCTGTTTTGCAATGTGAAAGAATTCCTGCAAGTATCGTAAAGGACGAATCATATGAGTGTCATATATCACGCTAGGAAATAGGCCAATATCCCTTCAATTGCGAAGGAAGCCCGTATCCAATAGAAGGATAGGGACTGCCGAAAAAGTAGGCCCACATTAATACGAGTTCTAATTGCCACGTAGCATTCATAAGTTTAGGCTTCACAGCTACTGGGAAATTCATGATGAAAGAAACCAATCGTTAATTCAGGAAACAGATTTCAAACAGTATGGTCAGCAAAAAGTGATACAATCTATAATAAATATCCCCCGCTGTTGAATTAACAAGATAGTAGTTATCTGTCCCCGTTAATAGATAAACATAATTAGGCCTTCAATATAACGTAAAATATAAAATAGCCTTCAATAAAAGATAACGTGATATTTTTATTAAAATGTTATTATTCAAACAAACAAGTTTGTTTGTTATTGAGATAATTTTAGACGAAATCTTAATAATGTATTGATAAAATGTTTAAAATTATTGAGAGAAATTGTTGAATAATTATTTCAGCTATTGGACGTCGTTTTTATTATGATAAAATTCTTCTATTCTATACATTCTATATTCTATACATACAAGTAAATTGAAGTGTCAGTTTGTAATGTCAAAATGCCAGGCTTTTTTCATGCTCACACGGTTATTTGCACGACACGTCTGCCTAAAATCCAGTTAATTTTTTTTTTGTCTGTCTGTTTGTTTGGAGTAATCTTTAAAACGGTTGGACCGATTTTGATAATATTTTACTACCAGGTAGCTGTCTATATAAGGAGTAACTTAGGTTATATTTTATTCCGGTATTCGCACGGGAACTGGAACTATGCGGGTAGGCGCCTAAAACCGAAGCGAGGCGAGAGCAGATTGCTAGTATAAAATAAAAATATTTTTACGACCTTTATCGTTTTTCAATTAAGATTTTATTATCCCTATAAAGAGTCCCATTATCAAGCACTCTAGCCAAGGCTAAAATTATAGAGGTGCCGGTGTCGATATTGATCGATATTTTGTTAGATAGAAGTTTGAATAGAATTTTATTATTATCTTAGCTCATAATTATATCCCACTGCTCCAGCCTCTTCACAATGGAAGGGAAATTGACCTACTATACCACGCTGCTCAGACTTGTTGGCAAGAGTTTTATTTCGATATTTCCTTTTGCATATGGAATAAGCATATGCATAGCTATATAGATGTTATATCCTTTAGTCGTCTTTTACAACACCCACGGGCAAGAGAAGACGCGGTGAATTGTATTCTTACTCGATCCCTACACGGAAACGTGAATACAACTCGATCATGTTTAAACGTAAATGAATTCAGGTGAACTTTGCCACACGGTTCGAATCAATATAGTGGACCAATAGATGCCAGTCATTGTCATTCTTAATTTTTTGGCAGACCAAATGTGTGGTTTTAAATAGTGTTCATTAATATGTAAATTTAATGACAGCATACCTACAAAGTTGGTTATACGGCCGATTTAGAGGTATCACGAAAGTAATTAAAGAGAGGACACACAATTTATAAATTTTTGTGGTTGAGTTTTTATGTATTTTAGTTGGGAAACTATTTTAAACACATTTGTTCAGTCAGACAAATCGTATCTATACTTCAAGCTGCGTAATATTTTAATTGAACATTATCTTTATATATAAATGTCTTGTGTACGTGTGTGTCATTGAACTCCTCCTAAACGGCTGGACCTATTTTGATAATTTTGTGTGTGTGTTCAAGGGGATTCCAGAATGGTTTAGATTCACTATTGGATCCCGTAGGTGGTGCTGCGATCGATTTCAAGAATTTCTTTCATTTTATTTGAACAGTACAACGTTTGTTGGGTCAGCTAGTATATATGTATACAGTGTGTATCAGGTTATGGGGCAACTATTCGGGTATGTTGTAGTTTAACGGTCATAGATCGTAATTAGAATGTATGACATGAATGTATTACACAAAAAACAATATAACATAAAACTTATAGTGATTTCAAAAATGTGTGTCTAAGAGTCTATGCCTTGTGTTACGTATTATGTAAGCATGTAAAGCTTTTAATACTAGAAAGACCAAGGCCATCAATTTGACCGCACGGCGATTTCATTCTTAAATATTTTATAAACTATATTTTTGTTTCTTTCTATATTTTGTGACTTTTCCTAATTTGTTATTTTAAATAAAACTACTTTACGGATTTTATCGCGTTTGTATTTGATTTTTGATTACCCGACGTTTCGAACACTTTACAGCGTTCATGATCACGGGTGGACTAAGATGTCTCACGTCCAACAAGTCATCGTTACTGCAGAAAATTTATAATTATCTACCCGATACAGAAATTAGTTATTAAATATTGACCCACATTTTGATACAAAATTTATTGCCAGTGTAAGAATAAAATGATTCTATATGAAAAAATTATATTGTTTATGGTTAGTAATAATTAAACATTAAAATTAATAGTAATTATATTTAAAAACTAACTAATAATCTAGTATACTACCACCGGATCGGAACACGGTTGCACTGAGAAAGATTCGGCAAGAAAACTCAGGTAACATGATGCTAAATTAAAGTTAATTTTGAAGGCGGCTTACTTTATGTTACTAAAAGGTTTTAATTTATAAAATTATCTTTAGTTATTATTATTGTGGGTCAAATCTATACAATATGAGCTCACGGTGTCTTGCAGTCTTGTGGTGGTCTTTTTGGATTTGTTTTTAATAATGTTTATAACAGGATCCCAGCTTGATGGTAACACCCAGCCATCCTCTCTATTGAAATTTTTGTGTTTTTTAATCTCAATAGCCTCGCGTACCATTCTAGGCAGGTATCGGTGTTCTTTTGCGAGGATTTGTGGTTTATCAAACCTGATGTTATGGTGGGCGCGGTCCTGACTATGTTCACAGACTGCAGACCTAGTGTCCCGGCGGTGCTTCACATCGGCTATGTGTTCTTTGATCCGAGTTCTTATATACCAAGATACACAAATCAAATGCACCACTGCGACCAATAGTAAGTCAGATCGACACGCCGACTTATAAATTAGCACAGAAGGTTGCGAAAGTCCTCTCCCAACTCCGGGGACACACTAGTGCATTTGTGAAAGACTCTTACCATTTTGTCATTGAAATTAAAGATCTACATCTCGTTGACAATGAAACTATGGTCAGTTTTGATGTCACATCACTCTTCACCTCTCTACCTCTCTACCTGTGGAGGATTGCATCAAAACCATATCTAAGAAGCTATCTGACAATAATATGCCATTGGGATATGCGGAACTGTTACGTCAATGCCTAACAACTGGCTATTTAATGTGGAATGATGACTTCTACAAGCAAGTAGATGGAGTGGCTATGGGCTCGCCGGTTTCCCCTATCGTTGCCGATATATTCATGGAGGACTTCGAGGAGACGGCCTTATCAAGCTCACCTGTCACACCCAGGTTCTACAAGCGGTACGTAGATGACACTTTCACAATATTACCCACAGACAAAATAACCATATTCCTAAACCATCTTAACTCCATTAATCCAAAAATTCAATTCACTATGGAACTGGAGTCAAATAACTCTTTAGCCTTCTTAGACATTTTGGTTATACGTAACCCTAATAACACCTTGAGTCATACAGTGTATCGTAAGGCAACACATACAGACAGATACTTGAACGGTGATTCTCATCATCCCCCTTCACAGTTAGCTACCGTGTGTAAATCTTTGTTGCAGAGAGCACGAGGAATCTGTGACGATGAACACCTGGCTGGGGAGCTGCAGCATGTCAAGCAGGTGCTACGTGCAAACAAGCTGCCAGTTCCTCGCCCCCGTCGCAGAGACCGAGTGAAACCACCCACAGTTGAGCGCCTTCCTGCAATACTACCTTATGTCAAAGGAGTCACTGACAAGATTGGCTACATCCTGAAACGCTCTTCCATTAAAACTTATTTTAAGCCACTGAAGAGGATTAGCCAATTCTTACCACCTGTCAAGTGCCAGATCCCTTTACAAGATGCAGGAGTATATAAACTTGACTGTGACTGTGGTCTCTCTTACATTGGACAAACAAAGAGATCCATAAGAACTCGGATCAAAGAACACATAGCCGATGTGAAGCACCGCCGGGACACTAGGTCTGCAGTCTGTGAACATAGTCAGGACCACGCCCACCATAACATCAGGTTTGATAAACCACAAATCCTCGCAAAAGAACACCGATACCTGCCTAGAATGGTACGCGAGGCTATTGAGATTAAAAAACACAAAAATTTCAATAGAGAGGATGGCTGGGTGTTACCATCAAGCTGGGATCCTGTTATAAACATTATTAAAAACAAATCCAAAAAGACCACCACAAGACTGCAAGACACCGTGAGCTCATATTGTATAGATTTGACCCACAATAATAATAACTAAAGATAATTTTATAAATTAAAACCTTTTAGTAACATAAAGTAAGCCGCCTTCAAAATTAACTTTAATTTAGCATCATGTTACCTGAGTTTTCTTGCCGAATCTTTCTCAGTGTAACCGTGTTCCGATCCGGTGGTAGTATACTAGATTATTAGTTAGTTTTTAAATATAATTACTATTAATTTTAATGTTTAATTATTACTAACCATAAACAATATAATTTTTTCATATAGAATCATTTTCTTCTTACACTGGCAATAAATTTTGTATCAAAATGTGGGTCAATATTTAATAACTAATTTCTGTATCGGGTAGATAATTATAAATTTTCTGCAGTAACGATGACTTGTTGGACGTGAGACATCTTAGTCCACCCGTGATCATGAACGCTGTAAAGTGTTCGAAACGTCGGTTAATCAAAAATCAAATACAAACGCGATAAAATCCGCAAAGTAGTTTTATTTAAAATGTATAATACTCGCGTAAACATCAGAAATCATTAATTTGTTATTGTTAAGCTAAATTTACATTAAAAAAATACTTAACTATATGTTATATATGAGATTCCTTTACAAATACCTACTAAGACTGCACACCGTCAATGTGATGGCATACAAAGACAGCTATAAAAATATAGTAAACAAAGATTTCTTCAAACTAATGAAGGTACTTTTGTTTTTTATAAGCTTAGCCCATATGTGTTCTACTGTTGGGCTCGGGTCTCCTACATAATAGGAGGGGAATTGACCTACTATACGACTTTGGTGAGGCGTGTTGGAATAGGGTTTTGTTTCGAGTTTTCCTTTTCTTGCACAAATGCTATCTGCTTATTATATCCTTTAGTCGTCTTTTACGATATTCACGGGCAAAATATGGTAGTGGTGAATTGAATGCTTACTCCCTCACCACACGGAGAATTTGTGTTTTTATTTATGCTGAATACCGAGTATGTTGTTACTGCCCAGCTTGTTTACATTACACTTAGTGTAGATATTGGTTTCGTTAAGTGAGCAGTCGTATTTGTTATAAAAAATGAGTCGCCGTCTCAGTAGTTCTCAAATAGAACAAGAACTGTTGCGATATTGCTGCGGGCGAACAGCGCGCGTTTGATGTTCAGCTAGGACATCAGTACCGGAAGTCGGTATGTTACAAGCAGCAAGTTGAATTATCAATAGTGTTACATTCTGGGAGAATATTTGACCATTGATGAGCAGTTGTTTCGAAAAGACTAGCATTGTTCGAACAACACGGCGTTCAAGACGAGAAGTACCGCCGATTTGTAGAGGTATTCGTACTACAAGACGTGAAACTTTTATAATGAAAACCGAGATAGATGCGACCCCTACTGTCTATCAGGAAAACCAAGAAAAATATTATCACCCCAACCTGAGCATAGGTACTGGTCAAAAAGGCTCTCTGAGACAATTGAATTTTATAATGAAACAAAATTTGGTAGACATCATCAATCAAATGGCACGCAAGTACACCGTAAGAGTTGGAAATCGGAGATGGCCAACTCATGTTTTTTACAATATACTTAATTTAGCAGCTATAAACTTGTGGATTCTATACAGAAAAGTCACAGCAATAAAAATTTCTCACCATGATTTTATCTTCAACTAGTGAGCGATCTACGGGCAGATTATGTGAAAAAAAAATCTACTTCAACTGCAACTTGAAGACAAGAAACTAATTCTGAAATTAGTGAACGATGTACTACAAATAATAATAACAGGCGGCAATGTTACGTCAATCGTAAATGTAAAAAAATACGTGTGAAAACTGCACAATTTGTAAAAAAACGGTGTGTTTGTGGAAAATGTATAAAAGATTTAAAAAAAAATAAACTATTACTCAGTTTGAAATGTTACTCAGTTTATGTTTGTTTATTATTAACACCAAAATAAATTGATATTATTTTTATTTTATTTTAATGCAATATTCGCAATAATTTCATATGTATTCTGACTGAATCTCTAGTATCGTCAAATTGACCGCTGCGGTCTTTGAAGGTATAGTATGAAGCCTGGTCTTTCTAGTGTTAACAGTCTAAATAGGTATGAATTTCGCAAAGGCTTCAATGGTAACGTAGGTACGCGTATATACAGAATATAAATTTTGTTATAACGCGATAAATCCAAATTTGGATAGATGTTATTGTTATAATAATGTTGTGTGGTAACGGCTACGAACACTACCAACCCTTATATTGTTCGTGGGTCTCGTAAAAGACGACTAAGACTTTTACACCTTGACCGTCTGGTTAACAATTACATACCCAAGGATTGTTGACGTCCGGGAGACAGCTGATTATAAAACTATTTCATGTAACTTTTTCAATATATACAATAGAAGAGGCATATTTTGTCTCCCACAAGTGACATGGATTAGAGCAGGATGGTGATGATGAGATGACATTGTTATACAAGAAACCACTTTCGCGCTGAATGTTATCATATTTTACCATTAAATTTTGTCTAGCTGAAAAAAATGTGTTTGAAATAGTTTTCTAAAGCGCATTATATTTTATTCGTGACTTTGCCACGTATAGTGTGTGAGCTTTGCGTGTTGGTTGCAGACTGGCGGTGGTGTGTATCATATCAGTGTGGACCCGTTGGAAGCGGATATACGATCGTTGTTAGCGCTTGAAGCGCGGCGTGAAGCGCGTGCAGCGCGCTCATTACCCAACTTGCGTGCATCGCGCGAGTCGTTGCTGCCTGCGCCTCCTTCCGCACCGCCACCTGCTCCGCCCTCTTGAGCCGAGCCGCGCCTGCTGCTCTACAGAGACGACACCGTCTACTAGATACCGCTGCAGCCCAATCATGGTGCGATGAACATTTTTAATAATTGTGCGCCTACACAATAACCCCCCTACCTCCTCCTCGCAGCGTAACGGTGGGATTTTTTGCACTCCAACAGTGATTGCAAATTGTACTTGATTATAATTTCACGTATACGTGAGATGCCTGCAACTCATTAGAAGCAGTTAAAACCGTGTCTCATCCCTGGACGTCCATATTGTGTGTAAATAAAAAAAAATAACCTGCCATATTTTTGGGTCTAGCAACAATAAACATAAGTTTTGATGTGGCCGCTTGCTGCATAGAACTTAATTCTAGAATTATACTGCCAGTTTATTGTAGAGGATATTCAATTTAAATGTGATTGACATTTCTCGCTCATCATCGGTGATAAATATTTTCATATATGTTCTAAAGTAATGCACTAATGCCTTGCATGTTTAAAAAATACGTAAATGTACATTGCAATGTAATTATTTTGTATACCATGTTCCATAGCATCTAGATTAGATTAAAAAAATATCACTACGAAATTTACGTGACGTTGTATCTATTGCTTTATCTCTAGAAACGTGAATTCATATATTTTATCTATTAAACTTATTAATATTCAACTTTTAGAGTAAGAGTGTCGCTGTAATTACTTTCATTAAAAAAAAAAGCAAGTGGAAAACAAGTATTAATATGTTGAAAATATTTCTATTCAAACAAAAAATACATAAAAGTCATTCACATTACTGTAAATAATAGTAACATATTTACATATCCAATGCTCATTATGTAATGTCAAAAATATCCTATCTATACATCAGACTGTTGATGTCCACTGTTGGATAAAGGCCTCTCAATTGGGCACTGGTTTCTAGCGAAGGTAGTTGGTTTGTTGTTGTTTGAAGGTTGAATAAACTGGATAAGGGAATATTAGGACGTACTAAATAAAACCACTGTGTCTATTGCAAGGAGTAAGATTATGATTAGAGATGTTGTGCATATGAAGTTTCGGATCTAGATACGGATATTAGAATAATATTATACCTGTTTAAGATACGATTACGCGTATTAAATTATTACGGATGATCCGATAGCTTCAGTTACGGATATTGAATTATTAGCAAATTGTAAAAAGGAAATGCTAAAGGTTCATTTCCGGGCGCGCGACAGTCGTAAGCCGTTGCTGAGGTACGCGACAGTCGCGCGCGGTCAACGACAGAAACGGCGTCATACATTTTCATACTTTGACTATTGTCGCATCGGCCGCGCGCGACAGTCGTAAGCTATCGATCGCGCGCCGCCGCGATCGGCCGCGATGCACGGAAATGAACCTTCAGTGTGGTAACGATCTTATATTCCCACTAGCAACCCGCCCTCGCTTCTCTTTGGTTTTAGTCGTTTTACCCGCGTAGTGCCCGTTCCCGTGGGAATACCGGGATAAAATATAGCCTAGGTTACTCTCTGATATTATAGCTTTCCATTGGTGAAAGAATTTTTGAAATCGGTCCAGCCGTTTTGAAGATTACTGGGAACAAACAGAGAGACAGACAGACAAAAAAAATATAAAGTACTTTTTAGGCATGTGTATACTGCAAATAACCGTGTGAGCATGAAAAAAGCCTATTATTTTGACATTACAAACAGACACCCCCAATTTTATTTAGTGGTATAGATTAAAGATACATTTCCGTGCATCGCGGCCGCGCGACCATGGTAATCGATCGATCGCGCGCGGCCGATGCGACAATAGTCAAAGTATGAAAATGTATGGCGCCGTTGCCGAGGTACGCGACAGTCGTGCGCGGCCAAAGATAGAAATGGCGCCAAACATTTTCAAACTTTGCCAAGCGCCAGATCGCGCGCGGCCGCGATCGTCCGCGATACACGGAAGCGAACCTTTAGAGAGAGGCTTACATTTAGGCTATCGATTCGGTTGGTTAAGAGAAAACCTATCGTAACGAGTGTCATATTGACAGCGATCATCCGAAATTATTGGAAACTAATACAACGGATTCAGTGATTGTTTCCGATATATTTCAATTTCGGATAGCCGATAATTTCGGTTACGATTTGGCACCATAACATTTTTAATGATAATAATATATTAAAATATATATTACGTTACGTAATATATATTTTAATAAATATACGTAATTTACGTATAATGGTTGCTGCAGTGAAACTAGCGATGAGACGAATTGCTTTTTTTCAATTCGAATCAATCGAATTAAAATTACTATTGATTCGAATCGCAATTCGAATCATCACATTCATCACGTCAGCATTATAGTCAAATTCGTACTCGTATGTCGAGTCTCCGCCTGTGAAGCCGAGTTGGCGAGTTATAATTCGTTTACATTATTATTCGAGCGAGAGTTTTTTTGGCGGATCGGTTTGCATTACGAATGAATCGAGATTTCGAGATATGTGCTGTGCAGTGTGATCGGTATTTGGTTACGGAAAGAGGACTTATAGGTATGTTGACTTTTAAACACGCAGATAATGACAATACTTTTTTATTATTACCATTAAAATCATCATATCATAATAACAAAAAGTAATAATAAAATCATGTACAAAAAATATATTTTTTTAAATAGTCTGATTTTAATAAGTTATTACCCGATAAATCAACTTTAAAAAAATAAATTCGTTTTTATTCGTCTCAGGTTTACTCATAATTAATAGCTATTATTATTAATAGACGCGTTTTACCTGAAAAAACGCATATTAAACTACTTACCTTATTAGAAGCTTATTATATTGAGATAGGCACTTCCGTTTTCCGTTCTATTTTGCATCCTTTTCTTGAATATACGTCTGTCTCTCTCGCACACTCCCCACTTTTGCCAGGTAGTGAGGCGCAGTAGAGCTGCGAGCTCGGTGCGCCTTGGTTTATCATTGCGTCGAAATATTCACCAAGTAGAAATGGAAACTAAGCTTCTAATAAGGTAAGTAGTTTAATATGCGTTTTATTTCAGGTAAAACGCGTCTATTAAACCACTTGACCGTTATGAGAAGCTTATTATATTGAGACGTGTTTGTTATCTCCTGGTGAAAGTGAGTAGGTATGCCAATGTGACAATAAAATGAGAATAAACCAGTGCGATAATAAGATATTATATATTACGATAAACAAAATAACATAGCTAACAATATCAAATTATTGATTTTGTCAATTAACATAATAAATCGTAACAAGACAACAGGATTGAATAACTTAGGAATTGAACTATTAGCGTGAGTCACCTTTACTTCACAAATATTTTTGAAAAGTATTTGCCGATCTCCAATTGCCTCTAGTCGAAATATGTTCAAATGGGAGGTTGTCTAAGCAATTTCTAAAAGCTATAGCCGCACAATGCTAGGTGTTTCTGAAATATCAGCAGCCTTCATAATAGATTTGGTCCACCAACCCGTATTAACGGTGCGAGAAGCTGGCGATGGTTTTCTTCGCAAGTTAATGAATACATATGCGGTACCAGAAGTCTGACGTCTTTCCTTTAAAACTCTTATAGTTTGTAGAGTCCAGTAGGTAGGGTCCAGGCGTTGATTTTTAGAGTTTACTAGTAGTTTCCAAACAGATGGTTTATGCTCGTGACAGTCAGTTTTTGACTAAAAATGAGGGCACAAAATAATAAAATTCTCAATTATTATGCAATGCTCACTTCTTACTTTTAGCAAGGTGAGGTAGTGAATTCGGCGACCTGAACACAAGATTAACAGTGCCGTCGTAGTTTGAAAAGGATTTGTATTGTCTACTCAATAGCTACACAAAAACATAGCACATTAATATCTCAAACCGGTGGTTTAGACAATTTAGGATTTCTGAGCGTTATATATTTTAATAAACTCATTTGCAAAAAAAACGGGCGGTTTTGATTTTCATTCATATTTAAAAAGATACAATACCAAAAAGGTTTCAATCGTTTGTACACGTTACTGGCCGGTTTTAAAAATGCTGTGGTATTTAAAAAAGTACGTTCTAAATTCAATTTTTCATTTGATGTTCATTTTTACAGAAAACCCCTTTTTATCCTACATTTTTGGCGCGAAGTTCCAGAAGTTAACATCGACTTTCATAATTTTTATTCAATTTTTATCGATTAATTTCATATCCTTGACTGTCAAAGCTTTATTTAATGCTGTTTGGCTGTATCAAAAATGGTAGATAAAGTGGTAAAAGCTACCAAAATTATCGCGCTGCTTGAAGAGGGTTGCAGCCAATGTTTCGTGGCTAGGAGGCTAAATGTTAGTCGCTCGACAGTCCAAAGGACCTGGCAGCGATATCAGGAGACTGGTTCCGTCGAGAGAAGGCCTGGTTCTGGAAGAAAACCATGTACCCAACCACGGGATGATCGTTTTCTTGTGAGTCGCGCATTGAGAAATCGCAAATCTTCGTATGTGGATCTTAAGAACAACCTCCAAGAAGTAAGAAATGTGCATATTAGTCTATGGACGGTCAGGAGGAGGCTTCTCGCTGCCAATATACGCAGTCACCGCCCGGCCCGCGGCCCCAAATTACTCCGTGAGCACAGAGTTCACAGGCTTAGGTTCGCTAGAAATTGTGAATCATGGACTCAAGACGATTGGAATAGGGTTTTGTTCTCTGATGAAGCCAGGATATCTCTGTTCGGTGAAGATCGACGTCGGCGAGTGCTAAGAAGACAAGGAGAACGCTTTGCAGAGGCATGTTTCGAAGAAATCACACCTTATGGTGGGGGCTCTGTTATGTTTTGGGCAGGAATAAATTCAATGGATCGTACAGAGTTAGTCTTCATTGAAAACGGCTCACTGACTGGGCATCGATACATAACGGAAGTTCTAATTTCTCATGCACAACCCGCATTGGCCGCTCTAGGTGAAGACTCGATTTTTATGGACGACAATGCTCGCGCCCACCGATCCCGCGATGTTAATGCGTATGTGCAAGAGGTCGGCATTCGTCGTTTGGATTGGCCAGCTCGAAGTCCCGACCTCAATCCCATAGAGCATGTCTGGGACGTTCTGAAACGGCGTGTGAGATCAGTACACCCGGCTCCGCAGACCATCAGAGAGCTGAAGAATGTGATTACTGCGGAGTGGGAACGTATTCCGCAAGCAAGTATCCGGGATATACTCGCTAGCATGCCCAGACGAATTCAAGCTGTAATTTTAGCTAGAGGGGGTCACACTCGATACTAAACATTTATCTGCTTTTACTTTATTAAAGAAAAACAAACAAAAAAACTTTTTTATTTTTACTTCATGAGCATATGCACTACTAGCGAATATACACTACTAGCGAGGTTTAGCATTATTTCCCATAAATTGTATCTAAATTTTATGAAATACTGATGAAAACGATTATTTTCTTATTAATTTAGCAAATTGTGTGGATAAAACTACCTATAATTATCAAACAAAGAAATATTAACATTTGAAATGGTTCATTGCTTAGGTGCCCGTTTTTTTTGCAAATGAGTGTATATGCTTAACTAACACACCTTCACCGACTTTGCCTGACAATTCTACATTGACATAATGTAGATACAACAGATTTACGAAGTATAATATCACAGGATAATTTATAATCCCAGATTTACGAAGTATAATATCACAGGATAATTTATAATCCAAATGCAAGTCTTAAAAAAATTGGGCAAATTTAGATCTTTCTGGATTCATTGGATTAATCTCCTGTTGCTTACACCACGAGAACCAAGGTGTCCAGGTTACTTTATATCCTTCAAGTGGAAGGTTGCCAGAGAAACCTGAATAAACATTTGTTGTTCCACATCTCCGAACCTTCAGGACCATCTCTTGTACTGGTGGGTGGGTCTTGTAGGTGGTAAAAGCCACTTGGTTGTGTCGATTAGCGAGTATTTCAGGTTCGACAATATGAGTGGGGTTGCAAAAGCGCGAGCATGCAATAGCGTGAGCTTTCAGGCACGCTATCCAAAACACTTTCCTTCACCGTGGAACCATTATTGAGCAAATCCCCGTTGCTTGATTTATGTGCTTTTGTACGTGAGGAATGAGAGAAGATGTAGGAAAAAATCCATATCAGAGGGAAGTTTCTTCCTTATTGTCTGCTGAAGGCGTCGTAAAGCATCGCCTTGTAATCGTTTAGGTCAAAACACCTAATTTGCTACTACTCAAGCAGCTTGAACGCAAATAGATCTACTACCGCTATATTCTCATCTTCAGGAAGATGGGATTTTTGGTACTCGAGAGAAGGTGCCTTTCATGAAATTGATGATTCCTGGTTAGAGAGTCAGTCTGATTGTTGAATCGTCCGCCAATGTGATACATTTTAAAGTGAATATAATGTTAGTCCATTTGGCACAAAAATGATATATCAGGTTTTAAAGCGCCTGCGATTTTGCCCCTCCCCCTTTGCGAAGGTAAGCTACCACAGAACGGTTGTCAGTCTGTGTTAGAACTGCACTTTGAGCTATTACCGAAACGTGTAACTCCAGAACTTTTAAGATGATCATCAACTGCCTTATATAGCATTGTAGGACTCTTTCTTCCAAGCTCCAATTAATTTTCTGATTGTCGAGTTACGGCTCAAGCTACGTCAGAAGCATTAGAACTTTGCCGGTGGTACACGACTTATGGTTGAAACGCGACAACTTCGAAACCACTGTCTCATTTTTGCTAAACTTTGATGGGCAAGATGTACTTGGCTGAGGTTACGTGTTTGGGCAGACAAATTAAGTCTAAAAGTTGTTCGACGGTTCAATGCGCCTCTCAGTACGACAAAACTGGCAAATGTCGAGAGACCCAGGAGACTCTTGGAATCCTTGAATGTGGCCGTGTCTGATCGTAAAACTGGATATAACATCTTGCAATGGTAAAAGTTTTGTCCACTGATAGCTATTTTTGATTCGACCATGGGTCCCAGACTACTAAAAAGGTTAGCTTTTTCTGTGGAATGAGAATGAATTTGTCGCAATTCCTTTGAAAACCAAGGTATTCGAGAATCATCATTATCATCTCTGCTCGTACGTCCCACTGTTGGGCTCGAGCCTCCTCCACAATGGGAGAGAAATTGCTCTTAATATACCATGCTGGTCAGACAGATCGGTATTTTTTTTTTTATGGGTGGGCTATGGTAAGCGCACGCGCGGTCCTGTCCGTCCGGGGCGATGAAAGAACGGCGCGCGAGCCCATAACCCACCCGTACTCACGTCACCTCGTTGTTGGGCCGACCACCGGATCAGATGTGACTTGTCATCAGTGGTCGGCCCGACGGAATACCCTTTCGGGTAACCTCTCACCTCTCGACGTACTGGGACGTCGGTTGCCGTCGCGCAGTCAGTCTCTCTGCGGGTGACGGACAATTCCCCGGTCCGATCACCCGCGGCCTCGGCTAGGGCGGCATTAGGCGCAGATACTCGCGCTTGCGCCGCCCGAGTCGCCGGCGGCGGAACGTGTCGCCGAATAGGAGCTCTACTCGCACACGATCCGCCGCCTCCTTCCGTGAGATTACGGCCTCACAGAAGGCGGCGACCGCGTCCCAGTTCCTGACGCTGACGAGCATCTCCCTGGCGATGGTCGGCAGCGCCAGGTCGGCACCGATAATTGCGACGAGTTCACGGCGATCCCCCTCCCATGCAGCACACTCCTCGAGCGTGTGCTGCGCCGTGTCCTCGTCGCAACTGCAGTGGTGGCAGGACGGTGTGCTCTCCCTCCTGACAATCTTGTGCAGGTACTTCCCGAAGCAACCGTGCCCCGTCAGCACCTGCACCAGTCGGAAGGAAAGCACCCCGTGCGTCCGCTCCAACCACTCCATCAGCACCGGCCGCAGAGCCTCGACGGTCCTGACACCGTACCGAGGACTCTCCAGCCGGACTGCCCAACGGGCAATGACTTCTCGGCGGGCGTTGACGCGCCAGGCGGTGATCTCTTTGATGGAGACCATGCCGCCGCGGGCGCACGTCTCCGACGCCCGCCGATAAATGTCGGCGAGCATCTCCGCCTCCAGGTCCCACGGGGGGGTTCCGGCCAGGAGGCACGCTGCCTCCGTCGCCACCGTGCGGTAACCCCGTATGGCCCTGATCGCCATGACCCTCTGAGGTCGCCACAGGAGGGCCCTAAGACGGACGGTCAGGGACCCCGCCCACACCGGTGCGCCGTACAGGGCCATCGACCGGATCACCCCCACGTACAGCTGTCGGCACGTAGCACTGGGTCCGCCCACATTCGGCATCAGCCACGAAAGGGCGGACGCCGCGCCGACAAGCCGGGGAACAAGTCGATGGAGATGCTCCCGGAACCAAAAATGCCCGTCGAGCACCAGGCCCAAGTACTTCATGTGGCCCTGGATGCTGATGGTGATCGAAGCGCCGGCGGGAGGCCCGGGGGTACGGAGGCCATGGAACAAAAGGGCCTCCGTCTTTTCCAGGGCTACCCTCAACCCTAGCGTTTCGATCCGCCTGACAATCTCCTCGGTGCCGAGAGTTGCCAGGCGTGCCGCCTCCTCTAGCGTCCCACCCCGAGCTGTGACGAGTGTATCGTCGGCGTAGCAAATTACGCCCAGCCCGGGTGGGAGGCTTCCTCTCAACGCCCAGTCGTAGCCGATGTTCCACAGGGTCGTACCCAGAACCGACCCCTGCGGGACACCGCACGTCATGGGCGTTTCGATCCGCCTGACAATCTCCTCGGTGCCGAGAGTTGCCAGGCGTGCCGCCTCCTCTAGCGTCCCACCCCGAGCTGTGACGAGTGTATCGTCGGCGTAGCAAATTACGCCCAGCCCGGGTGGGAGGCTTCCTCTCAACGCCCAGTCGTAGCCTATGTTCCACAGGGTCGGATCCAGAACCGACCCCTGCGGGACACCGCACGTTATGGGCGTTCGCACAACGTCCCCTACTCGGTCAACGTAGAGGACGCTGCGCCCCTCCAAGTAGTCTGCCACCAGCCGCCTGAGGTACACGGGCACCCCGTGATACCTCAGCCCCTCCCTGATGCAGCTGAATGGCAGACTGTTGAAGGCGTTGGCGATGTCCAGGGACACCGCCAACAGGACTCCTCCTAAGGCCCCTAAGGCCGCGATCGTCGAACGCCCTCTCCGAAAACCAAACGGCGTCCGACAGATCGGGCCCAACCCCGACGAGGTGCCGCTCGATGCGGGCAGCCAACACCCTCTCCAGCAACTTGCCCGCATCATCGAGCAGCACGATGGGCCTGTAGGCCGAGGCCGACTCGGGAGACCGCCCCGGCTTCGGCAGGAGAACCAGCCTCCCCTCTTTCCAGCACCCAGGGAACTGCCCGGACGTCAATCAAGCGTCGAACAGTTCCTTGAGGCGTGGTCCCAGGTGCTCGAGGACCAGGGCCAGCACACGGTTCGGAATACCGTCGGGCCCGGGGGCGGTGGATTTGACTCGCATACGCGCCACCGCCACCCCCATTTCCGGCTCCGTGATGGGCGGAGCACTTTCATCGTCGGCCTCCCGGTCGCTGTCCGGCGAAGCCATGACCGGGGGCGTGTGCTCCGCCCGCCGTGGAAAGAGGTCCTCGACAACTCTGGTGAGGAGGCTGGGCTGGAGAGTCTCGGTGAGGGGGGGGGGGGGGGCCGCCCGCGGAGCTTATTCAGCGCCGCGAGGTAGGGGCGACCCCAGGGGTCACGCTCGAGACTGTCCAGCATCTCCCGCCGACTAACGTCCTTTGCGGTACGGACGGCCAGCCTGAAGGCAGACCGCGCACTGCGGTAAGCCTCGTACAGCTGGCCCTCTCGCTCAGCGTCGCGGTGGCGCGCTCGGCTGCGGGTGTAGGCCCTCCGGGCACGTATGCACGCGGCCCGAAGGTCCGCCAAGGTCCGCCAATTCTCGGGACCACCAGGGGACCGCACTCTTCGGGGGCAGACGCCGCACACGGGGCATGGCCACATCGCAGATCTGCGTTAACGCACAGCGGATGCGGCCAGCCTCGGCATCCACCCCGTCCGCCTGGGGCGGTGAGGACAGCCACGACTGAACGATGGCTGCCTCCGCCAACAGGTCCCGATCCAATCGACCCACAGCCCACCGCGGAAACGCGGGAGCTCCGTCCGCCGTGTGACCCCTGCTGGGCTGCAGGAGGGTCCGGGAGACCTCTATCCGGATGTATCGGTGGTCGGATAGGGTCTCAACCTCCTCCTGGACGCACCAGCTCCTCACACGTGCTGCGACATTAGGGCTAGCGAACGACAAGTCCACTATCGACCCGCCCTGCTGCCGCACGCACGTTTGCACCGAGCCCCTGTTCAGCAAACGGAGGCCTAGTGCTGCCGCCCACTCTTCGACCGCCCGCCCGCGCTCATTTGTCCTGGGGGATCCCCACGCCGTGGACTTGGCGTTGTAGTCCCCCAGAATGAAGACTTGGCGCGGTGCCAGTCGCCGTATCGAGGCCCCCAGGATGGTGAGGAAGGCCCCGAAATCCGTCGCGCTCCTGTTAGGGGAGAAGTAAACACCAAATAGCGTAACCTCTCCCCATTCCGCCGCGACATACCCATCGCCCCTGTCCTTGCCCTTGAGCAACAAGGGCGGGGAATGCCATGACGTGGAGGCGACGATTGCCATGACGTGGAGGCGACGATTGCCACAGAGCCGTCACTGCTGCCCAGCCAATTGGACCGGTCAGGCACCACGTACGGCTCCGCGGCTACGGCTGCACCGATCAACCACTCCGCCATGACTTGCAGGAAAACGTCCTGTGCCTCGGCGGCGTGGTTGAGGTTGGCCTGCAGGAGGTGGTAAGATTCGGCCGCCATTAGTGGGCCGTATCCATTACCTCCTCCACGCTGGCGGGCGATTGGGTCGCGCTAGGGGCGGGAGCGGCCGGGGTCGTCGGGCCGCTCCGCCCCTTTGGGGCCGAAGCCGGGGGTTTGCACTCCTTGCCCCCCCATGCGGTGCTTGGCGGGCCTATTGCCCGCCGCACACGCGGGGCAGTGGGGAGTGGCGGCGCACGATGCCGCCTTATGCCCGGATTGACCGCAGCGGAAACAAAGATCGCTGCAGTCAAAGCAGTTAGTGCATGTCGGCCGAGTGTGTCCGACCGCCATGCACTTGTAGCACCTCGCAGGCCGGGACTCCAGCACGGTCACCCGCGCTGAGCTCCATCCCACGAGGAGCCTGCCTGAGCCGGCCAATTGCTTGGCCGACTCCACCGGGTACTGCACCCAGGCAGCACCGACGCCGCCCGGACCAGGGCGGATAGCGCCAATTCGGACGGTGTCCACGGGACATCCGGTTTTCGAGACGATGGCCTCCCGGATGTCATTCACCGTCACGGAGCCGTCCAGACCCGGGTCTGGCGATCTTGACGCCATCCTCAGCAGCAAACAAACCCCTCAGCTTTGCGGCCATGCTATCGGCAGTCTTGGCGCCCTCGGCCCCAGGGAACTCGAAAATTCGAGCCCCAGACAGATCGGTATAGGGTTTTGTTTTAATATTTCCTTGTCTTGCATAGATGTTAAATGCGTATTATACCACTCAATCGTCTATTACATCTACAGCCAAGATGAATTGTATGCATGACAGGGATTGGCGAATTGTATTCTTATTCCGTCACCACACGAAGACTACACTACAAGAATACAGAGAAGTAATTCCACTTGTTTGGTTAAAAACCTCCGATCTGGGTTTACGATTAGAAAATCGTCCAATTAGGTTATGATTCTCAGACCTCTTTCTCAAAGGATTTGAGCCACCTAGTTTGCCAGGCACGAAAAGTTTATTCGAACTGTGCTCAATCCGAAGGGAAGGAACGTCATTTCCATTAGTTCTCCCTTGTAAATAAGACGAAGGAATCGCCTGTGTGATTGATGAATCGGGACATTCAAGCAAGCCAGAGGCAAATCTGCTTTGCACACTCATCCCATGGTTGAAGGAAATACGGTATGCGGTACATGTTACACGTGATTATGCAACGATTTAGCGCTCTCGGATCAAATATTGGACCATATGTCGTGTCGTTTCTCGGAACTAGGAAGAGTGGCGAGGCAAATCTCGGGAATATGTCTACTCTCTCTCTCTCGCTCTCTCTCTCTCTCGCTCTCTCTCTCTCTCTCTCGCTCTCTCTCTCTCTCTATCTGGGACTCTTTGTTCCTTCATGTGACAAACAATTTTCGTCGTTTCAACCTTTTCCACACTAGGGTGGTAATCCATTGTGTAATATGGAATTTTATAGGTTGCTTTTGTCTGAAAGGTATGCGGTACCCTGTTATAATTTTTAAAAACAACATACGGAGCTCCCATTCGTCTTCGATTGGAAAAAACTGTGCTAAACGCTCTGCTTAAAACTGCGAGTCATTGCATGCATCTTTTACAGCCTGTTTTGTAAACAGGTGAATGAGCACGTTTCGAACCTCTCGATTAGAGTGTTTTGTCCTAGATCCACGGGATCGAAAAGAATTACTTGTTATTGCAATTGTGTTCAGTACTAACACCCTGCGAGGAGTACTGATAAATTTTTTTTTTAAAGACAACACCCTGCACTAAGGAAATAATCCTTGTATTGCGGGGGACTTTACAAACATATAATTAACGGACACAACTTACATCCAGACTCAGAACAACAATTTATGGATCGCACAAAGTGTTGTCCCGCGTGGGATTCGAACCCCCGACACTGGCAATGTAGGTCACTATCTTAACCACTACGCCATCTGTGCAGTCAAATGCAGATATGAATGACAATATACCCTGCGAGGGAAGCCATATCGTATTGCAAAGTTTTGCTTGCGAAGCATTAATGTTACTGTGTAGCTTAGATAGCCAAAAAGGCCTTTACTTGGCCAAGGTTCTCCAAAGTAACAGCTAGGGTACTCTGGTTAAAAATGTGAGCGAGATGGTAGCATTTTGCTTAGAGCATTTTTTTTACCAATAGGCCTCGAACGGCCTTAAGGGTACCATGCCTCCTCATTTCCTGCAGCATTTTTGCAGTAAATCTGTCTATACTTTGTGAAAATCATTTTTAAGAAAGATTTCATCTTATCTTTTCAGTGAGGTCAGTGCTTGACCCATTTGGAGAATTTGACCAGGCTGACAGACTACGTGAACTATTACTAAACACTTCCTTTTGTTGTAAAAAGCCATACATTATAGCTGCATAAGATTTATCAGAATAATTATGCTGTGTGCCATCGAACGCCTTTAACTTCTCGTTTACTTCTAACTTTACAAAAGGAGGCGTGTGGTTGTAACGTTTTCAAGTATCAAAAGTAACAAAGTGACAAAAAGCTACTATCAAAACGTTTGTATGTCGTACAAAATTTTTAAATATTCCTGAGATGTATGAGGTACAATAGGATATCTAAGTTTAGTTAGTCGGTGTTCTCTTTGGTGGTTTTTAAGACTCCTATAGGATACTAAGGATTAAAAGTAATTATTTGCAAATGTAATACTTCCAAATAAGTCAATAAATATCATAATATTAAACTAATTAAATCCCTAAAAATAATTTCGTAAAAGTTATGTTTTTGGTGTAGCAGTAATATGAAAAATAAACGTTTTGATATGCTGTACATTCTTGATTGTGACACCCAATATTTCGCTATTCGGCTATTTGTAATGTATATTTCGTATTGGTCATAATAAGTGTAAATATTTTCACGTATCGTCGAAGGTTGTTTCATATTAAAAAATATATATTCAATTAATGTTGAATCTCAGCAATAAAGTAATTCAATTAGCTCTCTGTTTTAAAACAATTCACTACACTTCAGTAACTTTGTTGCTCATTAATTCACTCAGTGGCTATAATATGAAGTTTGGAATCACGTAAATAGTCATGGTGTGTGTAAATATTTCGCCAGACATAATTTTTTCTTAGATTTTTTATAATCCGCCTGACGACAATCCATCCAAAGACTTGCGATCACTGCTAGGTAAATTTCCTAAGAGAATAATTATTATAATGAGCGGACATATCCTGTTTGGTGTGAATACTTATGTTAGAATTGCCATAGGTAATTAAACATAGCAGGCAGGCTAGCAATCTGAGAGTGGTTTTATCTATGGGCTTAGCATGAATATTTGCTTCAAAGTATTTGCATCGTTATCGAGACAAATTTGTACGAGATTTGGAGCAACGCCACTATCGGCCTCCAAATTCATACAAATTAGTCTCGATAACGTTACGAATACCTTGGCGCAAATATTTGTGCTAAAAAAACTTAACTGTCATCTTCAAACCTATTAGGCAGATGTAGGCAAAAACAACTTTTTTTTCATTCGGATCCAACAATCGGCATTATAAAGCCAGTAGGTAAACAAAATTTCATAATTAAATTATAATTTATAATTTGTGGTAGGAAAATTGTTATGATGTATAGGCAATGTAAACGGTGCAAACTGTGTATATCTACCACATAGGAATTGCGTGTGATTCATCCAGCTCCCTTTATTGTCCTTGGTCGACATAAAAGACGACCAAAAGATACATTATACAAATAACATCTATGCAAGAGAATGAAAACATGAAATAAAATTCTATTAAGGATAGGTAAATTTTCCTGCTACTATGGAGGAGGTATGAGTCCAATAGTGTGTACGTACGTTAGCGTATGTAGTGAGGTGAGCGAGGCAATCTTAATATCATTGTCTATAACACCATATACAGGGTGTATCAGGTTATGGGGCAACTGGTCAAACGGGAGACAGGCAATAGTGGTAGGAACCCATAAAAAAAATTTGAAGGAAAAATATCGATTCGTTAATGGATTAGAGACATGTAAAGTTTTCAATTTTGTCATCGCTTTTTTGTGTAAATCTGATTGAAATGTATAAAGTCAGTGATACTTAATCTGCAACATATTCGTACTTTGTTAAATGTTCATTAGAAATTGAAAAATCAATGATTACGTTCGCATAAGCAAAACAAACTTCACTTTAAATCAGCTGATCGGCCAATGACTGCCGCCAAGTCGCGTTTTTACCTACGCTACCATTGCAGCGTTTGCGCAATTCCTACCTATTCATACTATCGAAGCTTTACATGCCTACATGTATCCTGCCTATAGATGCCTACATAATACGTAACATTCAAGGCATAGACTGTTTAACACACATTTTTTAAATTATTATAACTTTTATGTTATATTGTTTTTTGTGTAATATACATTTTAATTACGATCTATGACCGGTAAATTACAACATACTCGAACAGTTGCCCCATAACCTGATACACCCTGTATAATAGCTGGTTGGAGCGAATCGCTCCCTTCTCTTCATAGTGGTTGAGGGGAGTGATGGCTTCTTTCGTAGTTAACTCGTGATCGAGTTCTGATCTTTGTGGATTCTGGTCCAGCCATAATCGTTTGAATCATATTTGTGAATTATATTATGTATCTTATGGTTGAAAAGGCATCACAGTGGAGCTGGTACTTGCTAGACATGTTGTATACAATTTTATATAAAATAAATTAGAAAAAAATATATAAATCATACAATCCCGTTGAATTTCTTGCCGGATCTTCTCGTTAGCGGTCGCGTTCTGATTCGGTGGTAGTTCATTGGATTAATTTAAGTTAATTGTGTTAAAATTGACAATATTTGAGTGTCCTCGCGGGATTTATACATAATAAATAGTTGGAATTTAATTGTGTCATATACTAACATACCTCTTTTTTTTTTTTTTTTTTGTTTTTTAAATACTAACATACCTCTATCATATCGTATAGTCAAATTAAGAATTATAAAAACATGAGTATATAAGTATTTAAACATTGTAGTTATAATTATATGATTGCGTAGAAGACATTTCCATGTTATTCTACATTAAAAGGTTGAAGATAACTATTTTTCACGTTAATTTAATGCAATTCAAGCAGAGATTATTAATGTTGGCCATCACGTTAACATTCGCTCGCCAAAGCACATTCGATTCATTCGCGCTCATCAAATTTTTATGCATATTCATCGGCTAACGGACTTTAAAACTATCGCGAGTACTTCATCAATTTCATTCAGAAATATCCATCTTCTCATTATAATCGTTTCAATTGATTCAAAATGTTGTATCCTACTAATATTATATACGATGAAGATGTTTGATGCTTGTGAAGATGTGAAGATTTTTGTTGCTCTTTCACGCAAAAACTACTGAATGCATTTTGATGAAACTTTACAATAATATAGCTTACATATCAGAATATCACATAGGCTATAATTTATCTCGATATTCCCATGGGAAGGGGAGCTATGCGTATAAAACCGCAGGGCGCTGCTAGTGCTCAAATAATTCTAACATCACCATCATCATCCCGCACTTATTCTAATAACTTGGTCTTGACTCAATATGTACTATTGTTTCATAGTACATACTAGCCACCCGCCCTCGCTTCTGTTTCTGTCGTCTTATCCCTATAGTTCCCGTTCCCGTGGGAATACCGGGATTAAATATAGCCTAATTTACTCCCTGATATTATAGCTTTCCATTGGTGAAAGAATTTTTGAATTCGGTCCAGCCGTTTTGAAGATTACCCGGAACAAACAGACAGACAGACAGAGACAAAAATTCTGTAAAAAATCTGTATTTTAGGCATAGGTGTCGTGCAAATAACCGTGTGAGCATGAAAAAAGACTATTATTTTGACATTACAAACAGACACTCCAATTTTATTTATTGGTATAGATTACTAAAGTTTTGGCAATAGTTTTTTTGATCGGTCGCCTACCTAACGTCAACCCGCTTTGGGGGAAAAAAGTCACAAATCACAAAAGAGGTTACAAAGAAATGTAAAATCGCATAAATATGAACTTTGTGTGTAATTATTACCTACACAAATCATTTATTATGTACGTGGTCGTATTTTAAATTAGCAGAATGGCAAACAAGTAGTGGCAATAAAACAAATTATATTCCTTTTTAACTTATTCCGTCTACATTTAATTTCTTTAATATCAAGAAAGTTATCTAAGGACTTACCATCGTCTTGAATTCTGTTATTCGCTACGCTAGCTATTGTATATTTATTTATATAGTACGAATTATATCATCTTATAGCTACGAATTCCGTGTGGTGACGGAGTAAGAATACAATTCACCACTCCCTTTCTTGCCCGTGGGTGCCGTAAAAGACAACTAAGGGATATAATATAGATATAACGTCTATGCAAGAGAAGGAAAACTTGAAATAAAACCCTATACCAACACGTCTGACCAGCGTGGTATAGTAGGTCATCACAGGTGGTGAATCGTGTTCTTACTCCGTCATCACACATAGAAGCCCAGAACAACTCTTGTGCCAGAACAACTCTTGTGGATTCTTATTCTTGCCACCATACATAATCAAGCAAATCTTGGATATTTTTAATTATTTTTCCCTTGCATTTCTTTCTTTTTTTTTTTTATTTTTTTTTGTGTGTATTTAGCTGTTGGTCGCAGATGACCTTGACAGCTTAACGCGGGCAATGGGCGAGCGGAAGGCTCTCAACCCGGTAAGTAAGTTAAGCGAACATCGCCCGAGGGCTCCCCCTGTGGGGAACGGACCTCGGCTCGGGGCGTCGCTGAAAGCAAAGTGGGCGTGGCCACGTTTAGGTTAATGATTTTTACGCGGCGCGGTTTTCGACCTCGTCGGCGAGGCCGATACCGCGCAGTTTTATGTGTTATCGCTGCGCGAGCTGTGTAGGCCCTTTCTTGGGCGATCGTGATGGCATCATCCCCTTCTTCAAGGAGTCGGACCGCAAACATTTCTTTCTTACTTGATTGTTTCTTTTTACTCCTGTAGTATTAATTTTCTCTGGTTATACAAACTTTTCTATGATATCTTCCAAATACTATGTTATCTCTTCTATTAAATTTGACTTTCTAATCGTGGCACTCTCTTTCTTAGCGTTTTGTTTCCTTTTAAATGAGTTATCTAAATGTTCTAAAGCGGATAATTTACTCTATAAATTGTTAATATTTCATTTCATTTAACCTGATTTACGATTTTGGTAACACGTGCCTAACGTACAAAAACATTACCCTCGTATTAAACCTTATTTTTTGGGGTATGCTAGGATCAACGCACACGCTGTCCGTTCCCTCCGGGGTGATGAAAGAGCGGAGCCCCGCCCCATAACCCACTGTGTTCCCTCCCCATCTGCATTGGGCCGGCCAGTGGTACCGATTTAACCTTTGTATTATTCTGCCCGACTCTTATTACATCGTATACACATTATAACTGGTGCTTGCCTGAAAATATAAATACACATTATAACTGGTGCTTGCCTGAAAATATAAACATATAATGTCTGGTTGTAATAGCCTTTGTATGTAAATATATTTAATCAGCTGTCTTACCTATTTTGTATAATTGTAATAGTACGTATTTGTTAGACTAGGGTGACGCAGTGATTTTTATAAGTAAGGTTGTCAACTGTTTTTCGGATAGAAAAAAAAATTTTTTGGAAAAAAGTATTTTCCAAATTATATGTGTATATTGCATTAAACACGTATTTTTCTGTGCTTTTTGCACGTATAAAGTTTGATTCACACCACAGCTGACATCTAACATTTCTTTTAGTAATTATAAATCGTTTCCATAAGGGGGCGTCCATAAATTACGTGAGGTGTTTTTTTAAATTATCTGTACCTCCCTCCCCCCCTGGTGAGATGTCGTGAGATTTTATTCAACCCCCCTCCCCCATCTCCCAATCTCACGTGAGATTTTTCAAAATGTGGATTTCTTACGTAAACGCCTTGGATTGTTATTGTAAAAAGAAAAAAAATTGCTTCGTGCTTTTATTTACGACTAGTTAAGACTAGTAAACAATATTGCTGAGAGTTTAATTATAAGTGTAATAAAAATTTAACAATAGAATACTTAAATCGTAACTACTGTGATTAAAAAAGAATATCTACTCTAATCCATGGAGAATCATGCGATTCAGATTACAAATTTAAAACCTCAGTTGCACATCTATCTTATTTTATAGTGAATTATCTATGGTATAACGTCGAAGTATGAATGAAATTATTTTCTTTCGAACGAATTAGTGAATGATCTTAATCGTATTACGATTACGCTTAAGATTAAATCTTAAGCATGTACAATCCAGATTAAATGGACCAAAATAGTATTTTTTTTGTTTCAATAAGAAAAAAAATTGCGTGATATTTGCCGAAATCCCGAAACGTAAGATTAGATGAGATTTGACTCGACCCCCTCCCCCCCTTAAACATCTCACGTATTTTATGAACGCCCCCTAATCCGTTTTCACTTATGTATACCGTTAAATAGTTCAGTACTCATAATAAGTGTCTTACGCATCACAGTAAAGGTACTAAAATAAAGTATTTTTACGTACTTTATGGGTATGCAAAAGTATAAAGTTTAATTACTAATAATACAGTAGAATACTTTATTATAAAGTATGGTTGGCAACCCTATTTACAAGGCTGCCCGCGTCTAGGTGTCATATATTTTATTCCCGATGAATATGGGTTTACTATATATTTTTATTTTTTATATATATGTATGTATATTAACAGTATAGCAACAGTATATATGGAATACATAAGGAAAATAGATTATAATCGACCCGGAAAGTAATGACACACCAATGCCAGGCAAATTGGTTATATCGCTGTGCATTTTTCCGTTTCGAGTTGATAAAAAAAAATACGATTTATATAGGTGGCCAATATAGTTTTCGACATAGTCAATCGGTTAGTCTTTATCATGTTTTATTTAGATATTGTTCAGCAAGAGTTTATAAGGCTTATAGGGTAAACGTAACGCTTGCCGTCAGCTTAGACATAGCATAATCATTAAATAGTGTCTGCCACATGGTACTTCTTTCGAAGTTGGCTGGCTCTAAAGGATATTGGTTGGTGCTTCGAAAACTTGATGCTCTAGAACCATGGTGCTAGTGTACCGCAAGCTTGCTCTGAAGCTGTCTTTCTGTACACCTATAACATGTTTTTTTGCAGAGAACTTATAATGCTCTGTAGGTGACAACGTGATAAGAGATACACAAAATATCAGAATTTCCCTCGGAACATATAAAAGAGGGAAATTTCTAATGGAATATACCCATACTCATTATCATCATTTCAGCCCATTTACGTCCCACTGCTGGGCTCGAGCCTCCTCCACAATAAGAGGGAAATTGAATACGCATATAACATCTATTTGTTATATGCGTATTAGTCTTAGTCGTCTTTTACGACATTCACGGGCAAGATAAGGAGTGGTGAATTGTATTCTTCCTCCGTTACCACACGGACGACCACCGCACTGTACCCATACTACGTGACACATTTTTTATATTTTTTTAATACCTCCACCCCCCATTCGTTGACCGTTCGTGGTATAAACCGAGAATTTGTCTTTCCCAACAGTCCGGGTAAAGTTGTCAGCCATCTGAGTCACAAAAAAAAAATCGCCTAACTAATTTACCGGTCAGTCCTCCGCCGAAATACACCTGTATTTATTTTATGTGATTATCTCAAATGTTGGATTAATAAATCAGAAATACTATAGCAAGTTATCCGTGTGGTGACGGAGTAAGAATACAATTCACCACCCCCTATCTTACCCGTGGGTGATCGTACGAGACGACTAAGGGATATAAAACGCATATAACATCTATGCGAGAGAAGGCAAACTCGAAATAAAACCCTATACCAACACGTCTGACCAGCGTGGTATAGTAGGTCAATTACCCTTCCATTATAGAGGAGGCCCGAGCCCAACAGTGGGACGTATATGGGCTGAGATGATGATGACTATAGCAAGTAAAGACGAATGTTTGTCTTGATATCGCCAATACATGCCGTCGTCTGCGCTGAAGTTTGAAAGGCAGTGCCAAATTGTGGAATTTAGCATTTTTTCAACTGGTTAGTTTTCATGTCCATTTTATTTCTTTTGTATAAACGTTAAATAAATGTACATATACATATTTTAGTTTTCAAGACTTTTAAAAGTCAAATAATTTACTACTTACTTGCAGATAGGATATATCCTAACGCTAATATAAAAACTTATTTTCAATCTACATAAAGTTTCTAAATTAAACCTTGAATTTATTTCAGTTAATAGTATCGTATTTAATTGTTCAAGATGTGTTTATGTTCGTACTAACATTGTTTCACCTTCAAATTGTTATTTACTGAGCCGTTTAAAACTATATTGTTGCGTGATAGTTTTAACGAATTGTAAATTTTACATTTAAACAAGTGCAAAGTTTTAGTAGGTACTTATTATTTAAATTATTTATTTTGACTCAGTCTTAAGAGTTTTAAAAGTGTTTTGTTTGAATCCATATCAGTACCACTATTGTGCATAGGAACGTAATTGTTGCGATATGTCAGGCTACGCAGATTTGTATAGGCAGTTCTATTTCGAGTTTATTTTTCCAATGAAAAGGACGAGTTAACATATTTTTAACTTGAAAACTCATGTTATAAGCTAGTGAAGAAATAGAATTACATGATTTTATATAATATATAGCAGGAATGAGTAATGCAACTGACTTAACAGCAATTATTAATATGTAGTAGGTCTGTATATACTGATTTCTTTGTTGGAGCGTGACAAAGACTGCTATTGCATATCCTGAGGTCCTAATTTCGAATCCAGGATATGGCAAACTATCATTAAGTATTTTGCTAATTTTTCTCAAGTAATTTTCCAAGCTCGATGTTTGCAACTGTGATCAGGAATTCGTTCATGTATAACGTTCATATATAATTAGTGCGTCGACTTAAATGTTATTGAAATTATTCGAGAATATGCCTTATTCGTTTTGTTAGTCAGGTAGATTTCAAGCTATGGTCGACGATTGTACGTTTCCAGGGATCATTACTCCCACATACGTGCAGAATCTGGAATGAACTACTCGCTGTTGTGTTACTTGAACGCTATTATGACATGCCCTTCTTTAAACGAGGTTTAAGAAGAGCAGTTTCTCCACGGTAGGCGACGGCCTAGCTGTTCATCTGGTATTGCAAAGGTCCATGTGCGGTAGTATCAGTTACCATCAGATGTGCTTCTTGCTCGTTTGCCACCATCGGCAATAAAAAAAGTTACTGTTTTTTGATACTTTTTTATCACTTACGACTAAAGCATAATTTATAGTTTAATATTCAATGCACTGCCAGCTCATTTTAATATATAGATAGGCAACATTAACAACACGCTTTCTTATTTTTTTTTAATACAGCAAATATGTTTCCAATTTTAAACGGCAAACCTTAAAAATGTAACGAGTAATTTCCTTAATTTGGAACGTTCGTCCGTATTAAAAACTATTTTGACGGTTTGAACCTCTATTATATTTCACTGTTTTGAAGACCATCCATACTTACTATGACTATATTTTTTACGTCAGAACGGGACACTTGCAGAAACAGGTAAAGTATGAAATTAAAAGCTAAAAAAAAAACAAATACGTCCCTATCACTATAACAAAAAAAAAAAAACATGCACGCAGGGGAACGTTGAACCTCCTCTGTTTTGGATTCGGTTAAAGATCATTTATGTTTACAAAAACGGGACATTTTTGTTCGGCAGGGGACCATGGAACAGACAAGCTGAAATCAGGACTGTGCCGTTCGAAACGGAACTTATGGTCACGTTATCTATGCTATATCTTTTTGTGGGTTTGCTATAATAGTTAGCCATCGGTACAACAATAGGTAACGGTAAAAAATTATTCACTAGCTACTTACTATTAGTCTAAGATCCGGCTGCAAAATCACTACGTTCATCGCGTAGTTAATCAAACGCAGATTCTTACATACATTTATGATTAGGAGAATACATTGATGGTGCCAGTCAATAAGTGGCCGCAAGTAATTTTAATTAAATTAATGTTTTTTTTTTTGGGTGGGTCGCGGTCGGCGCGCCTCCGCACCACTCCATCCGGGGCGACAGAGGGGCTTAAGCACGCAACTCCCGCAACCCACCCGAAAACCACCTCGCCTTCGTCAAATTAAATTAAAGTTAATGAATTTTCCAAAAAAAAAATTCGTTCACTTGTTTTTTAAATAAAGTATCATCCACATCATAGCAATGTATGTAAAGGATTCGAAAATCGATGGGTTCCGACTTAATCCGACATAATAAATCTCTATTCTCTCTTTATTTCTAACAGCTTGCTTTTTGCTCGATCGAACCTAGTGATGGAACATGGATGCTATAGAGTCGATTGTTAGAGAGGCCGTTCATATGGAGTCGATAAAGGATGCTTGTTTGTATAACTTGTACGTCTTTGGTCCGTGTAACGAAGGAGTAACAAGACGAAGTTTACCACCCGCGTATATTGTAAAAATCGATCACAAGAAAAGTTAAACTAATAAAACCTTGCGCTAGACCGTCTGACCAGTGTATACCACATTGGCCAGTAGTTTAATTTACAAATTAAGTCCCACGCCTAACATTGGCATTTATATGAGCTGAGAAGAAGAAGAAAAAAAAAAGAATAAATCCCTAAAGAATAAAAAAAGAATAAATACAATTTTATTCAATATTCATTGTTTATTACTACTTTTAATATTCACCAAAAATATTTCAAATCACAAAGTTTTGTGCGGCAATGCCTATGTAATTTAGATAATAATGTATAATATGAATGTACTTGGGTATGTAATATTAATTTAATTTTAATATTAGTTTGAATTATATAACACCACTTTAAATTAATCTTTTAATTATTGAATTGTGGATATCGCTAATTGGATTTTAGATAGCTTCTAAAAAGTAGTTCGGACTTTGGTGCTAAATAAAATGAATATCAGTCCAAATTAGGAAACAATATTTTAGTATACGCCGAATATATCATAAATCCAATTAGCTACAAAATTATACATATAATAAATTAAAAAGAAATAATACCGTAGTAAGCGTGAAGTGTAAATATTTTAAGTCTCTTAATGTCCGCCTCTCCTAAAGTTGGTCACTGTATCCTTTCAGAATAAGGACCAAGTTCACCGACATACTTCGACATGAGAAAATGTTGCAGGATTTTTTTTAGATTTTACTTTAGCGTTCACAGTATACCACAACTTGTGGTGTTCGATCTCCTGTTATGTCATCCTGTTTGATCATCAAACTTTATACTTATAGCCTTAGCAACTCATAGTAATAACTATCTCCTTATTTTTATGCGAATGAATTAAGAGCGTTATCGGTAATCGGCACTTCTCGCATTTTAGGTTTTTTGCTACGGTCCGATATCGACGCACACTAATGCACTACACACACGCGAGTTCATAGAATGACCAGTCTTGAGCCTTGGCGCTTATAATAATCAATCTCTAATATATTCTTCGGAGAAGTAGATTTTCAAAAATCAACATGATGTAAATTTTAAAATTTTTAATATGCAAAGTACAGGAAATAGTAAAATATAGGCACAGAGTATAACTTACAAGGAGACCCTCAGACGTGTCGGTCGGGGATTTCCATGATTTTTGGTGGGGTGGTAGAGGGGGCACGAGGGTATCACAACTACCAAATATTAGGGTCAACTGGGCCCTTGTTAAAAAGATTTTAAGGGTCAAAGTTGGATGGGTAATTTATGTACTAGAAAAATTCAAAGTCGAATCGCCAACAAGCGGTAATCTCGTGGTAACGTGCTCGGCGGCGGGAACTCTGGTCTCGGGTTCGAGACTCGACAACTTATTTTTTTTTAATTATCACATTACTGTGTAATAATTAAAAAAAAAATAAGAAAACCCCAATCGACGTCCCTATCCCGGGACGTCGGTCGCTGCCACACGGTCAGGCTCTCTGCGGGTGACACACTAAAGTCCCCGGTCCAGTCACCTGCGGACTCGCCTAGGGCGGCGTGAGGCGCGGATACTCGTATCTGCGCCGCCCGAGTCGCCGGTGGTGACCGCGTTCCAGTTCCTGACGCTGCTGAGCATCTCCCTAGTGATGGTCGGCAGGGTCCGGTCGGCACCGGTGATTGCAACGAGTTCACGGCGCTGCTCTGCCCACGAGGCACACACCTCGAGCCTGTGCTGCGCCGTGCTCACGTCGCAATCGCAGTGGTAGCAGGATGGTGGTGTGCTCTCCCTCCTAACGAGCTTGCGCAGGTACTTGGCTATCGTGACCCATCAATACCTGCACCAGTCGGAAGGAATGTACCCCGTGCTGCCGACCCAACCACCCCATCAGCACCAGCTGAAAGGACTCGACGGTCCTGATACCGTATTGAGGCTTCTCCAGTCCGATTGCCCAACGAGCAAGCTATATGTGGCTCGCGTCTCTGATACTCGTAGGTAAAGCTCGGCGAGTACCTCCGCCTGCAGGTCCCACCGGAGAGTTCCGGCCAAGAGGCACGCTGCCTCCGTGGCTGCCGTGCAGTAGTCGAGTATGGCCCTAGTCGCCATGGCCATGGATGTCTAACAAGTCCAGTCGGAGATTTAAATCTACCCACTACAGAAATTAGTTATTAAATTTTGATCCACATTTTGCTACATATTTATTGCTAGTACAAGAAGAAAATGATTCTCTATGAAAAAATTATATTGTGTATGGTTAGTAATTATTAAACATTAAATTTGAGTTAGCTGATAATCTTCAGAAGATGAGGCTGCATAAATGTTCCGTTCGGATTTTTGATGTGAAATATCTATCGGCGGGGTGAACCTGATCGTCGCGTGGCATTAACGCCACGCTTTGCGGTAACGACTTCAAAATAATTTTGATGTTTCACGTCTGCCAGGCGTACTGAGTGACGGCTCATTTCTCTTTTCGTTTACTCTTTTGAAACTATAAGTACCTTACAGTTTTGTCGTGTGTTCTCAAAGTCCGACTTTACACCACCTACACACTTACACCTACACTTTACCCACATTTACATTTTAGGAGTGGTAGGACCTCACTGTCGACAGTTATCTGTCTACAGCCGCGGGCCGGTCCGTCCGGGGCAGTACCATGCTCTCGCAGAAAATCGACGTCTGAGTAGTAGCAATTTGTTACTGCGCTTCGTTCGGTGAGCGAGAGAGCCGGAAGCCCAACTTTCTGAGGATGATTGCGTGTGGAGGGTTTTGGTGGTGCCCTTGGTATCACCGAGCCTTAATGCACGCATTCATACTCCCTTCGCTTTCTTCGCGGTAGGCAACGGCCTTGTAAAGGTCCATGAGCGGCAGCAACACTTACCACCAGGTGTACTGTTTGCTCGTTTGCCACCGTTTGCAATAAAAAAAAAAAAAAAAAAACCTGCATACGGCCTATCATGACCTATGCCAGCGTGGTGTTCGCGTACGTAAAGCCACACAGGATCCACAGGCTACAGACACTACAAAATCGTTTCATGCGCCGAGCTACGGGAGCACCGTGGTTCATACGAAACGTCGATCTCCACATCGACCTCGAACTGCCGACCATCAAGCAGTTTGGAAACGGTGCTCTCAGAGCTACTTTGACTCTGCCATGACACACCCCAACCAACTAGTGGTTGGGGCGGCTTCCTATAGACCCTCCAAAATCTCATCCATCCGACGTCCTCCACGAAGAGGACGACAATAACACACTCGCTCAACAAAGAGCCTACACGGCCCGCGAGGCCTTAACAAATAAATATCCGCGGTTCCGCCCTCGCCGTCGAGGTGCGAAACCGCGCCGCGCAAAAGTCACGACTAAAAACGTGGGCACGCCCACTTTGCCTCCAGCGACGCCCCAAGTCGAGGTCCGTTCCCCACAGGGGGAGCCCTTGGGCTATGTCGCTTAGCATACTTTTCTCCGGGTTGAGAGCCCTCAGCGCTCACTCATAGTCCGCGTCAAGCTGTCAAGGCCATCTGCGGCCAACAACTGTACACACACACAAAAAAAAAAAAAATCGTGTGTTCTCTTTTTCCTTGCCTTGTAACCGATTTTGTTCCCAAGATACATGCTTGATGCTTTTTCGACCCATCACCTAAAACGTAAAAAGATTCTATATTATTCTTTATAGAGATCGCATGAAAGTAATTAAAAGAATTAGGTAGTAATAAATACTTACGAATGAAAACCGATCAGTCGCAGTATACACTGAAGTTCGTATTGTCGTCTTTTACGCTGTGAGCGGAGAGCTCGAGCGACGTGACCCTGCTCCGTTGAGCGCCAAGGCGCGACTGGCTTATGAACAATTATGCCGTTCAATTTATAGTAATATTTAAAATTTAATTACGAGGGTGACTATTCGTATTTCAATTTGGTTTTTTTTTACTGCTTCTACAATAGTCGAACAAATAGTGGATATTTTTTTAAATATTCCAAGGTTAGTATTATTCACAAAATTAAATGTTTTACAGGAGCCATTTTCGTCAAATTAATCTTAAGGAAATATTTTTTTTTTAGTTTTAAAAGGAAGAAATCTTGAATTTCATTTTATACATACCCAAGAACAGTAATTTTCCTAACATCTACAATTTTTTTCGAGATGCCACGACTTATCGTTTATTCGTACCTGAACTTCAAAACTCAGCGTTTTCGTAAAATCTCATTAACTTAAGTTCAAAATACCCTTGCCTTTTAATAAAATAGTTACAATATTGAGTTATAATTCTGTACAAGCACAATATAAAGATGTGATTAGTGTAGTGGTTATATAAATTTTTAGTATCTAAGCTATTATGATGAACGAGTAACCAGTCCTCAAAAAACCACATTTTTGGGTTTACGGCCGCTTATTACCGATAACGCTCTTAATTTAATTGTAAATAATTTATTTTAATGACAAAATATTTAATGTAAATTAATCAATTACTATTTACGTTCACGACATTTCTTGTTAATAGACCACTAACCTTAACAATACAATGGCTACAATGTTTCACAGTTATTTTTCAAGGAAAACATCTTTAAAATCAATGATATTAGTTTAATACTAGCAGACCATAAGTTGCTTTCTCGAGTTATACTGATGTGCCATAAAATGATAGTGAGTTGACCAGCGAAAGATTAACCGTGATTTACATATCTATTACAATTATAGTCTTTATTTCAAAAATATAGTAGTTTTAGTATGATCGTATTAAATGATAAAAGTAACTTCTTTTATTTTGTTCAGATTATTAAATCTGGATATAAAGGCATCTATAGACGTGTTTACGCCAAATGCTACGGTGTGATAAATATATTTTGAAGTTTTTATTGTTACGCGTCTGAATGTGTGACTTAACGCTGTCAGCAACCAGTGTCGTTAGCGTTTCTAGAACCGATTATAGAAGTATGAACTACTACAATTTCGAGGCGATCCTCAACGTTCAGCGCCTCGTAAATTATTAGGTCTAGAAATTTGCGCCTGTCCCTCCGAATTACCATACTCTTTAATCTCTTATATACCTTCATTTATAGTTGCGCGCTTCTAGAGCGCTGATTTTTGAAGACAAAAACAAAAGAGACTTACAGTGTGGCTGGTGACGATAAATGTGTTTGATACGAAAACTCCAAACGGCGAAAATCATGACGAAGCGGGATATCCCTAATACTTTGAAACACAATACATACCTATAATCAGTTATTACAATAAGGCTTGAAAATTTAAAAAAACAAAAACGACGGGAATTTTTTTAATGGCAATTTGCCGATGGCAGTCATCAGCTGCTTTTGCCACTGTCGTTTAATGAGCGGGAGCATATAAATAGCACCTATAAATATGACATTTGGTAACTTTGTGTAGCTTTGGATGCCAGCGTCACGTCGCCTTCCTCGCATTTAAATAAATCTATGATGTTCTTCGCAACAACTTGATAACTTTTAAAAATATGATATAAGAAAATTTAAAGAACATCATTGAGAGAAACTATGAAATGGAAGTAACCTTTTCATATATAAAACACTCTTAAAGTGCTGCTAGTGTAAGTCACTCATATTGCCATATTTGTTTATTTTCCACTTTCGCATTTAATCTTTCGCTGGATTTATTAGTTGTTCATAAATAATAGCGACAATGTAAGACACGTCGATAAAATCCTTTCATCAGCCCATCGACGACGTCCACCGATAGACATACGTCGATCGAATAAGCACACTGTATTATGTTCTGTATAAATAGTCCATTCCATTCGAATAGGTGAATATATATTGCAAGTGATTTATAAATCTATTATTAATTATTGTGTTGTATCCCGCTGCCTCAATTTCTATAGTTAAGTACTTTGCCTGTTAATATAAAGTTTTCAAGTTGAATGTTGTAAATTAAATTGTGGAAAGAAAGAAACTCTTTATTTCTTTCTTTCTATATTATGGAATAGTGATGTGATGATAACATGTCTGTGGTATAGTTTAATTAATTTAAGACGTTGATTGGATTTCTCAGTGATGTCTTTGTGACATTCATATTAAGAAATTATGTTCTTGTAATTACATTGTTTTTTACATATCACAAAATATAACATCGATGCTTAAGTACTAACGTTAAATGTAAATAATTGCTTTTAAAATTTAATGGTATAGGATTAATAGTGCTTGTAACATGTACCCATTTTAATGAGTCTGATTGAAAAGTTTTTCCAAAGAATTCGTTTCAAATTAAAATAAACGTAGTGCCTTATTTGGTGATTAAAAAATTTTGTTGTATTGGATCGTTTAAAGGTTACTGAATGTTTTTAGTTTGACTCAAATACGTGAGTACGATAGCATCCCTATGTTTTGACGTCGTTGTATTTTTTATGTGGCTGACAATGATTCTACACATTTAACGATGACAAATCATTTGAAATAATATAATAATAGTGTTAAGTGCATGAGATATCACCACCACCCCCCTTCCCCCTCTTTCTATAATGAGATTTGTGATATAAGTCATTAGTTCTCCTTTCGTTAATATTGTTTTCTGTCCTCGTTATGTGATATAACTTATTAATGTTCTTTATTTGCTCAAAATTGTTTTCTTTTCTTGATCTGTGTACTTATTGTTCATGAAATTTGTAAGACTGTATTTTATTTTGTTGTGTAATATGGTTAGTAAATTTCGGGTTATTAATATAGTTATTTTGAAATTAATGGCGATTTTATTTTAACTTTAAATTGTTAGGTTATAAAGTTATATACTTTTTAATTTTTCTTTGTCTACTTTAGTACTATAAAACTGCTGCCGACTGTAAGGATTCGAATTCTGGGTAACATGAAATTTTCAGTAAACACCAACTCTGATACTATGCTAATTAGATTTTGGATCGCTATTGTGAAGAGGTTTTTTTGGATGGACTATGGGCAGCACAAACGCCGTCCACTCCGTCCGGGGCGACGCAACGTAATCCTTCCCCTTCGCTATTGGGCCTACCTCTCGTAGGGATGATCGATATTAGAAAACATCGATGTCATAATCGAAAGCCTAACATCGATATTTGATATTTATCGAAAACCGAACATCAATGTTGGATAACATCGATGATTTTTTGATAGCAATATCGATGTTAAAACATCGATGTTTTTGCTTTAAGTTACCCGATGATCATCCCTACTAGTGGTCGGCCAACCACTAGTCGTTCGAGGCCAGCTCGGCGGGATACCCGTTCGGATACCCTTCCTCCATTGGGAAGAGGTTTGGGAGACCGTTTTTTCAGAAAACCAATACTCAAAATTCTATTGTCGTCTTAATGATGAAAATGTCTTATTTTTAAGAATCGAAATTTGCCCGTCTATTGTGGAGGAGGCCCGAGCCCAAGAGTGAGATTTAAGCGGGCTGAAATTATGATAATGAATTTATAATAAAAATAAAACAAATAATTAAATAAAAATAAATAATTTATTTAAGGTTGATGAAATTTTTATTCTCGTTGGAACGACCGGAGCTCTGGTCGCAGTGACTAGACTGAACACTCAACACTTCTTATATGTATCATAAACAATAAATTTCTGCACAAACAGAAAATCAACACTTAGCAATAATAATTTTACATTCCTACTTAAATGTAAATATAAATTATTTCACTAATACTCGAGTATTAGAATAATTAAATCCACCGAAAAAATAAGTAAATAAATATAGCACACTGCTAGGAGCAATTATTACAAATAGCATCCTAAAATTAATTTTGTTAGTCTTATACGTTGCTAATCCGCCGAATACTTATAATAGCCACCTGCAATATATTGCCGTAGAACCACTAAATATCAGTCCATTTTAATATGGCAAAAGTGAGTGTTAAAATATAATAGATAAAAAAAAAACAACGCGTTGTGATTTGATATTGATAATACTTATATATGATGTTCACTTTGGCCATAATTATTAAGAAATAGGATTGTAAACGGCATTAATATTGTCTAGTATTGTGGTTTCGCTCTAGAACTCCGTGTCTCCAAGTACGTTGTACATTAGGCGCTTGAACGAGTTCGATTGTTGGATGTGCTCTTCGTGCAGGGAATTCACCTGGAACAAATCAACATTGATTATATAAATGGCGTCGTGCGTGGTCTACTCGGCAATCTGATATGAATAATTTGACTGAAAACATGGCGCAATGGTTAAGATATCTGTCTATCGTGCTAGTGTCCCGAGTCCGATTTCCACGCAGGACGATAGTTTGTGGATCCCCAAATTTTTGTTCTGAATCTATGTATAATTTATGACTTAATTGTATGCTTGTAAAGTCACCAAACAAAGCAAGACAAGTATCATTTCCTTAGCACAGGGTGTCGTATTAAAAAAAATAACAATATAAACTTAATGCAGTGTTAGCTTATGCTGATGGCAGTTTTTTATCTACACATAAATGGTTCGAATCGTCTTCATTACACTCTTGCAGCAAATCTTATTACAATTTGGAATGATCTATCCACAATGACTGTTTTCAATTTAGGCGTTCTAGGCGTTAGCCGTTAATTGTATAGGGGTAAAGTACCCTATGACACACGATTTTCTTCTTCAGAGAGAATGAAAATCAGTAACTTGTACAAGATGATAATAGAGGGCAAAGTTATATCGCTGACGGCAATCCGAGCCCTCTCTTGTGGTGACGTAGTAAGGTGATGTGGCACCTTATTTTTCTCAAATATAACCTAAGAACTGTAAGTAACGTAAGTGGATATTATCATCCGTGTGGTGACGGAGTAAGAATACAATTCACCATCCCCTATCTTGCCCGTGGGTATCTTAAAAGACAACTAAGAGATAAATATGAAAATAGCATCTATGCAAAAGAAGGAAAAATCGAAATAAAACTCTATGCCAACTTGTCTGATCAGCGTGATATAGTAATTCAAATACCCTCCTATTGTGGAAGCGGCTCGAGCCTAGCCTAGTGGGACTTATATATATGCTGATATGAAGTAGATAATCTCAAAAATAATAAAAACTAAACGAAATCCTATGCTAACCCGTTTGGCTAGCGAGGTATAGCAGTGGCCTAATTCTTTCCTGTCTGCGTGGAGAAGGTTGTTTCCAAGACTGGCCCTTATATGAGAAAGAAGATAATTAAAGAATCTTAATGAAATACGATGCACCGAGTTAACATATTCGCCCTTTTCGCTAAGTTATTTCATCTGCAAGAATATTTCCAAGACGCCTGCGAGAGATGAGCATTCAAAATTGTTTCATAACCGAAATATCGACATAAACATATCGGCCTGGCTCAACACTAATTCCGACTATATTATAATTTGATCTGATTATATTTTTCCTCCGATGATGTCATCAAGTCAAAAGAATAATACTCACGAAGGTCGTTTGTTTTCCTTTCGGATTTTCCACAGGCTTTGCTGGTTTCGGAGTGGGCGCTTGTTTCTGTAATTATAATTAACAATTGTACTTTTCTATTTTACAGAAACTATCTGTTTAAATAATAGCAATTTAAAATATCTACCTTTGACGGTTAATTACCTGCCAATTATGGGAAACTATCCATATATCTATGTATTTTTTAATTTAAATCTATTTTATCATGAAATAATTTAAGTAATTCGTAATCAAAATAAATACAAAAGTAAAATTAATAATTTCAACAATATAACACCATTTGCGATTTAATCAATTTCAGTGTAAGTTTACATTTTATCTCAAATTCGAAAAATTGGCTTCAATAAACAATAAGCACTGTAAAATTTATAGACATGTCACATTATACTTTATATTTATTAGAGGAATCAATAGTTAGAAGCCTATAAGTCTACGTTCAATTGTAAACGGAGAGATTCCTTGTCTAATTCTCCATTGTCTTTCAGATCTTATCTAAAATACAACGTAGTTACTATTGGTTCTCTATTAATAAAACTCTGACAATACTACTCATCCTCATGATTTTGTAGTCGTTAGAAGTATCTACACTTATTTGTTTCTAACTGGGACAGTAGATTGCCGAAGAAATTTTAGGAATGGAATACAGCTTCATTGATTAGTGCAGTGGAATCTCGATAACACGAATTTCAAGGTAGTGCCGCAATGTTGAGGTAATGAGTTTTCGATTTAACGAGTAGGTCCAGATACAACGGATTTATATACTAAAACTTGGTATTAGAAAGTTACTTAGAAAATTCAAGTAACGTTAAAATTTATGTTTTACAAACTACGACTAACGGGGTCTGCTCTTTTAAATTTGAGTTATAGAGTATAAACATGTATCATCCCGGGGAAATAACATTTTGCCTCGAGTTGCAGTCTCAATAATTTGAACCTTTTATTCTAACACTAACATCCCGCCACCAGACAAAATTATAAATTAATACCTACGTATTGGAATTTTAAATTATTCAGTACAATTACTTAATAACTTACAAAAACAAATTATTTAATATTCATTACGGGCTGTCTGCCGTGAAATTTTGTATTTGTTAGTTGTTATTGAAATTCGAAAATATTTGAGACGAATTTCAATAATATAACAACTCATTGTTAGTACAATATTATTTAAGTGAAAAATGTCAACATACACAAACATTAAGTTTGAAATTCGTAACAAGTAGTCACCTTTGTGGGTGGAGCGGTGAAGACCTTCGGCTGGACGGGTGTGGGCACCTCTTGTGCCACGTCGCCCAGTCCCTCCTCTTGCAGCGCGCGGAACGTGTCCGACTTGGCCGGGTCGTACATCACAGTCGGCTTGTGGCTGCGGCGGGCCGGGGGGCGAGCGGACCGGGGCGTTAGTTTTTAGTCAGTTAGCGGGCGCAACGCAATAATAGAGAGAAACACATTAGATACGACCGACAGGAACGTTAAGGGATCGCGGAAGCGGTTAGTCATGTACCAGTTTAGTTTAGTTTGTTTTTCAGGAAGGACAGGTCGATAAAAATACTAACATTAATTATGTAGAATAAGTCCTCTATATTAATTATATTATTAATTAACTTCAATTATATAAATTACTTATAGCTAGTTTGTGTGTATTTAACACACATTGTGGTCGCGTGAAAGAGGCTCGAATTAGGAGTCGATATATACGAGTACTTGGAGGACTCCTGCGGTACTGCTATCAACATGTCGACGTCGTCTCCATGCTCGACGACAGTAATCAACGTCCAGTGAAGTAGACAAAGTTCGTAAGAATGAAAAAAATAGCAAATAAAAATAAAATAAAGCATTAATGCATCATGAGGATAGGCGTCGACTGTTGTTTGGCGGCTGTCTAGTAAAACACTTGCCTCTTGACAACGTGCGGCCGCCCGTAATGGCCGTTAGAGCTAAGTAGAGAAATACTCGATTATTACACGTACCAATATTAATGCTACGCCATCCATTTATAATTTCACAATTATATACGGTTTTCCTTAGTAACTTATTGCGGTAAAGCATGGGGAAGTATTCTATTCAATGATTAAACAAAACCTATTTACAGAATTTGTATGTTAGAATATCAAATGGGTGTTCTTATGTAACTGTAGTTTTGGCATTCGTCCATATTGTTCATTTTCATTGGCAAGATATGCGTGGGCATTCAAAACTCAGAAAGAAGATGACTGACGCTACATTTACTCGATGACAACAACTATTGTTTAATATTTTCCGTTGTTGTCGTCATCAAATTAAAACTTACCCAAAAATTACTTGTCGTAAATGTTGACCCGGGCTAAACTATCGTCATTTCACATTCAAAGTAAGATTAATTTTATGAAAGCAAAACCGATCGTAAAATTTTATAAAAGGTGGCTTCAACTTGTGTTAGAGGGAGAAATCTCGCTCACCTACATTGAGATATGGTTAAGATAATGATAATATTGGATTTTATGTGGAATTTATTTAATAAAAGACCTATATACTCACGGCAACGGTGATGTTTGCTGCCTGATCGAATTTGCGATGTTCTGTTCAGAGTATAGATTGATCGGTGAGTTGAATTGCTTGTGCACCATCTGAAGCGATAGGGTAAATGTAAAGCCTTTTTATAACAGGTACTGATAAGACAACATCTGAACAGAAAACAAGTGAGGGAGCAGCTACAAAGTTTCTTATATAGGTTAAAAACACCAAATTCATAACCATTAAAACAGATCACGAAAAATGTTTCAGCAATTTTTGTTTATTCAAAGATAAGCAGACCAAATTCAAGTTGTTTAAAATTTCCAAGGTTTAATTTAATTCATATAGATGTATTATCTTTGTATGTATTTTTATTTGATTTTGATCTACAGTTAAAGATAGTGACATCGAAATATAAGTAGTTACTCTCTTTTAAGACTTTCATCGTGTGACCGTAATTAATATAATTGCAGTCTTAAAAGCTCAAACAAGATGATTTATAGACACATGAACATATGAAACATACGATATATTGCAAGAGAACAAATGTTAATGATGCCGCATGACGAGTTATAATATTCTATGATATTTTACCCGAATTCGAATACAGGATAAATCGCTCATTTTTGGCGTGCATAATTATGCGAATATTATAGAGAATATTTACTTTGCACTATATTAGGACAATGGTTAAATATATATTATTTAATAATGTCGATAATGGCTAAGTATAGTACTATTGCAATATATCGTATAATGACGATCGGCTTCGTAACAGAAGTTTATCGTTCATGCTTGAAGCTGATATTTGTCACACAATTTGCACCACCTTATTCGCGTCTTCGCCGACCACTCGCTGCAACACCGACTCTGCCACCTGATTTTTACCAAAAACACTATTGTACTAGTCATAACCTTTGTTATCGTTGCTACCGATAACATATATGTATGATATAATACGAATATATTAAACGATCATCAAGGACAAAGAATATAACACTTCGAAATTGCCTTTAGATTTCATGATTCTTGATATCAATGATGCAAACATTCCAGAGAATGTTCTGCTCGAAGGGATACACTTAAAGTATTTTTGCTGTATATAAATAACGTGACCATACGTTCCATTCTCAACGGGACAGTCCTGTTTTCAGGCTGTCCATCCCGTTGTCTCTCGAGGCAAATTAAAATTGTTTTGCAAACAGACCAAATGTCATTTTGTTTTATATTTTTGACTGTTTTTGGGTTTTTAATTTATTCCTCCAAATGTACCGTTTAAATAGAAAAATAATAGTCACGTTAGCGTCGCATTTCGACATAAAAGAAACGTGGTCACATTATATATAGACGCTTTTTTCCAAATAGTTTATTAAAGAAGAATATTTTAATTAAAATGTGTAGTTTAAGTTAAGGTTTGCAGGTCGTTTATATCTGTTTAGAACGACCTATTTCAATAAAAATCTAGTACGAGTGTCTACGAAGTTTATGTGTAGATATGCGTGCAGAGTGTGTGTATGAATAACTACGTAGGTGACATGTAAGCTGTTATAATTTAAAAAAAGATATAGGCTAAAATTAAACAATATAGGCTAATATTAAAGCTTTATACGAAAGCAGTAAGATATTCGAAATATTTTTAAGATGTTATCATGGAATGTCAAACATTTAATTTATTTCATAATTGAAAATTATTATCTGTTAGAAAATGAAAAAATATTAAGTAAATAAAAATTAGAGTTGAGACGAGAATAGAATAGTCGGTAGGTAGGTTGTTGTGCAAAGTTTGAAGCAATACTATGTGTAAAAATAAAACTTTGATTCAGAGCGTCTAATGCGATACACAAGTGGCATTCCAGCCATAATCGTCATAAATTTATCTGCCGGATTATAAGAGAGAGATTATTGTAGAAGTGTTATAATGTTTATAAAACTCATGAATGTTATTTCGTGGTGCAAAAATATTAATATTTATAAACATCAAGGCACTTAAAATGTGTTTATTGACTCGAGAAAATTTATATTTTGAACATTATTTTAATATATAGAACTACATGGTTCTTCGATTTTGTAATGCTTAGGACTTCTTCTAAAATAATAATATTTAGGAGGTAGTTATTTTAATACAAGCCTGTATCTATTTTTCCTGTGCTGTGTGGTGGCGGAAGACGACTAAGAGCTTTTATCGACCTGGATCTACACCATCTGATGCTGTCAACATATACTTAGTTTGGTCATAAATACTGTTACAATTAAAAATAAACAAAATACACATTATTCATTTGAATGGTCATATTACATTTGAATTTGGAATCTGTCATTTTTATATGACTGTTCATTGTGTTTTCTGATTTTGGGGCCAATACATTGTACAATATTTTGCGATATTAAAATGAAGTGGGGTGATAAAGGGAACCGAATCGCTGGTGATGGCATTATACAAAGTAGGTATGGTATGGAGCCAAATGCATTTTTCAAAACTCTCCATACGCTTGGTATTAGTAAAATGTTTGTGTACCGGGCTATTAATAAGTACAATGAGACCTCCTCTGTTCGTGACAGAAAAAGATCTGGCCGTCCGCCTAGTGTTCGTACGAAAAAGGTGGTCAAAGCAGGAAGGGAAAGAATTCGAAGAAATCCTGTCCGAAAGCAAAAGATTTTATCTCGGGGGATGAAGATAGCACCTAGAACCATGTCGCGTATTTTAAAAGATGGCTTAGGACTTGCACCTTATAAGAGACGTACTGGTCATTTCTTAACTGATAATTTAAAAAAGAATAGGGTGGTAAAATCGAAACAACTACTGAAGCGGTATGCAAAGGGAGGTCACAGAAAAAAATTGTTTACGGATGAGAAAATTTTTACAATAAAGCAACATTTTAACACGCAAAATGATCGTATTTATGACTAAAGTTCTAAGGAAGCTTTCCAATTAGTCGACAGAGTGCAACGTGGGTATTATCCGACATCAGTGTTGGTTTGGTGGGGTATTAGCTATGAAGGAGTGAGCCAGTGTGACTGAGCCATACTTTTGTGAAAAAGGTATCAAAACATCGGCACAAGTGTATCAAGATATCATTTTTGAGAAGGTAGTGAAGGCCCTTAACAACACCATGTTCAATAACCAAGAATGGTCCTTCCACCAAGACTCGGCGCCGGATCATAAAGCTCGGTCTGCGCAGTCTTGGTTGGAAACGAACGTTTCGAACTTTATCAGAGCTGAAGACTGGTCATCGTCTAGTCCCGAACTCAATCCGCTGGATTATGATTTATGGTTAGTTTTGGAGAGTACGACTTGCACTAAACGCCATGATAATTTGGAGTCCCTAAAGAATCCATACGATTGGCAGTAAAGAATTTTTCCATGGAAAGAGTGCGTGCTTCTATTCACAACTGGCCTCAACGTTTAAAGGACTGTATTGTGCAGCCAATGGAGTCCACTTCGAATAAGCTTTTTATATTTTAAATTGTTTTATATTTATGTATTAAACTAACACACTGTAAAAGTAATAAATGTTATTTGCAATATATATATTTTTTTCTTTGTTACAGTATTTATGGCAAGACTAGGTATTGTCTCTAAGTACAGAATTAAAGCTCCAAAGAAAAATTTAGCGTCTTTCGAACCCAGCTACACTCTTGAGTTTGCAAGCGAATAAATGTTACCGATTGTACGAAGCCTTCAACTCTATTATCGTATGTTAAACTAAATAAAAATGCTATTATAGCTAGCCATTATGTATTTGTTGTGTGGACATATAGTTATTTTTTAATAAAGGACTACTACATGTTTTTTTATTTATTCAAGCCATGTGTCAATGATGATAACGATGAGATTCCATTAATATAATTTTTTTTTTAAATGTTACGTGTAAAATATCTGTAAACTTTGACTGTTTAGGTATGTATGTATGTAATGTAGACCACATTGCAAAGAATGAAAATCGGTACCCAAAATATATATTGCATATATTAAATTCTATGCAGAATTTATAGGTGATTATTATGAAGGCAGTTTAAGTTATAGTTATTTTAGTCGTATTCACAGACATATTAATATCTACTATTAATATTTATATGGTCGTTTAAAATTTTACTGCCTTTGAATAGTGATTTATAAAGCAGAGCATACTACAGTACCTAAAGCCACTAGTGCGCTCAACATATTTATTACACTACTTACTAAGAAGTATTTGTAGAATGTGTATGTTTTTCTATTAATGATGTATTGTTACCTTCTGCCTCATGAGGGTGTCGCGGTAGTCATGGCTGGGTGGTGCACGCATGGCCGGGTTGGGGTGATGACGCAGATAACTCTCTGTGGGGCCTGGCTCGCGACGTACTTTCGCACCTGGCAGCACCAAGGGAGTAGTGCGGTATGGCTGCAATATATATATTGAATTCAATGTTATTAATTTTCTTCATCTCAGCCCAAATACGTCCCACTGTTGGGCTCTGGCCTCCTCCACTATAGAAGGTAAATTGACGCTGGTCAGTGGTGGTATAGGGTTCGTTTCGAGTTTTCCTTCTCTTACATAAATGTTATATGCATTTTATATCTGTTATTCGTTTTTTTCGACACCAACGGTTAAGAGGGGGGGTGGGGAATTGTATTCTTACACAGTCACCTCACAGAAAATTAATTGATTAATTTTCATAGTGTAACATTAATATCATGTAATAAATTATTACGTATATTATTGTTTAAAATAACACAATGTCCTCGCAGTTGTAGTTTGGACGCAGTAGCCAATGTCAACACAGAATATCCATGGCCAGAGACATCTGCGCGTGATTATTGTACACGTTATGTGTGCTGAGATATATGAGATCTTTAGGCCTAGCGCATATATTATGTACAATTTTAGTTGAAACATTATTTTATTTTAGTTTCTCCGGGTTGAGAGCCCTCAGCGCTCACCCATAGTCCCCGTCAAGCTGTCAAGGCCATCTGCGGCCAACAGCTGTACACAAAAAAAAAATTAGTTAATATGTAGCACATCGAATGAGCACGTACCGTTAATGCAATAGTTGCTTGATCAAATACGCATTATTGACGATGACTCAAAAATTATTCGTCAAAGTTTGATCAAATTTAAATAGAACCACATCGGAAGCTCTCAAATAAAAGAATCATCAAAATCGATTCACGATTAGCGAAATGATCCCTTATCATACTTAAAAAAACATACAGTCGAAAGAATTGAATTGAAAAAAGAAAGAATTGAGAATTTCCTCCTTTGTTGAAATCGGTAAAAAATCAAGCGTGCTGGTCAGGCGTGCCGCAATTGTTTGTTGAACCTTGCAGAAAGAATACGCTCGATTTGGCAAATCGATTATTTACTAAAGTAATTACATATATTCGCTACTATACCGACTATTAGTTGTGTAAAAATTTACGAGAAATACAAAATTCGATTAAAAAGTTTAGTTGATACAAAGGCTATATCTAAAGTATGTACTTATGCGCTGGGCCTTATTCTCATAATATCAGCGAAAGAACGGCACTCTTGTATTTTTGTAAATATCTATACCAATAAATCAAATTGGAGTGTCTGTTTGTAATGTCAAAATAATAGGCGTTTTTCATGCTCACACGGTTATTTGCACGACACCTATGCCTAAAATAGCAATTAAAAAATTTTTGTCTGTCTGTCTGTCTGTTTGTTCCGGGTAATCTTCAAAACGGCTGGACCGATTTCAAAAATTCTTTCACCAATGGAAAGCTATAATATCAGGGCGTAAACTAGGCTATATTTTATCCCGGTATTCCCACGGGAACGGGCACTACGCGGGTAAAACGACTATAACCTATAACCGAAGCGAAGCGAGGGCGGATTGCTAGTATAATAATATGTTTATGGGCTGTAGCAGCGTAGTGTGTATAAGGTGCTTTCGAAATTACGTAGACGAGTAGTTTGAACAATACAAATTTATTTTAGTTTCGCGTTTTGTTTCAACAAAACTAAAGTGCTATTGTATAAGTCAAGCTTATTTATTCATCGTTATATGTCATAAATAAGTGAGAATAGCTTGCTCTATAAATGTTTCACTGTTATATTAAAATTATTCTCTAGAAATCCTAAATTTCAAAATGGGTAAGCAATATATCGTGTAAAAAAACAATTCTTTTCATAAACCTCCTTTAAAATCGTAACTAAATTGACCTATTATATCAAATGTCAGTTTTCATCCATCTGATTGTAACCATCCATCTGGGTGTACCCCTTAATTAGTTTGCGACATCCTTTGTCACCAACACAGAAAACTAATTTTTCAAGTAGTATGCTTCTGAATGCTTCAAGAGCATGCTATAGGGCAAACGCTATCAAATTTTATCGCGCGTAAATAGTACATATTTGTTTAAAGAATTTTACGCTATTAGACGCTAATGCTTACTTTGCTGTAGCAATTTTAATCTCTAATATCAAGGATTAAAAGGCCAAGCGATAATATTTCTTTAATATCTAATGGTATTTATATTTCATTCAGATAATTCTTCTGTGTGGTGACGGAGTAAGAATACAATTCACTTCTCCCTATCTTGCCCGTAGATGTCGTAAAAGATGACTAAGGCATATAATAAGCACATGTAACATCTGTGCAAGAGAAGGAAAACTTGAAACAAAACCCTATGCCAACATGTCTGACCAGCGTGGAATAGTAGGTCAATAACCCACCCATTATGGAGGAGGCCTGAGCACAATAGTGAGACATATATAGGCTGAGATGAATCATCATCATCATCAGATGATGACGATGATGAATTCTAATGTTTGTTACAAAATCATGTTCAAGCAGCTGAATGGATACGCACGAAATTTGGCACAGAGATAGTTTATAAATAGCCCGGAATAACGCTTACCAAAGCACCGTTTTACTCTGAAAAAATAAACGGTTTCGTGGGATAAATTTGATAAAATTTTAATATGATTGACAAAATCTACATTATGCGAACGAAACTGCGGGCGTAGTTGATTAAACGTCTATAAAATAAATTACAAGAATACCCTTTCTACAAACTTTATCTTTTTTTATTATAAAAAAAAAATATCTATAGGTACAGTGAGCTTTTTATACTTATTTATTTGACAAGATAATATTTTATATTTCATGGCGTCTATTTTCGTTTCTCGATACAAAATCTTAAGTGGGAAAGCCAATGTTGTTTACATCAAATATATAACCATGATCTAGAATACTTGGCTCACATCACAAACTAAATTTAGCGTGTGTAGTAGGCATATAAACTGATACAACAGCGTAAACAGCCGGTAGGCACAAATTAATTCTTATAATGTTTTATAGCTTCTAGTAATTATTGTAATTACCGTACGTGTAGTCTATTACATTAATGATATAAGGTTTCAACCTTAGAATAATTACGTTATTATAAGGTTTCAACATCTTTTCCTTGTATTCATTTTCCTTTCCTATTCTTGTATTATATCCTAGTATTGTAAGCACGATTTAAGTAAATAACATCATTGCAAGATAAGGGTGGTTTTCCGTGTTACGATCCTTCTCCATGGGTGTTGTAAACGACGGCTAAGGGGTATAATATGAATTTAAAATCTATGCAAGGCAAGAAAATGTGAAATAAAACTATACCAATCCGTATGACCATTGAAGTATAGTAGGTCAATTTTCTTGCGATTGTGGAGGAAGGAGAAGTGGGAATATTGAATTGCCATGATTCGTCCGACCTATTTATCAACCCATAGACGTTCATTATTAGACATAGGCCTCCCCAGAAATGAATGAGAATGCCACTCGGAATCTCTTGCATCCCACGGTCTCTCTTGCTTCCAATGGTTCCCTGCGACTTTCAAGACGTCGTCAGTCCACAGTGGCCAGTTTATACTAATGTACTAGGCCTAAATTGCGGCTACTATAAACGAGAGCATAAATTGAACTACCTACTTCAATTTATGCTCTTATTTATAGTACTCGCAATTTCGGTCTCGTGTCCTATATTGGGGTTTGAAAATTAGAGAAAGTAACGATTATTGTTACATACCGTTTGAAAAGAACAAATCTGTTTATGTTTTGCCTGTGCGCTGTCATGTTCTTCCCGAAATCTAAGAGCACTTTTGTTACAGTAGCCATATCTTTATCCCTGGTATTGTTAAAACTTATTAGCTCATCATCCAGTAAGGTGTCATCGCTTAAAGCCGACGATTTGTCTTACTGACAGAAAATGATGTTAAGTGCAAAATAAAGTTGAGAAATAAATTCTCATGACATTGGTAACAATTGAATTGGGCTAAGTTTTTATTAGTACCAAGTTGATTGTCAAAGCTAAACAAGAAGGAAAAGAAGAACATCGATGACCGTTTAAATCTATAAATAGCTAGGATATCGAGACGTCTGACATCATAGGCAATAAAAATAACCATATATACATAGTTCCACGTATGTATACTTAGTTATACGTTCCGTGTGGTGACGGAGTAAGAATACAATTCACCACTTTCTTACCCGTTATCTTACCCGTGGGTGATCGTAAGAGACGACTAAGGGATATAAAACGCATGTAACATCTATGCGAGAGAAGGAAGACTCGAAATAAAACCCTATACCAACACGTTTGACCAGCGTGGTCAATTACCCTTCCATTATGGAGGAGGGCCGAGCCCAACGTGGGACGTATATGGGCTAAGATGATGATGATACTTAGTTATCTGTCCATAGTTTTCTATATCGTGACGGTGTAATACAATTCACCATGCTCTGTCTTGTCCGTGGGTATCGTAAATTACAACCAAGGGATTCATCACATCTATGCAAGAGAAGAAAACTGAAAATTAAATCCCATTTCAAACTGCCACGTTTTTTTACTTGCCGAAAACAAGGATCTGTTACTGGTGGCTCGCTCATATGGCGGCAGAGAGTTATATGTGCCTCAGACATGTTATGGGCTCGCACGCCGTTTTCTCCCCTACCACTGGCGGGTTGTGGCCACACTTGCCCTAAGGAAATGTAGGAGTTAAGAAACGCTATCGGGGAAAGAGCGATCGAGCAAGCAGTCGGTAGTGTCTCCATGATTTCGGTCCGTATACCAGGAGGGACCGTGAGGAGGAGGGTTATGGCTCTAAGGAAAAGGTTAATTACCCTTTTGTTGTGGAGGAGGAGCAGTAGGACATGTATTAAGATGATGTCATCAGCATTAATGTTTTTTATGGTTTAGGCTGGGTAATTATGAGATTCGTTCAATTTCAAAGTTTTGTATCAGTATGTTTCCCTATTTTCACATGAAGGATATGAATTATATATATTTTTAGAGTAGGCTATGGTTCGGATACATTCCGCCCAATTTACATTGGGCGACGGACGGAATGTTAATGTAGGTACTTAAGAGTTTATTATACCTAGAAAGCTATCTCCACCCAAATATCAATCAACTGATGTTGATTGCCGCGCATACGCCTACGTACTATATGTGAATGACGTCATAACCATTACGCTTAGGAGCTGGGTTGATGAACGCAGACAGGGTTATGAGCTTCCTCTGATACCTCTCGGTCAGGTCTCGGACTCACTACCTCAGTGCTTTTTAGACGGTTTTTAGGGCTTTTACAGCAAATAAGCCCTTACGACTTATTACACAACGAAGGGTTATAAAACTATGTATGGTGTCAATATATGTACGTCCCACTGCTGGGCTTGAGCCTCCTGCACAATGGGAAAGAACTTGAACTACTATATGACGCTGCTCAGACGGGTTAGTATAGAGTTTTATTTCGAGTTTTCCTTCTCTTATGTTGTATGCGTATTATAATTCCTTAGTTGTATTTTACGACACCCACTGGCCAGAATGGGGGCGATGAATTGTATTCTTACTCATTATCATCATCCTGATCTTAGGCCAAATACTTGCGGCCAATGCAAAATGTCCACTCCTTCCGTACAGCACTATTGGACGTTATTTCTGGGGCCACTACGTGTCTATCCATGTCATGTTTCACAATATATGTATATTAGTAAATTAAAATATCTTTATATCTAATAAACGTATGGGTCCTTCCATATGTCCTATATAAAGTATGTTTAAACATAGGTTTTTATGCTAAATACCTGTTGAAATTGATAAAAAACATACAATCTATGAAAGAATTCATTGCAATGCAGTACGAATTCGCTAATATAATTCGCCGCAATGCTATCCGAAAACCTCGACGATTAACTGTTCGCGATCATCTAATTATATACGAGGCTATTCCATGTGGGTTATGATGTGGGTTCCATGTGACTTCTGACACGATTTCGTTATATTTATACAGATGTGGAAATTCAGGTCGTGGTCGTATGCCATAGATACAAATCAATGAACTGTTGAGATAATTTCAAGCAATTTAAACGAAATAGCAATTCTTGATATTTCGCTTATGATTGTATATATACGAATGAGCAAACAACGCAGCGAATCGTTTATTTGCGTCGATGTTTAGAAAACCAGGCGTTTTTGCCACTGACGTAATGTGCTATGTTAGACAATTTTTAATACATTTGTTTAGTTTTTGTCGGACAAAAACGATACTGAGGTGCAAAGAGACCTTCCAATGCCTCTGGAAATAAACTAGTCAATATATTCATTTCAGTAATATTTTAATATGTTTTCAAGAAATAATTGCCAATGAAGTAATGTAAGCAATTATTAAAAAAGACGGACAAATGAAGAAGATCAAGGAATTTGAAAGCTTGTTCCATTAACTCTTGTTTTCAACTTTATCTTGGTGTAGATCGCCTTTTAATAAAATAATGTAAGATTAACCCAACCTAGTAATCTACTAATAATATAGTAATCCTATACGAGATAATATTATTGCAAACGGTGGCAAACGAGCAAACAGTACACCTGATGGGAAGTGTTGCTGCCGCTCATGGACCTTTACAGGGTCGCTGCCTACCGCGAAGAAAGGGAAGGGAGTGTGAATGCGTGCATTGAGGCTCGGTGATACCAAGGGCATCATCAAAACCCTCCACACACAAACACCCTCAGAAAGTTGGGCTTCCGGCTCTCTCGCTCACCGAACGAAGCGCAGTAACAAATTGCTACTACTCAGACGTCGATTTTCTGCGAGAGTGTGGTACTACCCCGGACGGACCGGCCCGCGGCTGTAGACAGATAACTGTCGACAGTGTGGTCCTACCATTCTTAATTCATACAAATAAGTTCTTACATTAAAATGTAAATTTATCATTGCTATTAAAGTATTAGAATTGGAAATATTTTCAACCATTTAGCTGTTCATATGTTAGAAAGAAGTTTATCATATGATTGAAATTAGTACCATACACTTATCTACTATTTCTCACTGTACATAGTTTGATTGTTAGTTAATTACTACTGTTAGTTAATTACTATTAGCTCGACCCTACTACTAGTGTTTAATTGAATTGTGTTGGCGTGTGTTAATTGAATTCCTAAACGACTGAAACGATTTGATGATTTTTTTTGTAGCTGTCCCGATGGTTTAGATAAATAATTGGAACCGCTAGGTGGCGCTGCGATGGACTTCAAGAATTCATTTTACTATTGTTTTAGATTTGAACAGAACCACGTCTGTTGTGTCAGCTAGTTAATTATATTTTCTATGGTCAGTTAATGTTTAGTAAGGCGACTAATGATCATTAGCATTACATACAGGGAATATTCACGTTGTACATTCGTGTTGAAAGATGGAGTGGGTGTAAAAATTTCAGTGACGTGACATTGATACTAAAATAACTTTACAGCTGGCGATTTAATATCAAAAAGAAGCCGTAGTACACATATTTTCAGAATTTTATTGCATAAAACCAATCTTTGTGATCCATATATAGATATCATGATAAAATACATTTTGAGAATTAATCGGTTTAAATTTTCCGATCATTGAAACTGAAATACGTGGAAAGTAAGTTGCCAGTAATCAATGAATTGATATTGCTTAGTTATTTATGACATTGTCATCAGCAGTGAGAATAACTGTTCAATTGTTGTAACAAAAATGTATTTATTATTTGTTTCGTACGATTTCTAACCACGGTTGTTTTAGATATTTCCTATTCACCAAAATAAATTTTATACCAATATAAAATGTACGAAACTATTGATAATTATTAGATATGCAACATTCTTCTAAAAATATATTAATAATCCAAGCAAATACTTTTACTTTTAGTCGTAAAAAATATTAAGCGAATTAGTAATTTCAAATTAGCCTATTTATTAATTTTCACATTAGTGAAAAAAATGAAATATTCAAATATTATTAATAAAATTATTTAAAGTTTGCTGCGCTCAAATCAAAGAAGACATTGTTTATTTTATTATAAGAAAAATTTATAGTTCAGCAAGATTTAGAATTTTTTGATAATGATTTTTTTTGTTTGGTTGCTCCTGCCACAGTATTCCTAAAATATGGCTTAAAACTTTTTTAGAAAGATAAACACCTTAATATTGAAATTGCATTTTTTTTAAATTTAAATCAAACCACAATTAATTGGATAAATATGAACAGAAATTACAGTCCCTACTAATGGAAACTTTCACAATCTCCGTCGCTGTTCTATTTATTCTAAATTCAATTATTTCTTGGAATTTTATATAAAATATATAACTAGAAATGTATGCCCATTTTTATTATTTTGTCATATCACATTATAAAAAATTGAAATAAGTTTAAAGGTTTTCACATTCAGAGATACATTGATTACCTCTGAACATAATTTTGTTCATCTGTTCCTATTGGGCTTTTTACCCGAAAATTCATCACTTACCGCTTTTTACCCGAAAATTCGATACATCGTTAAGCTCGCGCCAGTTATTTTATTACATCACATATTTTGTAACACTACGCGCGTCTCAAGTGCTCCAAATTTAGATGGTGCTTCAACATCCTGTGTTACGCGCGATCTCATGACTTTCATTATTTTCAATATAATACCAGTTATGCAAATACTTGTTAACTCTTGTTAGGTATATGATATTAAAATGCGTAATCCTAATATTATGTGTAACTGACGCACGCACCCAGTTGGTGACGACCTCGTCCTCGGGATGCATTGGATCCTGATAACCGTTGGGGAAGAAATTAGGGTTGACTGCCATTGTAGCACTTAATTGTGTAGACGTGTGCCGTGCAGCGTATGATCGCGAACTGCCGCTCCAGCAGTCTTCTCCCGAGTAAACAACGCGGTTTCAATGCATTCTATTTTGGAAATATGGCGGGAAAATAGGCGTCAACGTGGGCGCCAACCTACCGATCGTTCCCGTGAGCCTTGCGCCACATAAAGCATATTTAATTTATGTACTTCTGGAAATATTTTCCTAACAAAATATTAATGTAATAAGACAACTGAAAATCTGAAAAGAGGCCCGTGTCGGCCGTCCAAAGTTTCTATTATAATGATTTTAATATTATATGTAACTTCCCTAAAAAGATATCAAAATTTGTTTTGCTTTATCAGAATCATCATCATTGCTGCTCATATACGTTTCATTGCTGAAGCTTCCAAAGCGTATCAGGCTGATCAGACGGATCGGCATAGTGTTTTGCGTTTTTGTTGCGTAGATATAATATGCTTATAAGCATATTCTATTAGATATAATAGGCTTACAAGCATATTATACGCGTGCTTATAAGCATATTATATCCCGTAGTCGTCTTTTACATTAATTATAAGCAAGGCAGGGGTTGGTGAATTGTATTTATTCTCACATCTTCCGTGTCGCCACACTGAGTAGAGAGACCATTCACCAATAACAATCATTATAACCTTAGAATAATAACGTATAGAAGGATAGTGTCAGTACTTCGAACTTTCAAAATTTGAATCTAAAAATACTAATGGCGCGCAGACGATTACACACGTACACACGCAAACCACTATACAAATTATGAAATCAAATTTTGTTTTTATTAACATAAATCGTCGAAATACTTTTAAAAGTAATGTTAAAAACCTTTTTAAGTTTTTCAAATGTGTTGTGACACCATTTGAATGCACAAACCGTCATAGTTACCTATTTATTTTTTAAGAGTTGCGTACGTTCGTGCAGTACAGTGACTTGTACATTACGGAACGGTTCCGGCGTAAGCTCCAATAGGCTCCAATTGAAATGCCTCACTTTTTGTGCGTGAACTTACCTTCTATACGTTATTATTCTAAGATTATAACTTTATTCAAGAAACAGTATATTTAAATAGCAGCAAAATAAATAGCTTAATATTTTTTCAGATAGTAAATGAAATAATGTCTGCAACGAGAATCTATTATTGAAGTTCATGATTCAGAAAACTATTACAGTGAACTCGAGAATGTTCTGCCATTTTGAATAATTATCAGCACAATTCTCCGTGTGGGGGGCGGGGTAAGAATATAATTCACTGACACCTATCTTGCCCGTGGGTATCTTATAAGATGACGAAGGATTAATATGCATGTAAGACATAGGTCTTAAATGCAAGAGAAGGAATACTGAAAACTTATTGCAGTTTTTTAAACCTATTTTTATATCTATCCTCAATTCATAATATAAAACAAGTGGAAGTTCAAGCTATGTTTGAAGTGAATCAACCAAGTCGGGCAATCCTGCCCGATCCACCAAAGTCAGCAAATATACTAATCCAAGCATATATTTCTAAATGTTATATAGTCCGTCTATTCAAAGAAATTTTAATTAATAACTTAACATTATGAAACAATGTTACGATGTTGGCGGTTTTCCAGATCACGTCACGATGTGAGGTTAGTGTTGCTCAGTTAACCTACATCTTTAATCAAGGATAATCTATAAACAAGTCACTCTTTTGCCTTCTGTACCCAGTCCCTATAAATGATTATGATTATCTGAAGTATGTATATGACAATTGAAATAATATGTTTTCAATTCAACAGGTTACAGTTTTTTGGAATGAATACCGTCTGACTTCTGCAAGCTAAAGAAAACAATATTTTAAGATTATTCAATATGTCAAAATAATTGTCAGTGACTCACCGTATCCTTTTATATTATCATCATCATCACAGCTCATATATACGTCCCACTGCTCGAGCCTGTTCTACAATGGGAGGAAAATTGATCTACTATACCACGCTGGTCAAGCGGGTCGGTATAGGGTTTTATTTCGAGTTTTTCTTTACTTGAATAGACGTTGTATAGGTACATACTACCATCCCTTAATCGTCGGTCGTCCGACACCCACGGGCAAGAGAAAAGGTGGTGAATTGTATTCTTACTTCGTCACCGCATGGATATATTGCTTATCCTTTTATATATTTCTCATCATTATGCTAAAGAGCCGTTTTCCGTGTGGTGACGGAGTAACAATACAATTCAACACTCCCTTTCATGCCTGTGGATGTCGTACAAGACGATTAAAGGATATATAATACGCAATTAACATCAATGCAAGAGAAGAAAAACTTGACATAGAACTCTATGCTAACACGTCTGACCAGTATGGTATAGTAGATCAAATTCCCTCTCATAAAGATGGAGGCCTGAGCCCAACAGTGGAACATGTATGGGCTGAGATGATGCTAAAGATCCACCTTATTGAAAGATTGAAAAGTTATTATAACTCCACACTAGCAACCCGCCCTCGTTTCGCTTCGGTTTCTGTCGCATTAGCCCCGTAGTTCCCGTGCCCGTGGGAATATCGGGATAAAATATAGCCTAGTTTACTCCCTGATAATATAGCTTTCCATTGGTGAAAGAATTTTTGAAATCGGTCCAGCCGTTTTGAACATTACCCGGAACAAACAGACAGCCAGACAGACACAAAAAAAATGTATAATGTTTTTTAGGCATATGTATAGTGCAAATAACCGTGTGAGCACGAAAAAAGTCTATTATTTTGACATTACAAACAGACACTCCAATTTTATTTATTGGTATAGATATATGGGAGTATAGCTTCTAATATTACATAGCCCTGTGACATCTTGGGCACTATACCACACATTACTCAGCAGAGGCTTTGAGCTAGCCTCTCATATTGATAGAGTGTTGGTTTTATCAAAGCCAAAACTTTTTTTTATTGCCAACGGTGGCAAACGAGCAAGCAGCACACCTGATGGTAAGTGATGCTGCCGCACATGGACCTTTGCAATACATGGTACTTTTTAAATTAATCGTCAGTTTTTAACTTGCATAGATGTGAGTCGTCGAAGATGTGCCAAAAATTTCAGTGTCATCTCAAAACACGGCGAGTTTAGTGCAAACAACTAATCAATTCATTTGCTTCAGTTTAAAGTTTAGTGTCCTAAGCCGAATACTAAGAATGCGACTTATCTTTCCTTATCTTTACATATGTAGTATAAAATAAAGTCATCGCCATCGTCTATACGCTTAGGTCTTTTAAACTACTCAACGTAATAACAATTTTTTTAATGTCGTTTTTGTCATTAGAATGAGTGATTTAAGAGGAAGGTACATATACATGTAGAAAAAGCCAAGAATTCAGAGATTTGTGATGCGAAGTCGTAACAAAACATATTGTTATGGGTTACACTACAATTGTTGGCTGAACCTTAAAAATGCCCTGGTTGAACTTTACAAGATATCATCATCATCGTTTCAGCCTATTGCCGTCTACTGCTGGACGTAGGCCTCCCTCATGTTGCGCTACAATGTGCGGTTCTGTGCCGCCTGCATCCAACGACGCCCAGCGACTTTCAGGTAGATCCAATTTCGAGAAACAGATCAGCCGACGAATCCAACTTGGTTGGGCAGCGTTCGGGAAACTTAAGAGGATTTTCTCGTCCAACATACCTCAGTGTCTGAAAACACAGGTCTACGACCAGTGTGTGTTACCAGTGATGACTTACGGCACGGAAACGTGGTCCCTAAATGTAGACCTCATATCAAGGCTCAAAGTCGCTCAGCGTGCTATGGAGCGGGCTATGCTCGGGATTTCTCTACGAGATAGAATCCGGAATACGGAAATCCGCAGAAGAACGGGTGTAACCGCTATAGCACGAAGAATTAGCACGCTGAAGTGGCAATGGGCAGGCCACATCGCTTGACGAACCGACAACCGCTGGGGAAGAAAGGTTCTTGAGTGGCGACCACGTATCGGACGACGCAGTGTAGGACGCCCCCCCACTAGGTGGACCGATGACCTAGTGAAAGTTACAAGATATAGATCAAAATAATATACCACAAAATTATATATCTTAAAAAGGCTATATAAAAGTCTGTTACAGTATATTTCTATCTTTTAAGAATAACGCACAATAACTGATTATCATTACAAATTATTAAAAAAAAATATGGATTATTTTCGAAGCTAATTTTAATAATACAATTCATTACCTAATTAAATGAATTAGATACGTAGTGCATTTAATGTACCTTTTTTTTGGGGTGGGCTACGGTCAGCGCACCCGCCGCCTGCCTCCGTCCAGGGCAACAGAGGGACGGCGCGCGGCCCCGTAACCGACCCGATAGCCTTCGTCGTTGGGCCGACCACCGGTGCAGAGTTCCTTGACTTCAGTGGTCGGCCCGATGGAATATCCCAAGGGTAAGTACCCTTGGCCTTTACATGCTCTTTACAGCATATCATTAAAATCAATATATTCAACGTTAACAGAGATTTAAAATAAAGGGTCATAGCGACCGAATACCGAATCTAATTGTAAGTAATGGTGGATCGCTGGTGCGAAATAAAGTGCTTGATATACAAATAATTATAATAGTATCCAATTATTATCATCTTGATCCACTTGACTGTGCAAAGGCTATAATCACTGCATGTACCGTTCAAATATTAAAGAGATAAATTTCACAGATAAATTATTTGCAATCATTGACAGGATATAGAAATTTCAAACTTTTTGGGTATTGTATCGATTCTTTCTCTTTTTTCTTTTCAAACACTGTTTGACACTGAACTATCTTTCTACCATCGATATTGTATCAATCAACACCGTAGTATGATTTATCTTTATTCTGAAACGAAAAAACTGGAAACTGCATCATCCCTGACAGCGCATTTTCAGTATTTATTTCTCTCGTGTATTATCAGTGTGGTGACGGAGTAAGAATTAAATTCAGGACCCCCTATCTTGCATGTGGCTTTTGTAAAAGATGACTAAGAGATATAATATGCAGATAACCGACATAGAGTCAGAGAAAGAAAACTCGACATAAAACCCTATGCCAACATCATTATGTGACCAGCGCGGTATAGTAAGTCAATTTCCCTCTTATTGTTGGTGGAGGAATCTAGCAGCGGGGGATATGTGGACTGAGATGATGATGATTATTTCGAGAACTATCCGATGCGACGAAGGTTACGTACGAGTCATTTATTACCTTCAAACGGGTAAACTGAGTTGTAAATATACTTGTGTTATAATCTGTAGATCTTGTAATAAAGGTCGCCTGTTGTCGCATGACCATAGAGCCACCTTTCGAGATTATCGCCCTCGTTTTTATTCCATACATATAGCACTGAATGTCAATTGATCGATGAATACCTAAATTATTACAAAAGGGCCCAATAAAACTATTTTTCTAACATAGGCCTTGAACTCATATTCGCAATAATATGATCTATACTAATATAAAACATTCATTAGATCATCATCATCATCTTGCTCTTATCCCAATTACTTGGGGTCGACGCAATATGTCATCTGTTTTGACATATTGCAAAAAGTTTCGGCAATGACTTTTATGACCGGCCGCCTGCCTGACGTCAACCCTCCTTGGGAATGTAATCGTTGACCCAAATGGTACCAGCTGGAGTTGGTCCGGGTCAATCTAGGGCTCTTAGTCGTCTTTTACGACACCCACGAGCAAATCAAGGGTTGATAGTATTCGAAGGCGCTACCACACAGCACAATAAAACATTCATTCATGAATCGTTTATTTACGACTTTACTGCCCTTCTTTTCAGTCGATAAATGTATGTACGCCTCGCTGTTAGACGTAACTCCTACAGATGAAGAAGATTAGCCTATTACACCATGCTGGCCAGACAGGTGGCAATAGGGTTTTGTTTCGTTTCTTCCTCTTAGAAGTGATGTTATCTGCTTACATCCCAAAGTCAACTTTTTCAACACCTGAGTGTAAGGACCTCTTCCTTTCCCTTGTATTCTTTAGTTTTTTTCTTTTTCTTTTTTGCGTGGGCTATGGTAAGCGCACACGCGATCCATTTCGTCTGGGGCGACGAAAGGACGGCGCGCGGGCCCATAACCCACCCGTACCCACGTCGCCTCGTTGTTGGGCCGACCACCGGAGCAGGGTGACTTGTCGTCAGTGGTCGGCCCGACGCCTTATATTCTGAATTCATCAACCGATGAGTACATCACTATACTTACAGGTAAAATATCAACATGAAATTTATATTGTACTAGCAACCCGCCCTCGCTTCGCTTCGGTCGTTTTACCCGCGTAGTGCCCGTTCCCGTGGGAATACCGGGATAAAATATAGCCTAGTTTACGCCCTGATGTTATAGCTTTCCATTGGTGAAAGAATTTTTGAAATCGGTCCAGCCGTTTTGAAGATTACCCGGAACAAACAGACAGACAGACAATTTTTTTTTAATTTGTATTTTAGGCATAGGTGTCGTGCCAATAACCGTGTGAGCATGAAAAAAGCCTATAAATTTGACATTACAAACAGACACTCCAATTTTATTTATTGGTATAGAATAGATTAAGGTGAATATGTGAATCGCCATTACAGTAAATACAAGATACTCTTCGTCATTCTAATAAATTGCAATATTTGTCTTGTAAATAAGTATCTATATAAAATTAAAGCATTGAGATAAATAGGCCGCCTTGAAACGAAAAATGGCTTTGTGTAACACCTTTAAATCGCGTCATTTGATCAATAACATTACAAGAAATAACGTCGTAAATAATTTTGGATATTCAAGATAAAACTATTTTAGTGGTAGAACGACACTGTTGATATTTGTCTGTCTACAGCCACGGACCGGCCGGTCCGGGGTAGTACCACACTCTCGCAGAAAGTCGACGTCTGTATAGTAGCAATGTATTACTGCGCTTCGTTCGGTGAGAGAGAGAGAGAGAGAGAGAGAGAGAGAGCCGGAAATCCAACTTCCTGAGGGTATTTTCGTGTGGTGGATTTTGGTGATGCCTTTAGTATCGCCAAATCTTATTGCACGCATTCATACTCCCTTCACTTTTTTCAAGGTAGGCAGCGGCCTAGCAAAGGTCTATGAGCGGCAGCATCACTTACCATCAGGTGTATTGTTTGCTCGTTTGTCACCGTTTGTATTAAAAAAAAAAAGGAAAAACTATAATCTGGGCAACGTCGAGTATATATGCTACTATTACTATAAATTTATATTATTCAATGTTTTTAAAGCGAATACTTCGTATAACGCTGTCTGATAAAAACCAGATGTCGATGTACGGCCACTCCATAGACTATACAACATAAAACAGTTTATGGCGGTAATGATGAATTATTGAAAGATTGAATGAGTTCATGGTTTATTTGTGTGCCTTATTTTTGTCACAATAACTGCTAGCCTTCCTTGTGGTGAAGGATTATGAATATGATGCGTCACCATCCTAGAATTTAAATCATATCGATAATATATAATAAAAAAATATAATAAATATAATAATAATAAAAAATAATGTTTCTGTTAGAGATTGTATACTATTAGTTATTTTTTCATGTAACACTACAAAAACAAAAAATAAATTTAAAATAATATCATTTAAAAAAAAAACATTGCACCTATGCAACCTATTTTATGTAGGTATTATTTATCTAATAGATTAATTTTATATATCGTTTAATTATTGCATTAAACCGATAATATTACAGTGATTCTTTCAGGATAATAATACTCCACAAAAAGAAGAGAGTATACAGAGGAATTCAACGCAAGCTTTGAACAGAAGTCGATACTTGTTAGGAGTAGGTACAATATGCATCTTTCAAATAGGTTATATTTAAATTTGCGTTCCAACCTTTATTATTTTCATTCCGAAGCTGGGATAAAAAAAGAGGTGTGTACAAAATATGCATATCAAAAGTGAAACTCCTTTATCCTTCATTCTTCATCCATCATCCTTTATACTTTATCTCATTCTCTCGCCGGCTGAATCCTATACATTTATGTACATTATGTTTGTGTCTCTATGGACTCGTTTTTTCGTTTCATCGAGTTTGAAATCACAACGATTCTAAAAAAGTTTCACTTGAAAAATTATTTTGAGGGAATTATTTTAATTGATTCAAAATGAAATCTACATACTTTTGCCGTGTATCGCGCCTCAACGTTCAGTGGGTCCGAAGACCCACTGAATGTAGAGGCGTGATGCACGGCAAAAGTATTGCTTTCGGTAAATTCGCTACTGGCTTAAAACGTTTCTCGATGAACATGGCATATGAAATATATAAAGAATAAAAAGACTTTAAATCAGACTGTTAACATACCTAAGTTTAGATATACAAATATTGTAAGAGTGCTTTGTAACTTCGTAGCAATAAAAGACTGTTTAAAGCAAAAAACATTTGGAATCGGTTTGGTAGCCCCTGAGACTAAGAAGTACTACAAGACTGATTACATTATAAGAGTGGTGGGCACTATAAAAAAAGCTTGTAAATTCTTATTTACTACTTATAACGCTACTACTTATAACGTTACGCTACGCTTAATCTTCTCTATTTTCTTATTAAGCTCTTAAGTATGATATATTGATTCCATTAGTAGTCATGGCAGAAATGTCTAAACGCACTTTTTGAGTTGCTACTTCAGCCTCTAAATAGCAGGATATGCCTAAGATTTGAAGTATCCAACACATTTTATTGTGTACTATTAAAGATATATTATTTGCTTACAGGTATCGACGACTTAAAGGAGGCGAAAATTTGAGCAGTTTGATACAATGAATGTATTGTGTACACACAATTCTTAACCCTTATGTGAGTGACGAGGTACCCGGGTACCTTTAGCATTTTCAAATTTAATAAAAGTATGTTTTACGCCCTGTAGGTAGCTGTGATTTCCTGAGAGCTCTTAACTATTTATAAATTATATATTTTTTATGTTTTGACGCAGTCAACTATTTACAATGTTTTGTGAAAACCAAAACATATTTTAAACTTACAAAAGAGTGACAAGGTATCCGGGTACCTCTTTGTGTCAATGAAATAATTATAAAGTCACAAAATATAAATCATCATCTCAGTCCATACACGTCCCACTGTTGAACTCGGTCCTCTTCTATTATGGGCAATTGACCAACTATATCACACAGGTCACGTGTATTGGTATACGGTTATGTTTCGAGTTTTTCTTTTCTTGCATAGATATTAAATTCATATATATCTCTTAAGCGTCTCTTACAATATCCACGGACAATTGTAGGTGTGGTGAACTGTATTCTTACTCCGTCACCACAAGAAAAATATAAATAAGCTCCTGCAATACAAACAAACATATAAACTGTATGAAGGTACCCGGGTACCTTATATTATATCCCTTAGTCGTCCTTTACGACACCCATGGGCATGAGAGGGGTGTGGTGAATTGTATTATTACTCTGTCACCACACGAAAAGAATATAAATCTCATACAATACAAACAAACGGATAAACTGTATGAAGGTACCCGGGTACCTCGTCACTCTTATGAAGGTGTTTTATTTGTCACTCACATAAGGGTTAAGGCAAAACGAGGCTCCATAGCTATAAATGTAAACCATTCTTTCAATCTACTGATACGTATAAAGCCTTCGTACTCGTACGCTTGCTAATGATAGGTCTTTGAGCATCAATCAATGTAGTTCTCATGTTCATTTGATCTCATAAAATAATCTTCTTTTTAATGTAATGGAAAACATGTTAGATGAAGAACAGTATCAGATCAGTTTGGTTATTTAGTGTAAAGGCTTGGATATTAGTCCACCATTATAGCACAAGCAGGTATGAAATGACAGTCATACTTTTAGGGAAGGCTGAGTCATTAAAATCAAATGGGACTGCCAGAAATAGTGGCGGAATCTTAGTAGGGGTGGAGATTTTTTTATTGCCTATGATGGCAAACGAGCAATAGATCATGAGCCCTCTTGAATCTCAGTAATATCAAGGGTACAGTCGCGTCGTTGTTTACCGTGATAAAAATGCCCTACTTAAACACCGTTTAAAGTGTTAAAATGTTATAACGCACGGGCACTTACATGGTCAATCTCTAAAAACGTACAGTTGAGTACCATAGCGTTCTTGGTTGAATTGGATGAATCTACGGTGTCGACTGATAAGGTGGTAAAAAGTTGATGGTGATACCAGGCCAAACAGTTCAGTTCAGCAGCAGCAATGAAGAGTGCAGGCAGGAAAGCGGAAAAGAGTACCGTGTGTTTTAGCGGGTATATGGTAGTAATAGATGAAATTCTTAAGAGCGTTTTAAATGTGTTAGGGTAATTAATGCGTGTGTGAACATGTTTAGCTCTTAATCATAAAAGTTTTATACCGGATAATCTTTACTTTTACATAGAAAAGTTTCAAGGTTGGCCTGTCATATAAAATTAATAAGAGATTTATTGCTTAAGAAAATGAAAAAAGTCAGTAAGATTGTATACCCAAAAAAATATTTTATAGTCGCAACCAATATCCACAGTGAAAATCGTAACTCTAAGCCATTACTATTCTTGGGTGGTGTAGGTATGAATGAGTATTTGCCCATGATGCCGATCTAGCTGAGATGACTGAACCGGTGAATAGTCCGCCATCTGCAGAGATGCTGGCCGCATGAGGACGACGACGTAACTGAAAGGGTGACCCGCCGGGCTGACCATGGACGTCAAGGAATTCGGTACCAGTGGTCGGCCCGACGGCGAGAGGAAGGGAATACGATGGATTATAGGATCGCGCGCTGCCCTTTCGTTATCCCGGACGGAATGAACGGCGTGTGTGCTGACCCTAGTCCTAAAAATAAAGCCATATTCGGACTAAAGCTATAAGTCTGTCCTTATCTGAATACTGGTTATTACTGAATTTAGAAATCTATACCAATAAATGAAATTGGAGTGTCTGTTTATAATGACAAAATAATAGGCTTTTTTCATGCTCACACGGTTATTTGCACTATATACATGCCTAAAAATCATTTTATAATTTTTTTGTCTGTCTGTCTGTTTGTTCCGGGTAATCATGAAAACGGCTGGACTGATTTCAAAAATTCTTTCACCAATGGAAAGGTCAGGAAGTAAACTAGGCTATATTTTATCCCGGTATTCCCACGGGATCGGGCACTACGCGGGTAAAACGACTAAAACCGAAGCGAAGCGAGGGCGGGTTGCTAGTCTATATATACTTATAAAAGAAAGTCGTATTAGTTACACTATTTATAATTCAAGAATAGCTGCACCGATTTGGCTGAAAATTGGTGGGGAGGTAGCTTAGAACCAGGAGACGGACATAGGATACTTTTTATCCTGTTTCTTTTTTTAATGGTGTTTACAAGATTTAGCCAATACCTCTTTTATCCCGTTCGATCGCGTTCCCGTATGACGTGACATAAAATATCAAACAGAATACAAGTCACTATGAAACGTAGTATAAAAAACGCAATTGATATGTAATAACAAAATGCAAATGACAGCTAAACGAAATTTTTGTCTATAATTAAGTATGGTTGGCAAATTTGGTACTTATAATTTTGTCAGAAATCAATAATGAGTAGGTAATTTGTATTCTCTTTGAATGGATAGTTGTGGTCGCGGCATTGTTAATGATTGCCAATGCCGCGACCACAACTATCGAACCTTGCCCGACAAAGCTGTAATGGTTCTTCCATTAGAGACTACATTTTCGGCAATTAAAAAATATATTTACGAAAAAAAAATATGGCGTTACGAAATTCGCCGGGTCAGCTAGTAATATTATAAAAATAATAACGCATACCATGAAGTGCACCTCTGAGCAAGAGTAGTTTAAAATAAAGTACGACGGAAGAGTACTTACCTGACTTCCGATAGATTCATCAATGGTTTCGTCGGTACGCGTGGACGAGGGAGACAGCATCAATGTCCTGTAATCTCCTTCTACTTGAAGTGGGTAGGAATAGACAGGTGCTGGAGGTGGTCCGTGGTCGCGTGATGGTAGAGGCGTGCGAGGCAACGACTCGGGGCCGCGCCATGGGGAGCCAAGCTGCGGACTTGGTGTCCTGATAAAGATTGTTAAAAAATTCATAAAATCATTTAAGATATTTTTGTATACTGTCATGTACATTTTTCTATTTCCTTATGTTCAGATCTCGAGAGACTTTACATAAACGCTATTAAGATGAAGACAATAACAATCGTAACAACTTCTCTTAAAACTATAACGAAATAAATTTAGTAATTAGTTACTTTTTATTTGTTTTTTATTTAGTTATTTGGAATTAAAGAGATTTACTCTTTCCCTCTCTAACTTGCCTACGATTATTACGTAATACGATTTGTGATCAGATGAAGTCATTGCTGTCATTTCCGTGTGGTGACGGAGTAAGAATACAATTCACCCATTCCCTATTTTGCCCATGGATGTCGTAAAAGACGACTAAGGGATATAATATGCACATAACTCTTGTGCAAGAGTAGGAAAAATCGAAACGAAATCCTTTACCAACATGTCGGACCAGCATGGTATAGTAGGTCAAATTACCTTCTATTGTGAGGAGGAGGCCCGAGCCCAACAGTGGGACGTTTGTGGGCTGTGATGATGATGATGATGATCCCTTACTTGTCTTTTACGACACGTACGAATATAAAGTGTCATAATGCAGCCATTGCATAGACTCATAAAATTATTTTGACTCGGTAAACAACTACCGTAAATAAACGTGTCTATATCGATATATAATAAACCAAAACTCTCTACAAAAGCATCTTCGTGGGTCATTAAATATACATGTATTAGTTGCCGAGATAACCTTAATATATTCTATAAGAAACCAAGAGGGGTTCTAAGGAGCCTACAGCTGAAATTGGCAAACGAGAATTTCAACAAAATTCTTCCTTAATCTAAAGTATTATGTATTACTAGGACTAGGAGAAGGGATAAGAATATAAGTATCGCCACTCCACAATTTCTAGTGGAGTCATATAAACCCACAAAGAGATTAGCAGGACGACAAGAAGAATAACCTGCAGCACTCTTCTGGGAAACTTATTATATCAACTGTAACCATAGGTATAATGTTTTTCAGTGGACGTCGATAGCCTGATCGATAGATGTAAATGAAAGATGCACAGATGGCGTAGTGGTTAAGATAACGACCTACAGTGCCAGTGTCGAGGGTTGGAATCCCACGTGGGACAACACTTTGTGCGATGCACAAATTGTTGTTCTGAGTCTGGATGTAATTTGTGTCCGTTAATTATATGTTTGTTAAGTCCCCCGTAATACGAGATTTTTCCTTAGTGCAGGGTGTTGTCTAAAAAAAAAGTTATATCAAAATAAAAATAAGTCAAAAAAAAGAAAAAAAAACAGTGTAAATCACAATATATTCGAGCCTTACAATAACAGGAACAATCTAGAATAAAATTAATATTATCAGTGAAAATGTTAATGATACCTGTATGGTGCTGCAGCTGCATTTGGCAAGGGTGATCGCGGCGCTAATGGTGTGCCTGACCCACGTGGTCCTTCGCGGTCCACGTCCCTAAACATGACACGGTATGAATATGATATACTAGGACACATTATGAAAGGTAATAGTGCGGTTAAATACAGGGTAATAAATACTCGTGGATATCACATGTAGAGCATATTAAGACAAATAAATTGATCAATAGGATAAAATTGTAACTTCTAAGAGAGGTTTAAATAGGATTTAAAATCCTTAAGTTTTCTTTTCAAATATGTGGGTGTAGTTTTTTATTTCAATTGTTGGACATAGATACTGGACAAAGTAACTTACTGAAAAATATATATTTTTATTTTCTACATTTCATGGTCACTTCCGCTATTCACAATAAAGTTTTATAATTTATAAAACAATGTAAATAAAAAAATAATTGCGCTAATAATACATTTTGAATTCATTGTCTTCAATAATTCTATTTCATGAAAAATGAAAATAGAAGAATGTGAAATTATGGTTTTAGTTAGCGTACCTAAAACGATTTTAATTAGCCTTATTGAGATTAAACATCTATTCTGACTTTACAACAAAAATTGGATTGAACAATTGAATTTCATACACTTCATAACTTTGGATATTGTATTCAGCTATAGACTTCAACCCACATTAAGGAGTAAGTCTTTATATGCCGGGGGAACGTAAAATTGAAATTTAAAGGATACAAGTACACATTAAGTATTACCTAACCCTTTTGTGATTATACTTATAAAAATCATATCACAAAGAACTCTCCGGAACTCTGGCGATCGAATCCACGATACTGCATGAGAGACATTTGTGCAGTTAATTATATATAATGAAATCTAAGTTTATAAAAGTTACATAAGTACATCTATGTCTATATGTACAATATGTCATGCACGAAATACTGACAACAACGCATTAACTACTAAATCTGGAGCATAACATCTGTTTCAATAGAAATAAATATTATAAAGTACAAATATGTTATTCTTTAAAATTTATATCATATGATTATTATTACAACATTAACGATATTAACAAAATTATTCATGCTTACACATTTTTGGAAAGTTTTAAGGCGTCTATAATATATCAGGCAATGAAATCAAGATAGAAAACGAACTACCATAGTACATATATTAAAATGCATGTGTGATACTGAATCATAAAATGTAACACAGAGCTGAATACGATATGGATTGAGATTTATTTACCAAATACGTATAATTAAATCTATATTTTATTGAAAATGAATAAAGTTGTCTTTGATGAGTACTACTTTGTACTTTCAATAATTATATTAAAGAAAAAGATGTTTCAAAATATAATGAATAGTTAATTTTGTATACAATGTTATAAATATGTTTAAGTGAACCTCTCGGTTCTGATTCAAATTTAGAATTGTTGTGCCAATTCAGTATCACTTAAAACACATAATATTTCACGAGCTAGGTAAAGGACAACATTTAGGACATCTGTCGTAGTCTTACTCAGCAAACTCATGATAGAAGGTAGGCGTGGGCACACGTCCTACAAAGCTGCCCGAAGTGCGTGGCACCGAATACAGGTGAGCGCTAGATCCACCCCTGTTCACACTTGTTAGATGTACTCATTTATATAGTATTTATCAAAGATAGATCGGCTCCATGTTGTAAGTTCTAGCGCTTTGAGAGTGCAATATCTAATTACTACAAAAATAAATTGTAAATTTTCTGAAGAGACAAACGCGTCCAAATCAGTGATACGAACTGCCCTTCGCTGTCTGTTGACTCGAGTAATGGCTACTCATGAGACATGGATAATTTTTTAATATAGACGTTGAGTAGTAAATGTTGAAGGCGCGACGTTATTACTGTAATCTTGCATGATTGATAAGGTCTTTATGATTATGTAAAGTTCCTACATATGATTGCTCGAATCATACTAACCGATCACATAAATAAGTACCTACTAACAATTTACTCTCGTTACCTTCATTCTTTAATCTCTTACATTTTAATATTTTTTGGATCAATGTTGAGCATGCATTTCTCTAGGATTGAAAAGGCTATATCACCTTTCATGGCAGTTCAAAAAGCTAAATTTAGACAATTAGTCTTGGTAAACTAGTTGGCAGCTTTCTGCCAACTTCTTCTTCTGCCAAGAGAACCTTTGTTCTCTAAAAATTAATCTGCCCATGATAATTTTTAGAACGAATTTATGTCCATAATTGTCAATGTCATTTACCTTTGCACAACAATCTTGATCTGTCTTTGGGCATTTCTGAAGAGATTTTGTGCATCCTCGTGTCTTAGGTCGCGTGCGTCGTAGTCATCAATCTTGGCGATGATGTCTCCGCGGACCAGCTCCCGGCCAGCGGGAGTACCTGGTGTCACCTGAAATTCATTGATTATTTTTAATATATAATATTCATAGTTAATATTTCCATTTGGGACTTAAAAGTCATTTATTTTCAGTCATACCCTGATATTTATGTTAAAAGGTTCGTGTTATGGGTAGAACGATTTCCTCTTGACTGAATTACTATAAAGTCAGTGAGAACACACAACAGGCAATTTATTTCGTTCTTAGTAGTCTATATGGCCTACTACGTACGATCTATACGGCCTACACGTATATACGTCTCATTGTTTGGAGACAGACTTCCTCCAAAGGAATATTATATCTTCTGATTATATGAATTGAAAAGTTTTATTTCCAGTGCGTTCTTTCTTTTAGTAGGTTATCTCCTTATACTCAAAGTCGATCAGGCTCATGAAGCACAGGATCGAAACTTTACTATACTATATGTGGACCCAATAAATACGTACATAATTTGGTGAGGTGGCCGAAAATTCTTGGATTTATCAAGACTTTTATACTGATTATGACACCCGTTACATGATATCGAATACTGCCGTTCGTCATGCAGATAGGCGATCATATCATAATAATATATTGTAGATACAAAACAAAAGTTGGCCATCAATCTTACTAAATGTAACGTAATCATATTTCAAATGAAAATTGGGTGGCAGCTGTTCTACCAATTTCATTTTGTTATTATTTATTTAAAGTAACGATCGCGTTTGAAGTTGAAATGCAGACTCTTGGAAGAATACGACAGCGTTTCGAGGGATTTCTTCAAATTTATATGGCCTGTGAGCGATTTACGAGTTCGTGGGAATATATATATCAGACTACAAGTGAAGATGTAATAAAGTGTATTTTAGTAGTCTAGAAACTGTTAAATTTTATTTCATGAAACTATGCGGTAGTATGTTTTCTTCACAAATGGGCCGTGACATTCTAAAGTTTGGACCATCTGTTTTCAAGCGATACGGTCACCTTCAGGGGTATAATCATAAACAGTAATTTTAAGTCATTTGGCAGACGTTGCCAAGAAATGGTTTTATGTAATTAACGCTCAGAAAATACGTACGATAACTAACAATTTTATCAAATAATTTGCTGATTGTCCCATATAAAATGATGAGACTAAACAAATAAGTATAGAGTTTAATAATAATGGATTGTGGGATTATATTAAATAGAAGAGTCTTTTATATTTTATCAACAAGTGTGAAGGGTGCACTTAGTAAAATGACCTTGTCGCTAGGGTAGACGAGGGAAGGGGAGACGCGGAGCGTTTGCAATGATTTTGGCCAGTGGCCAGGCTAAATGCGTCCGTCGGCATAGCCGCGCCAACCTGATATTTTTTATCAAAAGTAACTGACGAATCAGATGGATGGATAGAGGCCGCAGAACATCGGCGTCTCGACCTGCGCAAATCCATCACACTTCCGAAAGTCAATGGCGAGGACATACAGCTATATTTACTCATATCCATCAATACAACTTGTGGCGAAATTCTTGGGGATACGACAATTCTAATTCGTTGTTTGATGAATTTTGAAATGTTACGATTGGCCAGTTTCCATCTGTACATTCACACGCAGTAGATTTATCTAATACGTGCGTCAAATGACTAACCAATCAATGGATTTCCTGTCCTAATTTTGCGCTCGAAATAAACAACTACATCTATACGATATAACTAATAAATATTTATTTTAGATCAAAAAATTAACAATATTGCACCAGGTAAGTGAGAACGCTCAAAAACCTTTCTTAGCACCAAATTTGGTGTTAACTAAGAATTATACCTGCATAGAAAAATCGTCATTTGGTAGTACAATACACTCAGTTTTTATAAATAATGCTGAATGCTTGAATCAGTTACCAGAAGATGAAAGTGCAATAATTCGAGAACGCATAGTTTTAGTTGTCTTTTATGTAAATCGCTGGCAAAATCAACAAAGTACTTAGAAAAATAATATATAAATATACGTCCACGTGTTGGATTAAAGACGGCAATTCACTACTTCTTCCTTTCGAGTAGGCATCGTAAAAGACAGGTAAATGCCGAATACTATATGCCTATTTGTCTGATCAACATGATCACTTGTACCTACTCCAATTAGGAAGGCTTATGGCCAAAACTAATTCAGCTTGACTGCACAAATAGCCAAGTGGTTGAGCTACTACCGTGCCAGCATCGTGGATTCGATTTCCATAGACGACAATGATTTGTGTGCACTTTTGTTCTGAGGCTGGTTGTAAAGTCTCAAATATACAAGGTTTATGTCCTTACTACGTGTTATCATTAAAAAAACTTGTGCAAGCGTATTTGTGTGATGTTTAATATATTAATGTTGCATAATATGTATGATAAAACCTGGTCTTTTTGCACCTGCGCATCCCACTGGCGACTGAACCTCATCTAGGATAGATTAATTAATATACCACACTGTCTAGACGGTTTACCATAGTGTTTTGTCTCCGGTTCTTCTTATTGTTCTTTTTTTTTTTTTATTGCAAACGGTGGCAAACGAGCAAACAGTACACCTGATGGTAAGTGTTGCTGCCGCTCATGGACCTTTACAAGGCCGTTGCCTACCGCGTAGAAAGCGAAGGGAGTGTGAATGCGTGCATTGAGGCTCGGTGATACCAAGGGCACAGCCAAAACCCTCCACACGCAATCACCCTCAGAAAGTTGGGCTTCCGGCTCTCTCGCTCACCGAACGAAGCGCAGTAACAAATTGCTACTACTCAGATGTCGATTTTCTGCGAGAGCATGGTACTGCCCCGGACGGACCGGCCCGCGGCTGTAGACAGATAACTGTCAACAGTGTGGTCCTACCACTCCTAAGGGTAATATTGTGCTGGGATGTCATTTACTTAGTCGTCTAAATACACCAAGGAGGGAAAGTTAATGGGATGATACATTGTATTACTTGATATGGACTGAATATCTAACGCATTGGTAATGGTAATAGCAAATTTTGATGTGTAACATCTCTCGGTTCCTGGACATTTTTCTGGGGGTGATTTTGGAAATAGGACGATTGACTTCACAAATCTTTCATATCAATTTACAAATATGCGACCTTTTTAAATTACTCGCTTGTTTTTTTATATAATACTAGCAACCCACCGTCGCTTCGTTTCGGTTTCAGACGCCTGCCCGCATAGTTTACGTTCCCGTGGGAATACCGGGATAAAATATAGCCAAAATTACTTGCTCCTTTTATAGACGGTAGTAAAATATCAAAATCGGTTCAACCATTTTGAAGATTACCTCAAATAAACAGACAGAAAAGACGGACAGACAGAAAAAAAAAACTGGTTTTTAGGCATAGGAGTCGTGCAAATAACCGCGTGGGCATGAAAAACGCCCAGTATTTCGACATTACAAGCACACACTCCAATTTTATTTATTTGTGTAGCTAACATCACGTAGCGTAAATCCACACATCGCAGTAGAAGTTACAATTAGGGTTACCGCCGATTTGTAAATACATTGTAAGCATATGCTCCTGCGTTGTTTGATTTATGTAGGGAAAATAAAAAGTACTTTGTATCACAATGAAGTATTATTTAAATTATTTCGCATTAAATTAATTTTTTTTTGACAAGTATCAATGAATTATTATTAATCATAAACATCATATTTGCACTTTATTTTTAATTTAAAGTATTAAGAATCTACCATACCCGTGGGTGTCGTAGAAGACAACTAAGTTATTATAATATGTATACAACATCTATGCAAAAAAGTAAACCTCGAAATAAATCCCTGTACCAACCCGTCGGACCAACGTAGGTCAATTTCCCTCCCAATGTGGGGGGAGGCTTAAGCCGAACAGTAGGACATATATGAGCTGTGATGATCGTGATGATAATAATGACATAATTATTTTCTTACCAGATACAGGCACGTTTTGTTTCTTTTATCCAAGACAAACAGTTGTTTTTCATCATAGAAAAATATCTCTTTGTAGATGTAATGGAATATACATTAATAATCGAATTAATTTACAAATTTAAAATACTTATTGCGAATGTTAAAATTTTTTTGGGTGTGCTACGGTCAGCTTACTTGTCGTCCGGGGCGACAAAGGGGCGGCGTGCGGCGCTGTGACCCACCCTTAGCATGTCGCCTTCGTTGTTGGGTCGACCACCGGTGCAGAGTTCCTTGACTTCAATGGTCAGCCCGACAAATAAAGTAGGTATAGAGGACAACTATTAAAAATACTTTAAATAAAGGTACGGTTGGCAACCCCAGTAACAATTAACGGTCAGAAATAACAATCAGACTCAGAATAATCATTAGTGCTAGCCACAAAGGATAATCTTGTGCGGTAATCCAACTAATGACATGGAAGTTCCATATTTAAACCACAAATCCACAGGTGGTGGATCCACAGCAGTAAAAGTTTTGTGTGTAAAAACAATCCATTTTAAGACAATCAAGTTCGTAGCGCTGTTATTAACTATGATAATTTTGTGTTACCAGAAATTCACAACAGTTATTAAACGAGTACATGAAGTGACAGAGTAAGAATATAATCGACCATCCCAACTTGCGTGTGGATGTCGTAAAAGACGACTGTGAGATATGATACGCATATAACATCTATGCAATAGAAGGAAAATTCGAAACAAAATCCTTTACCAACCTGACTGATCAGCATGGTATAGTGGAGTCAATTTCCCTCCTATTGTGGAGGAGGCTTGAGTCCAGCAGTGGGACGTATATAAGCTGAAATGATGTTATAGATGTTATATGCAAGAAATGGAAAACTAAATAAAACCATATACCAACACGTCTGACCAGCATGGTATACCTAGTAGGACAATTTCACTTCTACCTTGGCGGAGGTCCGCGCCCAGCAGTGGCACGAGCTGTGATAAGTAGGTAATATACGTATTCCTCTATTACTCTACCGGCACAAAAATATTAAATAATTAACCCATTTGAGACATAGTATATCCAAACAAATATTTTTTCGGAACAAAAAGTAAGTCACAACATGAAGGAATATACAGAATTATCTATCAATACAGTGTTCTAGAGATTATAATTTAGCCTTTATCTATACCAATAAATAAAATTGGAGTGTCTGTTTGTAATGTCAAAATAATAGGCTTTTTTCATGCTCACACGGTTATTTGCACGACACCTATGCCTAAAATAGCAATTAAAAAATTTTTGTCTGTCTGTCTGTTTGTTCCGGGTAATCTTCAAAACGGCTGCACCGATTTCAAAAATTCTTTCACCAATGGAAAGCTATAATATCAGGGCGTAAACTAGGCTATATTTTATCCCGGTACTCCCACGGGAACGGGAACTACGCGGGTAAAACTACTATAACCTATAACCGAAGCGAAGTGAGGGCGGGTTGCTAGTTCCAAATAAAACTGTTATGTACTCTAAATAAAAGGTTGACTTTTGAATTATTTTCGTTTTCTACTGGTGACTTTCAATTTTAATATATGATCATCTCAGCTCGTACACGTGCTACTGTTAGGCTCGAGGCTCCCTCGTAATAGGAGGGGAGGGACGTACTGTACCACGCTGGATGCTATACGCTATTTAACTTTGAGTCTTCCTTCTCCTGAACAGATGATATAGACATATTTTATTCTTTAGTGGGCTTTTACGACACCCACGGGCAAGGAAGAGTGATAAATTGTATACTTACTGCGTTATCACACGGAAATCTATAGAAGATGATCTTCCTTAATTTTCTTCAGATACAATATGTGACTGAAGAAAATTAATTAATTATATTCATACTTGCTTGAAGACAGCAGGTGATACAACTACGAATTGTTGCCAAGATGTGATATGCATGACTTGCTAATTACTCAGATTTTTCTCTATTACGCAACTTGATACGTAAATATGACCTAATTCTTGTAGTGACGTTTTTCAAAAAGTTTATTGAATCGATTGAATCATACTTGCCATATGGCAAGGATGTACATAATAAAAATATATTAATGGCAACATAAAAAGAAAATTGAGCTCAAGGTTCTACTTGCAATAGTGCGGGCATTAAGGCCAGCGCTGATATTATTTTATAAGTGCATGAACCTGATGGATAAAAAGAAGCAAACACCAAACACTGCGCAAACATTATGGCATCATAGTATTTTATATATTCTGGAGAATGTGTACGTAAACTACTTGTACATGATTTAAATATTTCGTAAGTTTTTTCCAATGGAAAAGTCAGATCAAGAAAGTGCTCGTTCATAATAATTAGCAATGAAATGGACCAGATAAGCACCAATGGTATTTGAATCCCATTTAATTTTTTTTTATATAAGATTTTTATTTTTTTTCCTTTATTACTATTATCAATAAAAATATTACAATTGTTTGCTTACTATCTAAAAGTCACTAAGATTTGTCTAGATTGCAATAATACTCTGCACTAGCAACCCGCCCCCGCTTCGCTTCGGTTTCAGTTGTCTTACCCGCGTAGTTCTCGTTCCGGTGGGAATACCGGGATAAAATATGGTTTATGTTACTACCTGATATTATAGCTTTCCATTGGTGAAATAGGCACAGTAGTTTTTGAGTTTATTCATTACAAACATACACACACAAAAATACAAATTTTTCCTCTTTATATTAGTGTAGATAACCGAAGCAACAACAATCATGAAAACAAAAAAAAATAACCACTTAATCATAATTAAATAACCTACTTACATTGAATCTTTAGATTTCGAGTCACCATGCTACGTTTTAACAGTGTGTCTTACTAACCCACCCAAGATTATATCGTTAATTTAGTATATATGTATTTATTTGTGTTTGTATAAAGTATGTAATTAATGTAGGTCATGATATACATAACATTCCAAAAATATCTAGGAGAAAATTGATTAATATGTCGATCTGCGTCATGAAATACCGAAGGTTATTTATCTAATGTTGTGCACATTAATAACATTTTATAAGTGTTGCTAGTTTAAATAAAGTTACAGCTGAAAATGTTCATAGATAACCGATAAATGTTTTCGTAAACTTTTATCAGTAAGTACTTGTTAGGATAGGAGAAATGTTTTGTTACTCTCCTACTCTAAACTTATTGAAGAGGCGATACGTGGCCAAAATTCATTAAATAAACAGAAAATCAGAATACTTGACCAGATTTTTAGGTTTTATTTTAAGTCTAGATCTGCCTGTTGTGTGACAGAGAATATAAGAATTAAATCCTTACTAATATTATAAATGCGAAAGTAAGTTTGTTTGTTTGTCTGTTATGCTTTCACGCTTAAACCACCGAACCAATTTCAAAAATTCTTTCATCAATGGATAGCTATAATATCAGGGAGTAACATAGGCTATATTTTATTCCAGTATTCCCACTGGAGCGGGCACTACACGGGTAAGGCGACTGAAACCGAAGCGAAGCGAGGGCGGCTTGCTAGTAGAGAAATATTTATGTACATATTTTATTCAACGTCGGTTACAAAGTTGTTCCTCTAATATTATAAACCCCGTTTATTAAAAAGAAACTGGCAACGCGCAGTAACGATATCGCAGTCTATGTCACTACTGCAGGAATAATAACGCTTATGGTTCCTCTTGCACTCGGGCCGACCACTGACGACAAGTCACATCTGCTCCGGTGGTCGGCCCAACAACGAGGTGACGTGGGTACGGGTGGGTTATGGGCTCGCGCGCCGTCCTTTCATCGCCCCGGACGGACTGGACCGCGCGTGCGCTTACCATAGTCCACCCATAAAAAAAAAACCATTATTTTCCCTTGGAAGTCGTAAAAACCGGTTGGAATATCACTGCCATAAGTCGACAAATAATAATATTCACTGTCCCTTCCTTTCTTAGTGGTGTCGTAAACATGACTTATGGCAGTTATCATCACTGCGGGTGCTGAAAACTAGGTTTGTTTTTCAATTTTCACTACTGTGGATGGCATTTCTCCCGATCAGCGTAGCATGTGTGGCCATTTTTCCTTATATTCTATGTGGCTCGTACCCAATATTGGAAAGAATATGTGCTGATTGTCCGTGTGGTGAGGGAATAAGAATACAGTTCATCACTCCCTGTCTTGCCCATGGATGTCGTAAAAGACGACTAAAATATAGAATATATATCAAGTTTAGGCAAGAGAAGAAAAACTCGAACCAGTATGACCAGCATGGTAGCCAGCCTGTCTGATCAGCATGGTAGTAAGGTCAATTTCCCTCCTATTGTGGAGGAGGCTGGAGCCTAGCAGTGAGACGTGTATGAGTCGAGGTGATGATGATATTAGCTGAAAAAGGAACACGCATCTTGTTGTACAGAACAAAATGCGTTGTGTGCTAATAAAATGGGTCAGGCGCACAATAATAGTAGGGCCATGGTCACTATATACACCTGGGCTCCATATGGTAGATGTACATTCACAGATACAGTACTTACATTAACAGTTTATAGTTAAAAAATTACGGGTACTGTTAAAAGGGCGACCATTTTCCTGTGCTATTTTATCACCTAAACTTTAGATTTTAAACTAATTTGCTTTAGGCTTTAGAGATTACATTGAATTTTAAGATCACAGATGAAGTTTTTTTTATATAAACGCAAATATATCCCAACAGCAATGGTCACTAAGCGCCTACGCATCATTACATATCTATGTACATACTATCATGATTCATAAGAACTTTAAAAATATCAGGTACTCTGTTTATATGAAACGCCTGAATAATATATTCGGCCGAAACATAAGTTTTAAGTGGTCGATTTTTTGTTGATTTACTCTATTTAATTTGAAAGTATGGTGACCAGTTAAGAAGATCTAAGTGTCGTTATCCTTTACTTTCCACTGTGCCCTACTGTGTCGTCATAGTGACCTACACGATCTTCCTAAATAATATATAGAAAGCGCTCTACAATATCACGCAGTTACGAGATCGCGATTTAACGGACGGCAGCGAACACCGCCTAGTTCCTGACGTAGTTGATCATCGCTTTAAAGATGGTTCTGGTAACGACGGATCGATTACGAAGACTGTAGTGAGTTCAAGGCTCTGCTTTATCCAAGATAAAAAGAGCTTGAACGTGAGCTGCACCGCCACTTCGCTGCAATCTACTTTTATTTCAACAGGCGGCCTTCCGAAATAGTCCAGTGAACAAATTTCAATCAGAAATTCCGGTGTAAGTGGGGTGCCTGTGCGTCTGTCAGGGATCTTTTGTGGCGCCCACAGAGGGTAGGGTATATTGCGGTGCCCTAGCCGAGGCCGCGAGTGACGTGACCGGGGAATTAGTCCGTCACCCGCCAAGAGGCCGACCGCGTGAGGAAAGACCGATGAGAGGGTACCCCAAACAGGGGGTATTCCGTCGGGCCGACCACTGATGACAAGTAACCCTGCTCCGGTGGTCGGCCCAACGACGAAGGCGACGTGATGTTCGGGTGCGCTGCGGGTGTTGCGTGCTTACGCCCTTCTGTCGCCCCGGACGGAATAGTGCGAGGAGTGCGCCGACCGCAGCCCACCCCAAAAAAAAAAGGGTATATGGCGGTCATGATTATAGGCAGATACCGCACGGTGGTGACGGAGGCTGCATGCCCTTTGTCATGGATTCTCTCGTGGCACGTCATTGCCCGTTGGGCAGTCCGGCTAGAGAGGCCTCAATACAGTGTTGATGGAGTGGTTCGGTTGGCAGCACTTGCCTTCCTGCTGGTGCAGGTATTGAAGGGGCACGGTTGCTTCACCAAATACCTGCACAAGATCATGAGGAAGGAGAGTATTCTTTCCTGCCACAACTGCGATTACGCCGAGAACGCGGTGCAGTAAACGCTCGAGGTGTGTGCCGCGTAGACAGAGCAGCATCATGAACTCATTGCAATCTTTGATGTTGATCTGACGCTGCGGACCCGGGCTAGTACGATCCTCGACAGCGTTACGAACGGAGATGCGGTCGCCATCTTCTGCTACATCTTTTTTTTGTGATATGTTATATGGTTCAGCCCGCCTAAACTGTCCAGGATGGCGAAAACGACAACGTGCAACCTCATAGTCTGTCGTACACTATATCTCTATCGCCATTTGGGAGGGCCACCGGTAGCAAGACTTTGCCTCAGGAGACAAATCTACACACTGCATCAAAAAAAGATTCTTATTAGCAAAGGGATTTTTAAATATACCATTTGCACGGTAATAATTCTTCAGCTTATGTATACGTCCCACTATTAGGGCCAAGCCTTCACGGTAGGACGGTAATTAACTTATTATACTGCGCTGACCAGACCTGTTGATAGAGATATTATTTCAGAGTTCAGTTTTCCTTCGAGTGATGTGATCTGATGGGATGTACCCTTACTCGTCTTCTATGGACACTCGTGTTAAAAGACGATATGATAAATTATGTTCTCACTTTGTCACCATACGTTAAATAATAACGTCAAGTTTTTAAATAAAATACAATTATTTCTTGCTATACGCATATGTTATAGAAGTAATTTGTTGTATGTTTAATACATACTTTTCGACGTACCTAATCTATTGTTGCTAATATATTTATTTTTACCATACTGTTAAATTAATAAATGGAGTTCATTAGCCTCTGTTGAATGTTACTTTTTACTAATTAGAAAACAACATGGTGTTTTGATTACGAGCCGATGATTATTAACATGAATAGAAATAAAACTCTTAGGATTCTTTGCCTAACATTGCAGTCTATGTATTGACATCTACGGAATGAACTGGTTTAAATACTTCTGGTGAAAAAGTATTAGGCTTAATATAATCATAGAGAAGAGAGATTAAAGTTTTCGCAATCGATGGTTTATGTGATATAGTGACTCTTCAAGGTACTTAAACTTTCGATATAACGAATATGTAGTAAAAAATAACTAACAATGCTAAGACATCATATTGGGGTCGTGTCGCATCGTCGTCGGTATCTGTCGAACGACTGAGGACTGTCTACATCCAAGAATATATCAGTTATAAAGAGAACCCGTTGACGCTCTAGATATATTTTAATGATGTTCTAGATAATCTTTACACAACGGTCGTTTCCCGATATTTTAAACAGCTCACCAGATACTAGAATTATAAAAATAGCATAAATGCTTGACATTGTTGGCTTGCTTCAAAGTCCCAGACTTGTGACAACACTATAAATAATTTGTTATATGGGACAAATTATAAATTAATATAATACAAATTATTTTATTTTATATTTTGAAGGCTTTCGTGTGTGTTTAGTTCAATGTGAAAGTAATTTTATGATTTATGTGATAGGTACGCGCAAAAGGTTCTTTCGTAAACAATGGCGTTTTATTTACAAACAGACCGGTAGAACTGGAGCGGCAATGTTTACATCGGTGTAGTACGCATTATGTAGGAAGAAACAGTGCAAAGTATACCCTGGTAACGATGAGGGGGGTGGCGAGGTCAGCGCCGCCTACAAGGCGCAGGCCCCAGTTGACGTCCCGGCTCTCACGGTGCAGTGTAACCACGAAGGTATGTAGCCGACCCATGGCGCGAATTCGTACGTGCACGGCGCAATGCGCGTGCTCGGCTCTAGCGCGAAGTGCGAGCGCGCCGATAACACGCGACGTTGTGTGGCTAAATTAGTTACACCGCAAATCCGCGACGCCCCTGCCCCCCAGCACTGCATGTAACCCTGCCTTCGCAATCGACCTAATTCGATTTATGGAAACTTTGGGATATATCGATATTTAAACATCCCGTCAGGTAGGCAATAATATGGACACACAATGTTTGCCAACATGAAACACCTACGTACTTATTGTTGTAGTCGGTTCTATTTAATAATTCCACTAAGGAATAACATTTTTTATTGTCCAAAACTTTTTTTTTGTCCAAAACATCTAATACCATACCAGCAGTTTCATATGCGTATGTAAAACATATTCAATACTATTAACTTATTTCAACACGTTATCCAGTGATTTTAGTAATAATATCAACATTAATGATATTCATCAACACATTCGTCACCATTTTTGTTATCCAACAGTTGTCTATGACAACGGCACTGTGCAGAACACTTGCCTGACTGACTGTAATGGTATTTCGTCTAATTTGTTAATATCCGTTCCTATTCTTCGCATCCTTATCTATTAGCTTATAATTTTCTCCCGTATGGCGACGGTATAAGAATGCAGTCACCGTCATCCCTTAGTTGCCCATGGAAGTCGTAAGAACCGTCAAAAGGCCTCACAGGGTGTGTGGGCAGGGCTCTCTCCAGGAAAATGATTACACTTCATTGCAATCGCTAATCTGCTACAACATACAACACGTCCATTACGACACTATCTCATTTACTAGAGTGGCCTACGTCCAGTTGTGAACGACAAAATACTGAATGATCGTGATGATGATGAGCTGTTCACGGTAAACAAACCACCGGATATAACAAGTTTTTTTATGAAATTCACCTGTTCGCTCCTGAGATTAGCCCGTTTTAAACGTGCTAATCTCAGGAGCGAACAAGTTACACACTCTGCATCTTAATAATAGTACCTAATACCTTAGTTAATCACATTACTGCAGTACAGCTGCTTCGATTACAACCAGCCTTAAAATTGTTCGTAGGTGTTATAAAAGGAGGGTTGACGTCAGGCCTGCCTGCTCATAAAACTATTGCTAAAACTTTTGCAATGTCTATTATGAAAGAAGAGTACATATTGAGTCGATCCTAAATAAATGAGATAAGAGCGGGGTGACGATAATATAATTCATTTGTCATATTTTTATTTTTTAAACGGCGATCAGTAAAACGTGTTCGGTATGGTGACGGAGTAAAATACAATTCACCACCCCGTCTCCAATTCCCCCACCCCATGGGTGTCGTACAAGACGACTAAGGGACATATTAAGCATATAACATCTATAAAGAGATGGAAAACTCGAAATAAAATGCGATACCAACCTATCTGACCAGCATGTTCGTAAGGTCGTTTAGTAAGGTCAATGTTCCTCCTATTATGGAGGAGGCTAGAGCTCAACAGTGGGACATATATGAGCCGAAATGATGATGATGATGATGATCAGTAGAACACATGTACGGTCCGTAAAGTAGAAAAAAAAACCATGATAGGTATGTCTTTTTAAAGAAAAGGGGATAGCTAGAAAGGACTCTTATCCTTCAAAATGTGGTGGGGGTGCGTCCCCAGTAGTGAGACGTATAAGGAATGACTAAATGAAGTCGTCTAATGGTTTTCTGCCACTTTTTAGTGGCTACGATTTTTCAGTGATTAACTTGTAAGAATTAAATTGTAAAAAAATGTAGCAATTTTTAATTTACTCATCAAATTAATAAATGAATGAACTGTTAGGCACCAATGGCATATTCTTCTTGGCCTATTTGGATTTCAATATTCTACAATGGGAACGTAATTAGTCCACTATCCTATTAGGCTTTTATTTTAAGTTTCCTTTTTCTTATATTGATGGTATCTGGTACACTTTTAAAATGATTTGCTGCTACTTTTCTTGTACATATTATGTCATTTACTTGTGAACTAGTACGCAACTTTGCACAGTTGCATTTTCATAGATACTGCTAAGAATTTTCTTATGAAAAACGGAATCGGCACAGCTAGTTCAGACATTCTCCAGAAGAAATCGCTGACAAACATTTCTATAAATTCTACTTGAAATGGTTTAAGATTATAAAATTACGTATTTATTACACTAATTTAATTTCCTAACTACTAAGTATATTTTCAAATATCATACAAAAAAATAAAATATTTCAAAATATAAAAAGTGTGTTGACCCGCCGGCAGCGAATGCAGGGACTAAGCTGCGGTGGTTATGGCTATAAAGAGATGAACTTTCTCACGATGCGCGCTGTGTCCAGTTACACCGCCATCTGCATCAGACCCTCAATTCAACTACACTACTACCTACTACTAGTATACTTCTTCTTTGCTCGTAACAATTGTAAAAACCGGGGCAAGATAACCAGGAAATGTGCAGTAAAATATTCCTGAGAAACTCATCATCACTCTTATCAACTACGATCGCCAACCCACCTGCTAAGTCTGGAGATAACAGCATTTTCACATCTAAATAGTTGCTTATTTATATCCAATATAGAACGTTGATAATCAAAATGGATATGGGTATACCTATATATCATGTACATACTCATTTGCCGTGTGGTGACGGAGTAAAACTACATTACCATTCCATTTCTTGCCCGTAGGTGTCGTAAAAGACGACTAAGAAATATAATATGCATATGACATCTATGTAAGAGAAGTCATACTCGCCAAAAATAACTCTATACAAACACGTCTGACCTGGTAAAGTAGGTAAATTTCTCTTCTTCAGGAGGTCGGGCACCGCAGTGCAAGGTATATGAATTGATGATAATGATGATTAATAACGAGAAGACGCGAAAGGTAACCATTTATCATTTACATCAAATATTAACTACTATGTAGTAACTATTCTTATCGCTCATTATTATATTCGCCTTGATATATGTAACGTTACTGAAATATATTTAGAACACTGATCATGAATTAGTCATAAATATGTATTAAATTGGCATGCCTAATCAAAATTTGAGAAGGTTAATATTTATTTAGTTGAAAATACATCTTGTAATTAATAAAATGTTAGGGAGTTAATAATCCCGTGTGGTAACGGTATAAGAATAAAATTCACCACCCCTCAACTTGTGGGTATCGTAAACAACCAAGGGAAATTATATGCATATCTACCCAAGAGAAAAAAACTCGTAGATGTGATGTCCGAACGTGGTAGTATCATAGGTCAATTTCCCTCTTCTTCGGTCGATGGTCCTGTACGGCGCCCCGGTGTGGGCGGGGTCTCTGACCATCTGTCTGAGGGCCCTCTTGTGGCGACCACAGAGGGTCATGGCGATCAGGGCCATATGCGGATACCGCACGGTGGCGACGGAGGCACCGTGCCAAGAGGCCTCTAGGTCCCCCGTGGGACCTGGAGGCGGAGATGCTCGCCGAGCTTTACCGGCAGGTGTCGGAGACACGAGACCGAGGCGGCATAGTCTCCATCAAGGAGATTGCCGCCTGGCGGGTCGATGCCCACCGAGACGTCATTCCTCGTTGGGCAGTCCGGCTGGAGAGGCCTCGGTACGGTGTCAGAACTGTCGAGGTCTTCTGGCCAGTGCTGATGGAGTGGTTGAAGCGGACGCACGGGGTGCTTTCCTTCCGACTGGTGCAGATGCTGACGGGGCACGGTAGCTTTGCCAAGTAGGTACTTGTGCAGGTGCACAAGATCTGCAGGAGGGAGAGCACACCGTCCTGCCACCACTGCGATTGCGACGAGGATACGGCGCAGCACACGGTCGAGGTGTGTGCCGTGTGCGCCGTGAACTCGTCGCAATCATCGGTACCGACCTGACGCTGCCGACCATCGCTAGGGAGATGCTCGGCGCAGGATGCAGGCGCGAGTAGCTGCGCCTGATGCCACCCTAGCCGAGGCCGCAGGTGACCGGACTGGGGACTTTAGTCCGGCACCCGCAGAGAGGCTCGCGCACGACGGCGACCGACGTCCCGGGACAGGGACGTCGAGAGGTAAGGGTACCCGAAAGGGTATTCCGTCGAGCTGACCACTGAGGACAAGGAACTAGGCAATGATGGTCGGCCCAATGACGAAGGCGACGTGGCTACGGGTCAGCTATGGGTCCGCGCGCCATCCTTTCGTCGCCCCGGACGGAATGGACGGCGTATACGCTGACCATAGCACACCCATAAAAAAAGGGGTATGATATGCATATACTATGCATACAATAGAAAAAAAAACTCGTCATGTGTTGTCTGAAGGTGGTAGTATCGTAGGTCAATTTCCCTCTTATCGTGGAGGAGCTTTTAGGCCAGGAGTGGGATGTGTATGTGCTGAAATGCATGGATGATAATATTATACTACGGCTGAGGAATTACTAGGAGAATGGAAAGCAGGTAACAACAATTAAGAAGACCCCTGCCAAGCCTGATGATTATGACATTATATTTCCTTAGCGAAACCTGTATCTAACAGTGGACGTTGATGAGCTGATGGATGGATGCATATAGTGGTGTAGAGATCAAGGCCCTCCGGGCATACCTTGAACTTTTTGAAATTACCTATTTGTAAATTAAATTATCGCGTGGGTGAAAGAAAACTTCATAAAGTAACGTGCGTGTTTGAAAGATTTTCTCGATAATGATGATTTTCTCCTTGTGGTGACGGTGTAAGAATTCAGCACCCTCTTTCTCTCTTACCTGTGGATGTTGTAAAAGATGACTAAGGGATATAATATGCACATAACATCTGTATAAGAGAAGGAAAACTTGAAATAAAACCCTATACCAACATGTCTGACCACCATGATGTAGCTCGATTTCACGCATTTTGGGAAGGAGGCTCGAGCCCAGCAGTGGGACATGTATGAGCTGAGATAAGACGATGATCTTATAAATATATTTGCATTCGAATTTAATTTGTGTCACGCCATAATTCGTTCATAACACATCATAAAATATCTAATATTTTTAAAATATTCATAATATCAGAGATCTTGTTATTTTTAAGTGCGATTTATATTTCTATTATCTGCTAAAAACATAAACTCGTATAACAAAAAATGTAACACTTTATTAAGTATAAATAATCTAATTTCCATGTGGTGACGGAGTAAGAATCCAATTCACCACTCCCTCTCTTACCCATGTGTGTCGTAAAAGGCGACTAAAGGGTTTAATATGTATAAAACATCTACGCAAGAGCAGGCAAACTCGAAATAAAATTTATACCAACTCTGACCAACGTGGTTGTAGTAGGTCACTTTCCCTCCTATAGTGGAGGGAGCACGAGCCCAGCAGTGGGATCTATACGAGCTGGGACCCATCTATACCAATAAATAAAATTGGAGTGTCTGTTTGTAATGTCAAAATAATAGGCTTTTTTCACACGGTTATTTGCACGACACCTATGCCTAAAATAGCAATTAAAAAATTTTTGTCTGTCTGTTTGTTCCGGGTAATCTTCAAAACGGCTGGACCGATTTCAAAAATTCTTTCACCAATGGAAAGCTATAATATCAGGGCGTAAACTATGCTATATTTTATCCTGGTATTCCCACGGGAACGGGAACTACGCGGGTAAAACGACTATAACCTATAACCGTAGCGAAGCGAGGGCGGGTTGCTAGTATATTAATGAATCTGATAAAATTAATCTATAGAAATCTATAAAAACATTACGGGGCGGACCCCGCTTTCATATGGTCAACATGTTTAGTATAAAACTAGCAACCCGCCCTCGCTTCGCTTCGGTTTTAGTCGTTTTACCCGCGTAGTTCCCGTTCCCGTGGGAATACTGGGATAAAATATAGCCTAGTTTACGCCCTGATATTATAGCTTTCCATTGATGAAAGAATTTTTGAAATCGGTCCAGCCGTTTTGAAGATTACCCGGAACAAGCAGACAGACAGACAAAAATTTTTTAATCTGTATTTTAGGCATAGGTGTCGTGCAAATAACCGTGTGAAAAAAGCCTATTATTTTGACATTACAAACAGACACTCCAATTTTATTTATTGGTATAGATAGGTGAATAAAATTTTATTTAAAGTAATTTCATGGGCGAATGTAAACAGATGTGTTGGATGAGGAAAATCAAGGCGGACGTTCCACGATCAAATCGGGGACGTCCTTCAGAAGGGCCAAGTTATAGTACCCTAAACCGAAGAAGATGCATGAAGAGATTAATGAACGTGGAAGAGGCGAAAGTGGTATGTCGAGATCGTAGCAAGTGGAGGGAAGTGGTCTCTGCCTATCACTATGGTAAGGAAGCGTAAACATATGTATGTAAAATAATGTATTGCCCACCTTGAGGGTAATGACCTTTCGAAACAATGTCAAGTTATAGAGACAAACTATTATATATCACTAGGCAAAATTTTATTTAAATCAGATAATTGGTTTCGGCGAAACATGAAAGAATTTAACGTGACACGAGATTAACAATATTTCTCAATTCATATAGAGTAAAACCCGTTTAAGACAATTTCGCAAGACGCGACCAAAAACGCGTCTTAGGCGGGAAAGCGTATCTGCATAATACGAAAGGAAAAAAACGTGCCATTATTATTTATTATATTATTATTTTGAATACCTACGTAATGAATTTAACATTTAAAAATTACCTAAATAAAATGTTGTTTATTTTCTTTATTTAATATACTTACTACTAGATACATTTTTAAATATTAAAAAATATTTAAAAATATAAAAAATGTTGTTTAGTATTATTACGTTACTTAAAGTATGTAATCACTTATTTTAGTTTGACAAAAAGATTTTGAGGCATTAGCAATTACAAGAATTTAATTTTCACAGTGCGTCTTCGGTTTGATTCAAAGAAGTTACATATCATCTTAAATCATTAACTGCTGATAATGCCTGGGCGTGTGACAAAATCGGAGTTGATTCATCTTCTTCTTGGTCATTATCACTTAGGGTCGCTCGACAGTCGCTGGCCGCTGCCGCAAGGGGTAATATGTATATTTGAGTGGCACGTGTTGGCGTATTAAACGGGATGACGATCGTATTAACCGTTAAGAAATGTATGAAAACATGTCTCAAGTTGCTGGGACTGACGCAAAATGGCGTATTATGCAGCATTATTAAACGTGATCGTATTAAACGGGTTCTACTGTATTTCAGATACATATTAAATAAAATAATAAAATTGAAGATATTCTACTATTGCTAAATGATAATATCATGGACGGTAAAGAAAGAAGTATCACACTGAACCACAACCTGCGTCATTTGGCAGCACGGTATCAATAAATGTCATTGAGTGTAAATTTAAATGAAAGTTTCGCACAACCTTCGAAATAGTACAATATAAAAAAAAACTATATTATAATTGTTTAGCTTAAGTTTCTTCCCAATATATTAATATAATTCACAGCGTAAGCCTACACCGCTAATTTATTTACGAAAATATAATTCTTAGCTCAGTCTAACGCTGCCTAAAATATAACTAGACTTCACCAAAACTTTCAGCAGCGTACATTTTTAATATCACAGTTGGCTAACAACGATTATAATTAACATTGTTATATCTTACTTTTCTCCTTTGTCCGAAGTCTCTAGGCTCACTTCCAGGATCAACTGCTCGCTGATGTGGAATTCGCCAGAACGCAGGCCTCTCGTACATTGGCATGTTCTTCTTACTTCTTTTAACAGCAAAAACTAACACAAAAATGTCTTTATTTTACTAATCTAATGAAATTGAAAGTATAGTGCATTCAGTCTTATTAAAATCATTCGAATATCATAATGCATCTGCGTAGGTGTTTGGCAACGTTTCCATGTAATAAATCACCTGTTCTATGGACAAGGACAGATCACGGTAAAAAATCTACGTTAGACGCCACGTGGAATTAGTAGTGGGGGACGTATGCAATATCATTATAGGGCTCACTCACCAGAGGGCGTGACGCGTCGTTACTTGTTCAACGTCGCTCAACCAGTGATTTCGATTATCCCGAATTATTCTCTTGCAACACCCAAATATATTCTATTTTTCGCGTCGCGTCGATTCTGTTAGCGGGCGTCAGTACCACGTATCGTGGTTCGAATGATTTACAAGAGGAGCCGGGCTACACTGTTTCTGGGGCATAGTCAGTAAATTCACTGTGACTCGTTGAATACTTGACACCCGTTCATTGCTCCCGAATTTTTGTTTGCGTCAGTTTATAACCACGCATGTCTCGAACGATCGGCGACTGTTTCCCGATTCGCTAATGTGTATAACAACGTTCAAACTAATACTGATTTCAAGACAAAACATACTATGATTATTTGCTTAAAATGTAATGTAACGAATATTTTTACAACGCTCGATACATTTTCTGTGTGGTGACAGAGTAAGAATAGAATTCACCACCCGCTCTCTTGTCCGTTGGTGTGTAATAAGACAATTAAGGGATATAATATTCATTTAAAACCTGCAAGAGAAGGAAAACTTGAGATAAAATCTTATACCAACATGTTTGACCAGCGTGATACAGTGGGACAATTATCCTTCCATTATGAAGGAAACTCGAGCCAGGCTCGAGTTTATATAATATAATTCCTCCATAAGTGGGACTTGTATGAACTATGTTGGTGTGGTGTAGAGCTCGATACAATTTACATTTGAAATCTAAATTGCATTATTATTAAAAACACACCGTTGCTTATATTAAAAATTACATAAAACAATATCTTTTTAAATAAGACGTTTCAAAACAAATATTATGAACTAATCAAAGTCAAATACTTGTTAGAAATCATTTTTATAATTCTAAACGAAAACCTTCGTCAGATACAGATTTCCGTATTCTGTTATTCACCTTTTGGTATTATAATGGTTTAAAAATTAAATACGTAATCACTTATTTTCTTGAATTGTAAATCGCGTATCAATTTATTGAAGGAGTGATAAACGATTTTTGAGTTTGTGCCCCTTTCAATACATGACGAGCGGCTACGGTGACAGCCCCACAGCTCAGTTAACTGTCTAAAAGTCTGTGACGCAAGACATGTGACGGTGCGTAACTGAGTGGCAATTTGAGTTTGAATCTAATGTTGGAAACTAGTAGGATATGCTTGATATTTCGTAGCTGATCAAATAAAGGCAACTAAAAGTTTGGCAGCAATAATTTTAATACAAAACGATAGGGACATTAAAACCGGGTTATATTAGATTAACTTATATAATATTGTACATTGAAGTATATAACAATCTGTGATGACAATAAAAAAAAACAATACAACTATGTTGTAAATAAGTGTCAAAAAAAGTTAACGCAGGTTAACGTTAGTCTGGCGCTCAGTCGTAGAACAAATAAAACCAATGCTATTTTGTTCTTTTACTTGTCTTATAACCTAAAACTTTGTGATAGAGTTAAAAAATAAATTACAAAAGATATATGTGCATTAGATTTATTTAAAAAAAAAATAGTTCTGAGCTAATACATTATAAAAAGTCGACTACGTAATTGCTGGAAAGTAAGCTAAGAGCACCAGTAGTTGACCATGTAAGGCCATAAAAATTCCTTTTTATTGCTCAATTTAATTTTCACCAGAATTCAATTAGTGTTCCATTTTCTGAGCTCTGCGAAAGTTTTTGAACGACATTAAGCTGGTGGTTTTGTTTGTACAATGATGAAATAAAATAAAACCTACCACTTGAAAATCAGTAGTTGACTATTTTTTTTTTTCATATTTCACATAAAACGTTACCTTGACAAATAAAAAAGGGTAACATTTACTATTAGTAAATGTAATAGTAAATGTTTTCAAAACGACTACACTGTTAATATCTCACTTTAATTTTTTTCAAATCCTTAAAAATATGTTAACAAAAATACAAATTAGATGTGGACTGGACTGCATTTCAAATTTAAAAAAATTAGAGGAGTTGTAGAGGAGTTTGCACGATTCGATGACTAGATAACAGCATCGACTATTTAATATGGAATTAGTTTAAAAACATGCCGTAAATTTTTATTTGATCGATTTATGTGTGTTAGTGGTCAACTACCGGTACACGGTTAGCTACTGGTGCTCTTACCTTATACAGTTCATAATATATTGTCAATTAAACATCTTTTAATTTTGCAAACAATTTATATTGTTATTATACAATTGACAGTGCTTACTGAGTATATTAACAAGTAGGTGATAAAAATATTTTGATCTAACTGTTAGTTTCAATAAAATCTTGCTATATAATAATAAAAATGTTAAGAAATTAAAGATTATCCAAAGTTTCCAACTACGAAATAACTTTAAATAAATAAATACACAGGAAAATGTAGCTAGCTAATTGTGGCTAAATGTGGTTTCTATTTCTGTTAAAAAAAAATAGATATTTTAACTAAAAATTCAGCCAGAAAAATTACTGACGATATTTAACTGTAGAAAAAAAAAAATACGTATAAGTTTCTACTAATGTTTAAAAAAACAAAAGGTACGTGTTACAAAACATTACAAAAAGTCAATACAAATTTTCCCAACAGAGTAAAATAAATGTTTCTTTTTAATGATTATGTTTTCATATTACAAGGACTGTTTATCTCACGACGATAAAAAGACTGTAAATATCACTTCTCTAACTATAGAAAGCTTTTATTTATTTGAAAAGACGACGAAATCTATCTCACCATGAGGGCAATAAAACTTATTGAATACAGAACTTATACTAAATATCTATTTACAATGTTTTAAATATAATTACTTATCTAAAAAATTATAAGAAAGCGTATTTATTTGGATGTTATGTATATTTAAAAAATTAATAGCTGTGGTCGCGGCTTCAGTAGCGTTGCTGAAGAATTTGTCAAACAAATTTATCTCGCGGGAACAGTATTTTTTACCGACATAAAAAGTAGCCCATATGATCATACATAAATACTGTGTATCTATAAATATAATGAAGTTATAACAGTCCTATGTCTATACATTATAGATATTAAAGAAAACTAATATGTGTTTGTGAGAGTAATTATTTTGTTTAAAGACAACACTTTGTAGCGTTGTCTTTAAAAATAAATACTATATACAATATGACAAAAATAAGAGAAATGCTCTAGTTTATTTTTATGTCGCATTACATATAACAATAAAAGTTAATTAACACTACAATATTTTAAAATTGTAAGCAATAATTATTATACAGTGCAACCTTAATATAACGTACCTCAATATAACGACTTCCTCGATTTAACAAATTCTTCGTAATCCCCTTGAATTGTCCATAAGAGTCAATATAAAATATACCTTTACATTGCGAACAATCTTTGCGTACAACCTCTTTATATCGAATTTTCAACTATCAAGAAAAAGTATTCATACCTCTAATTAACGAATTTTGCCAACCCAAAACCTTTATATAAAGTTTCCACCAATAATATAACTCTTAATCTTATAATGTGATTCATGTCTCGACATGTTTCGACACGCTTTTGTTTGTAAAGTAATCATTGTTGTTTTGATGGAAAGTAATGTAAACACCTCTGCTCGTCACTATTGTTAAAGATTTAAGTTAAAATGGCTCAGAAACGTAAAAGGTGTTCCTTGTCGGTCGCAGAAAAGCGAAACATCATTAATTATGTTGACCAAAATCCCATGACGAAAAAATTAGACATAGCTAATAAGTTCGGGATTCCCGCAAGTACATTGGCTACAATTTTAAAATCTAAAGATAAGTTTTCAGAAGACAGTGGTTTGAATATAAACAGTAAAAGATTAAAATCATGCGTGTTCAAAGACGTAGAGGAATGTGTGTTAAAGTGGTTAAAACAGTGCCGAGACAAAAAAATTCCAATCGGAGGCCCTATTCTTCAGGAAAAGGCTCAGCGGTTTGCAGTAGAATTGGGACATGAAGGGTTCCGTGCTAGCAACGGGTGGCTTCAAAATTTCAAAAAACGAAACGAGGTTGTTTTTCGAAAAATATGCGGTGAAAGTGGTAGTGTTAATGAACAAGTATGTGATGATTGGAAAGACAAACTGGCAGAGCTGACCACCGGATACGATCCCGAAGACACCTTTAACGCCGATGAAACTGGACTATTCTATAAATGTTTACCTGACAAAACCTTATCATTCAAGAGCGATAAATGTAATGGTGGGAAAAACAGTAAACTTCGCTTAACAGTACTGCTGGGAACAAATTGTACTGGGACTTACAAACTAAAGCCACTCATCATCGGAAAATATCAAAAACCGCGATGTTTTAAGAATGTCAATAATCTGCCAACAGATTACACGTCCAATCATAAGGCTTGGATGACCAGTGATGCTTTTTGCAATTGGCTTAAAAGTCTGGATAAAGAGATGAAGAAAAAAAACAAGAAAATTCTAATGTTCATCGATAATTGTACTGCACACGGAGAAATTCCTAACCTGAAAAATATAAAAATAAAGTACTTACCTCCAAATACCACTTCAAAACTACAACCACTGGATCAGGGCATCATCCAAAGCTTCAAAATGCATTATAGGAAGGAAGTTGTCAGACGAGTTCTTGCTGATGTTTAACGTCAAACACCAACTACAATTGACGTTTTACAAGCCATGTGGATGATCGCCAAAGCTTGGAATTTAGTCACTGAAAAGACCATTGCAAACTGCTTCAAGAAAAGTGGGTTTAAAGTAACATGCGAAGATGAGGAGAACGATTTACCAGTCGCAGAACTTGCTAGGACCTGGCAAAGAGTTCAAGAAGAATTACACCTTCAAGAGACTGACTTCGAAGACTTCGTTACCTTTGATAATGATTTGGCCATCTGTGGAGAACTAACTGATGCTGACATCGTCACATCTGTGTTGCCAGTTACTAATGCAGAAGCGGATGAAGACGAGGAAGAAGAGGGTGAAATTGATGAGCATAACTTCACAATAAAAGATGCTTATAATGCTTTGAATACAATAAAATCTGTGTTTCTCAAAAAGGGAGGTTTGAGTGACGATATAGTGAAAGCCATCACGAAATTAGATTGCGCTTTGGATGTCATAACTCATACCGGTGGTAAACAGACAACTATCAATGACTTTTTTCTAATCAATGAACAAAATTGAGATTAAGCTACTATAACCACATTGTTAATTGTTTTTGATTATTAATGTAAGAAAAAAAAATTATTATCTACCTAATTGTTTTTAAATACATAGCAAATACATATAGTAATTTGATGAAAATGTGTTATCATTTATTAGTAGAAGTTGTTCGCTATAACAAGATAAGTACGTAATATTGAGGTGAATAAAACTATTCTTTTACCTCTTTATAACGAATTTTAGACCAATCTAACCTCAACATAACAAACCTCAGTTCAACGAATTACTTGATATTACGAATATTTTCTTGTTCCCCTCCGATTTGTTATATCGAGGTTGCACTGTAATAAGCAAAAAATAGATCAGTCAAAAACTTAAAGCAAACTACGTAAATAAGACCAGAATGAAGCACCTAATTATATACAAAAACATCTATTACTAAAATAAAAGCGCTTTACACATAGTTTTGAGAAAACAATACACGTTTTTTGACAGTCCATAGATTTTTTGGTATATGTCGAGATAATTTAAAATAAATTAGATGAGTTTCTTAAATATGATAATCTTATAATTACAAAAACAATACTGTTTATAATTAAATAGTATTAAATAAATGAAAATACTTTACATAAGAACAATAACTGAAGATTCGATTTTCATACAGAAAGAATATTTGTGCTCTCCACAATCTGTTCTTCCAATCCAAAATGTTTGCCTATGTCTGCTATTACCCGTCAAAAGGCAACGGCCTGGTTGTGCCCCTGGTATTGCAAAGGTCCATGTTCGGCAGCATAACTTACCATCAGGTGTGCTGCCTGCTCGTTTGTCACCGTTGGCAATAAAAAAAAATGTATTTATATTCTTCCATGGGTATTATCCGTGTGGTGACGGAGTAGGAATACCATCCCCTTTCTTGCCCGTGGGTCTTGTAAAGGACGACTAATATGCATATAACAAGAAAAGGAAAACTCGAAATAAAACTCTATACTAACATGTTTGACCAACGTGGGTAGGTAGGTTAATTTAACTCATATTATGGTGGAGGCTAGATCCCAATAGTGGGACATTATATGAGTTGTGATGAATAGGTATATTATTTGCAATCTTTTCCTTTTATTTTAGACAATAGATAAAAGGGGGTCTGGTACACCTATTTATATTTGGCCATCTGTCAGACGTATATAAGTATTCGATTATGAATTTCGTGTGCGAAAAATCCAAAACACTTTTAAGAGCAATCCAATCTTTGTATTCGGGATTACATGTGTCTTGTTTACTTGTCGATACTGAAATAATCCGTAATTTGTTTGCTCCTTTTATACACTAATAAATAACGTATCAAAGTGTTTGCGTGGACATAAAGTAATCACATTTTATGGCTCGCCTGATCAAAGGGGTGTTTGACCGACGCTAAATATCGTTACATTTATAACCTCATTCAAGACATTAACACCTTAAAATACGCATAATGTTCTTGTTTACTTAATATAAATGTGTGATTATGGATCTTTTTGTCAAATAAATTAGTTAACAGTTTAAAGTATTCAGAATCATCTCCAATGCCGTGTGGTGCTAAGACATTAGAGTAACATGAGTATTTGACGATGAGCAGACTTAAAAAAGAAATACAGTGAAGAATCACTACACAGATATATATTAAGTATAGAATACATGAAAATATCTTAATCAGGGCTCTAATAGAAACTATGTATGTACATCTGTTAAGAGGCAGTGCTTACACAAATAGGACTTGGCTGACTAAGATATATTATGTGGATTCTTTATTTTAAAAATTAAATCTCACCAGTCAAAACATATTTAAAGAATCTGATAATAGTATATTACACTGATTACAAGAAAAAAGCATATTGTTGTTATGTTTTAAAAATCAAGAATTGCTGGTTTGGTGTCCCTCGCGCATTTGATTAGGGAATACATAAGTTTCACGAAGCCCGTATCCTTTGGTTTTTCAAGACCACGCAGGAGTCGATTCTTCATGACTGCTATAAATTCACGGTTGCTGAGTTGGCCATCCACTGTGAGATAAAATTAATGTCAGTGATTTACTTTTCTTGTTTAAAGAGAAAATGGTCTCATCAAAATTACCAGCTCTTATGGGTTAACAATACACAAAACTCTCACGCGTGCGCTAACGTGAGAGTTTTGTGTATTTGCCGTATTTTATCATAAAAATAAAAGGTTTTTCAACAAGAACTTTGTTTTTCAATTGTGGCAACACCAACCACATGATAGTTTTGGCATTTACTTTTTTGACGTATTCGTAGTAGATGCAATGGCAATTGTTACAATGAATTCAATTTCGCTTGAAAATCGCATCAAAATAATTAAAATCCACTATGAAAATGGTGGTTCTGTTAAAGTTACATTTCGTAAAATTCGTGATATTTTCGGACAACATAATCGTCCTTCTGAGACCGCTATTAAGAATTTGGTCGTTAAATTTGAGTCGACAGGCTCGATAAAAATGTGCCAACACCAACGCGTGTTCGACCGGGTCGTTCAACTGAAAACATCGCAGCCGTGAGCCACAGTGTCGAAGAAGATCCAAATTTGTCAATTCCTCGACGTTCTCAACAATTGGGGTTATCCAAAACCACCACATGGCGAATTTTGCGTAAGGATTTGGCTTTGAAGCCTTACAAGGTTCAACTGGTGCAGGAATTGAAGCCGACCGACCATTCACATCGCCGTAGATTCGCTCAATTCATTCAGGAACAACCCGCTGGTTTTTCTGAAAAAATCATTTTTCAGACGAAGCCCATTTTCACTTGTCAGGGTAGGTCAACAAGCAAAATTGCCGCATTTGGGCTTCTGAAAATCTTAGAGCGATTATTGAGGAGCCTTTGCATGCTCAACGTGTCACTGTATGGTGCGCTATGTAGTTTGGAGGCGTGATTGGGCCGTTTTTTTTCGAAGATGAGGCTGGAAATGCGGTAACGGTCTATGGATCACGCTATCGCGAGATGTTAGCGACTCAATTTTGGCCTATTATTGATGACGTGGATATCACTGACATGTGGTTTCAACAGGACGGTGCCACATGTCACACATCCAATGAAACGATCAATTTATTGCAAACCAAATTTCCCGATCGCATAATTTCACGAAAATCAGCTGTTATGTGGCCAGCCAGATCATGTGATTTAACACCACTGGATTATTTTTTGTGGGGCTATGTTAAGGACAGTCTATACGGAGCCAATCGAATCGATTGCAGCCTTAAAACTCAAAATCCGTGATGTGATTAACGACCCGCCATTTTGCCAACAAGTGATTAAAAACTTTGATGAAAGAATCGACATCTGTCAGCGTGGTCGTGGTGGACATTTGCCAGATATCATTTTTCATTCATAATTGCCGAACTTTTCTCTTCGTAATACAATAAAAATTTGAATCATCTTCATCTAAATTTCTTGTTTTATTTTGTTATAGAAAACAAAGATCTTCTTGAAAAACCCTTTACAATATATCCACTCTTCTTTTTTCTTTTGCTGGTGTCACAAAACAAAACTAAGGAAGGTTTGAGATATTATCATTGCAAAAGATTCATTAAAATAAAAAAAAAAACCGACTACTTTAAATACAATTTCAAAGAATCAACAATGTCCCACTTAATCATATTTCGTCGACTTTAATTTTCTGTCTACATAGTGTCTGTCGTAAAATTTGCTGGGCGTCGTTGGATGCAGGCCACACAGGACCGCACTTTGCGGTGAAACATGAGAAAGGCCTACGTCCAGCAGTGGACGGTGATAGGCTGAATAATGATGACAATTATGATAGCGTCTATTTGTCGTCATATTGAATTTTAATTACTGTTTACTCTATTGCTAGTAACATTTGTAAAATTAAGACAAATCGATTTAAAATCATCTTATTATAGGGAGGGTTATATTGCCCTCCTTGTTAGAATGGCAATATAACAAATAACGGCAACAAATTACACCGCAAATACACAATTGAACAACAACAATAATTTGTGGATAACAAAAAGTGTTGTACTGCGTGGGAATCTAATCCATGACCCTGTCTCTCGATTTCGTCTCTTAGCTTAACCACTACGTCATCTCTGCAGTCAGTGGTACCGATAGAGAGAAGAGAAGGATGGATTCTTAGTATTATACTAGCTGACCCAACAGACGTTGTTCTGTTCAAATCTAAAAAAAGTAGCAAGGAATTCTCCTTGAAATCAATCGCAGCGCCACCTAGCGGTTCCAATTATTAATCTAAACCATTCTCATATCCATCGGCATAACTAAAAAAAACATCAAAGTCGGTCCAGCCTCTTAGGAGTTCATTTACAAACATACGAACAGAAAATTTATATATATATAAAGATAGAAAAGTTTATATAGTAAAAAAAAGGTTACATTAGAAAAGTTTATATAGTCGATAAGGTTTATTAAATTTTCTAATTTTCTGGGCATTTTCTTAATTTTTTTCCGTAAAAGTCATTTTCAAAGTATTGGAAAACTTAAAAAAGATGGACGCAATCGGTAAAGTCGTTTTCAAGTTATGTTATTGTCCTACCCGAACAGCGCCACCTACCGGGTCCAATTGTGAATCTAAACCATCCTCGAATCCCCTGAATACACACAAAAAATTTCGTTAACATCGGTCCAGCCGTTTAGGAGGAGTTCAGTGACATACACACGTACGCTAGAAATTTATATATAAGATAGCTGACCCAACAGACGTTGTTCTGTTCAAATAAAGCTCCACCTACCGGGTCCAATTGTGAATCTAAACCATTCTCGAATCTCATTGAGCACACACAAATTACTTAAATCCAGTCAATAGATATCGCCATCTGTTAGAATCTTTTGGAGTTAACAGATAATTGTGACTGTCAATTAATTATAGACAAATAATTTGTAATAAAATAAAATTGCGACTATAATTAAAGATCTAAGTTATCCTATGTTTCAAGTTGGAGCAAACTGCACACGGTGTGCAAATTTGATTAAAATCGGTTAAGTAGTTTAGGAGTCCATCACGGACAAACATCGTGACAGGAGATTTATATATATTAAGATTATACATAGTAATACGTACTGTTCTCATCGAAGATAGTGAATACGACGTTTATGACGTGTGGGTCGAGATCAACGTGTGCGACTGTTCGCGCCACGTGACGTAATGTCGGCTGGTCTATGGACGCGCCAGCTATGTGGTAGAACGTCAGCGCCGTATCCACGTCATTGATGTTGTTCAAAAAGTGGAAGAACTTCAAGTAGTCGTCCTTGGTGATGCCCACGCCGTGGTCGCGGAAACTGGACAATAACATTTGTTTAAATTTTATAGCATAAATTTCTTTTTACATAATATTTTTTTGGAATAATATTCATTTTCTTATCTTGACTTATACACGTTCCACAACTGAGTTCAAGACACTCCACAATCTAATAGATCAAATATACCATAACGTGCTAATTAGATGAGGTAGATAGGTTTTATTTCAAGTTCTTGTATTCTTACTCTGTCACCATATGGATAAGAAAAATATTATGTAAATAAAAATTGATACAGGTTCGAATGCTTTTATTTGGCAGCTGTGATAAAGATCTAAATGAAAATATTGTTTTAATAAAAAAAAAACTATTATCACACCATTCGATACATTTTCCGTTTGGAGAACACAATTCACCAGATGCTCTTGGCCGTGGGTGTAGTAAAAGATGACCAAGGGATTAAATATGAATATAACATCAATGCAAGAGGGGGAAAACTCCAAATAAAACCCTATACCATCACATCTGACCAGCATGGTATGGTAGGTCAATTACCCTACTATTGTAGAGGAAGCTCAAGCCCAACAACAGAATTTATAAGAGCTGAAATGATGATGAATAAAATGCAGAAAGTTTGGATGAATGGATCAATCAGATCAGTTGGGACTAACTGGTAGAAAATTATCCGATGAACAAACAATCTTTAACGTTATCAATGTTGCGGCAACATAATTAGTGATTCAAATATAAAATCACCAAAATCAATCGTGGAGCACATTTTTATAATCAGTTAACTATGTATTTATTTTTTTTACTGAAAAATTCCTCGAGTTCTCAGACAGTAACTGACATCATATTCAGTTTTTATCAAACAGGTAAATTAATAGTTTATAAAAAAAAGGAAGCATAAAAACTATACATCGCCACTAATCAACATTTCAAAGATTTAAAACGTCAATAGCAATCCTACCTTATATAAAAACTTTCTAGAGGTCAAAAAAGCATGTAGTCTCGCCAATATTCGGATAATCATCATTATCATCTCAGTCCATATACGTCCCACTGTTGAAGTTGGGCCTCCTTTACTATGGGAGGGAAATTGACCTACTATTATACTACACTGGTTAGACGTGTTGGTATAGGAATTCGTTTCAAGTTTTCCTTGTGTAGGTACTATATGAATATTATATCCCTTAGTCGTCTTTTACGACACCCATGGGCATGAAAGATGGTGGTCAATTCTATTCTTACTCCGTCACCACGTGTATCAGTCGGACAATATTAATTGTTAACAACTATAACATTCTTTATTAAGCACAAAGTACATACAACAATTGGATGCTTGTAATATTATTTTAAACGATAGATTCAACAACGTAATAGAATAACAAAAATCTACATATATGGTGTAGATTTTTGTTGAACTTGAAAAAGGGTTGTTTTAAAATATCATCATTATTTCAGGCTATACAGGGTGTATCAGGTTATGGGGCAACTGGTCAAAAGGGAACTGGGCAATGGTGGTAGGAACCCATAAAAAAAATTTGAACGAAAAATATCGATTCGTTAAGAAATTAGAGACATGTCAAGTTTTCAATTTTGTCATCGCTTTTTCGTGTAAATCTGATTGAAATGTATAAAGTCGATGATACTTGATACGCAACATATTCATAGTTTTTAAAATATTCATTAGAAATTGAATAAATCAATGATTACGTTCACATAATAAGACAAACTTCGCTTGAATAAAAGAAGAAAGAAGAAACCAATTCATAGCGTACGTCTTCTTAACGCGTTTGAGCATTCTGGACTTTTTCTTGGCTGGATAACCGGCGTAAGCCAGCAAAAGTTCTGCAAAATCCGCTTCGGTGATACGTCCATTTTCATCTGAAAAGTAATTATTTGTCTGAAATTTAATTGAAAGTTCTCTAACAACTAGTAAAGTTTAAGCAGCGTAACTATGGATCGCAAAGTTTGAAATTCAGACTAAAATTATGTTATTGGGATTCCAAAAAAATTTTGGGCTTGCTGTAGATTTTGTTGAATGATCGCAACCTTCCCCTAATTATTTTAGATTATATACGTCCCACTGTCGAGTTTAAACCTCCTCCACGATGGGAGGGACATTGAGCTACTATACCACGCCGTTCGAACGTGTTGGTATAGGGTATTAATTAGAGTTCCCCTTCTCTTGTTTAGCTGTTATATGCATATTATATCCCTTAATCGTCTTTTACGAAACCCAATGAAAAGAAAGAGGGTGGTGAATTGTATTCTTACTTTGTCACCACAAGATGATTAGGTATGTTATATTTTGTGATTCCTTACCTGGTTGCTTCCTCATGAACTCAAGCGACAGTATTTCTTTTTGGAGTTGGTGTTGAAAATCTAAAAACTTCTCTATAGTTAGCTTCTCATTGAGTTTTGAACCGAAGAAATAGGTAGTCAGCGCTGAGTTGATACCCTGAAATGGAATTAATAATTATAAAAATTAATACCTGTCGCCCGCTCAATATTAGGTATTCCGAAATAATAATTTAAAAAAAAAGAATACCATAATGCCTTTCCTTGCGGTGATGGAGTAAGAATACAATTCATCTTACCCGTGGGTGCCGTAGAATACGACTAAGTGATTAAATATGCATATTGCATCCATGCGAGAGAAGGAAAGCTCGAAATAAAACCCTATACCAACCTGTTTGACTGGCGTTGTGTAGTAGGGCAATTGCCCTCCTTTTTTGGATAAGGCTTAAGCCCAGCAGTGGGATGTATAATAAGATGATGATAATAATGTATCTACTGTTATTTACTTAACAATTACAGGCTTATTTATTCAGAGTGCCTTGGCACCCAATATATTTTACCAGATTCGATTATAGGCTGTCATGATTGGCAGGCATACCCCTTAACCAGTAGAGTGACAAATTAATTTTAAAAGTAAATAAAAAAAATAACCTTGAAAGTGTTGCCCGTGTTAGCGTGATCCCTGTGCCTAGATCCGATACTACTTTGTTGACGGATGAGCGCGGCCACCTTCTCGAATTCTTCGCAATCCACATCACCGTCTCCGTTCAGGTCGAACATTCGGAACGCAATTTCGAAATGGCGGCGCGATGCTAAAAATATTTACAACGAATTTTAGTACAACATGTCTGACCAGCGTCAATTAAATTAATCCTAATGTGGAGGAGGCTTGAATCCTACAGAGAGAGGTAGGTATATGAGCTGAAATGACGAATGAAACGATGAACGAAGCAAATATTGTCACACGTAAATTGTTTGTTCGGTTCAGATGATTAAAAACTTTGGCTTGTTTACGTATAAGAGCGCCCGCAGACATACAATTGTAAGTTGGCCGATTAAATCGCAAATAGGTGTATTAGGTGTAGTTACTTATGCTAGCCCGCACATCTTCTCCAACTAAATCGTCCAACTAATTAATTGGACACTGATCGTATCAGAATCAAGATTCCCTTCCGATTACGCACAATTAAAAAGTCGTCCAACTATCGGTCAACTGCTTGTTAGCACGGTTATCCTATGCAAGTTCGCACACTATCCAACTTTGTTGGACAGTTGCACGGCAAGATGCAAGATGACCAACACGCGTGCGCGTGATTTCCCCACGCGCGCATCTTCGTCGACGGGTACGATGTCTGTCTCCCGATAACTTGTTGCAAACGAAAAAGTAGAAGAGTTCATAGAGGAAGTTCAAAACAGTCCAGCGTTGTACAAAAAAGACTTGAAATAATTTGTCATATGATGGTAATATCTGAGTTTAGAATGCAATATATGATGCTTCCCATATTGTAATCTCTTACTTAATATGGGATGCACCCAAAATGTTCTCTTTTGTTTTCGCCTTCTTTTTATTAATAGAGCAATTAAAAGGTTTTTTACCGCATTTTCACGCACACGCACCGCGCTGGCAATACTGGCACCGACTAAATAGATTAAGTCTGCGGCGTGTAACCAATTAAATAAAGTTGGTCAACTAAATTGTAAAAGTACACAATTATTATTTTTTTTTTGGAGTGGATTACGGTCGGCGCACTCCGTCTGGGGCGACACAGGGGCGTAAGCACGCCCACCCGTAACTCACCCGCGACACGTCGCTTTCGTCGTTGGACCGACCACCGGAGCAGCGTGACTTGATGTCAGTGGTCGGCCTGACGGAATATCCCGAAGGAGTACCCTCTCCTTTCGACGTCTCCTACTGGGAAATTATCCTAAGCCTGATGCTATGTCGGCAGCTTCGTTTACGTTAATTTTATCCATAAATGATATATTCTTCGGATACGGTAGTTTGCCTGGATGAAACCCCGCAACTTCTTCTCTACCTTAACGTCTTCGCAAAACTTCAAGATGATCGATTAAGTAGATAAATAAACGAACTAACTTACATTAGAGTTATAAAATTAGTTAAGGTAGTACATATTAATATATTTTACTATATAACTCATAATGAAACCCTGAATATAATAAACTTGTTCAAAGAGCTAGATAATATTCTATGTAATAAAAAATAAAGTAAAAAAAAAAACAAAGGCAAAAATAGATGAGGGACAAACACCACCACCGCAAGACAAGGAAACGGAAAGGAAGGAAGGATATAAAATCCGTGAATTACATGTTTGTTAACTCCCCGCATGAAGAAAAATCGTATACATATTTTACTTATTTAATTTACTTAACTGGTCTCGAATTTGTAGTATTATACATAAGAATTTTTCTACATATTGATATTATGATCTGGTATGGATAACCATAGTTTAAACTTTCGCTTTAAGTTTTCAAAGCATTCAAAGTTTATATCGATACATTTTATAAACATAACAACTAGATCAATGAAAATTCTAAAAGTAAGAATTAATCCTAGACGATATTATTCTTGGCATTATCCATTCAGTGTCACACTTCGCGCGAACAGGAACAGAAAATCATTAAATTCGCTCATGCTCCATGCGATTCTGCTTAGCGGATGCTGCGTCAATGGCAATCCGGGTACATAAATATATACACAAAGTTATCTAAACCATGTTCATGTGATAGTATTTTCGATATAAAATAATCAAAAACGTTAACTTTTTCCTTAATAAGCTTCGACTTCACTTGTACCACATGACGGGACGCAATGTTTTTCTCAGTGAAACGATTTCGGTCGAGATTAAAAACGAGAGCTTGCCAATATCTGCGATGTTGTGCAAAGACGGCGACTTTTTTATTTTGGGCGAGCCTGTACATGGTTGTTATGAAAATGACAATATTCAAAAGCAATGTGACCACCCCGGTGAAGGACTGGTCGATAGTACCTGACAATTACACAAAGTGGCTGGTAATATTTTACAATATTTCGCAGTTCAGTGATTGGAGGGTTTAATTAAATAATTAAAGTGTGAATGAACGTGTAACAGTTACAGGGTCCTGTGATAGGCGACGATGAACCAGAAACGAATAACAATGTGGAATGGTTGGAGCCGGACAATGAAACGATACTTGAGTTGGAGAATCGTGTTATGAAAGTGCGAGATGTGTGTCGTAAAAGAATACCAATCTCTCATTGGATCAACAATAGAGAGTTCTTCGTCGATCATGCTCACAATCTTGTGTGGTGTAACATATTTAAAGCTGCGAGTTCTTCTTGGCTGTATAATTTTAATATATTGGGTAAGGTAAATTTATTACACATTAAATATTTGTTAATGAATGTGCGTGGACTGTCACGACAATTTTATTGACAATATAAATGTTAGATTTCTAAAAGACAATAAGAAAATAACATTCAATTTTGAAAAATTTAATCGTTATTTGACTTGATTGATACTAGTTTAGGATACAATGGTGTAAATTATGAAATAATTTGTTTGTGACAAATTTTCTGTGGTCAGACGCTTTGGTGACTTTTAAATAATATAAAACATGTTCCAGATAAAAGTCCACCACATGACTTAAGATTTTCCTAAATGATTGCTTGCAATTCTATAAATATTATTCAAATAAATTTAAATTATACATGTTTTTCTTTTATTCATGTTTAGAGAATCTGCTGACAACTCTATTCCTGGAATTGTACTATTGTTAACACATATGAACTGATTATAATTCTAAAATACATATCTAATTTTCAGGTGGTTATGACAAAAAGTTTTTGGCGCGAACCAGGCAAACACCTTTGACCCTAGCAAGGAAAAAGTTTCCTCGGCCTAGTGAAGAAGAATTAAAGGACGCTGTCAGTACCCCTGGAGTAATATCGCTAATGGTTGTACGAGAACCCTTTGTCAGGCTGTTATCAGCTTATCGTGACAAGCTTGAAAACGTTACTCCGCCATACTATAGAAAATTGGCAAGATCAATAGTTGCAGAACATAGAGAAAATGCAACCAAAATTTTCGGACCGATCAAGAGTTATGGGCCTACGTTCTATGAATTTGTTGCATATTTAACTGATAAGTATAGAGTTGAAGATAAGGAATTTACATTTGATGAGCACTGGGCACCCTATTATCGGTTTTGTTCTCCTTGTGCAGTGAACTTTACTGTAATAGCAAAAGTGGAGACATTGAAAAGAGATTCAGCGTACGTTATACAACAGTTAGGGTTGGGTCATGTCCTGGACAGAAAAGTTAGGGATCGAAGGGTGCGACTTCGCACTGTAATGAATAAATCAAGGGATGGTAAAAACACAACATCTTTATTACGTTATTATTATAGTCAACTTGATGAAAATATGCTTAAAGGATTGCTACAAATTTACGGTATAGATTTTGAAATGTTTGGATATGATGCTAATGTTTATAAACGCTATGTTAGAAAATAAAGAGTTTATGGATTATAACGGTAGTTTAATATATTAAATAACAAATATATATTACTTACTTGATAACACAGTCAGAAGAAAAATGTAGTCACTAAAGGTGATAAGCCCCGATGAGCCAAGTTTATAGAAAATCGAGTCTTCGTCGAGGTCGAGATTGAGACGCTGACTGATACTCTGTATGCAAAGGCATTTATTAATAATATAGTCCTAACATTAACATACCCTAAAAGCAGTATATGTATATAATATCTAGGTATCCAAACAAAACTAACCACGTTACATTTAACTAATAGCAGTGGTCTGTACCTAATTTCTCGATGTATTCTATTAATATAATAAATAATATATAATAAATCCTACGTAAATAGTGTATAGTAACCAAAAGTATATAATTTTAATAAGATACTACAAAACTTACAATAAAAATTAGCTAATAAGAGTCGTAGCTTAACTGAAGAGTATATAATTATATTCAATGAAAAAATAGAGGAAAGATGTCGCATGCTTCATAAATAATAAAATACTAATTAATAGTGCAAGTTATAAGAATTATTGAGTTCGGAGTAGTGACTAAAAATAGCGAGCTATGTCCTAAAGCAAAATTGTTAGATAATAGAACAAAAAAATCGACTTTATAGATAGATATAAGTGATCTAATTAAGGCTCCTAGTGGGCAATAGCAATGGAATGAATACCGAAGGACTACTTCATTTATGTGCACATGAAATAAAAAAAAATATTACAAAGTTGAGAGCAGAAGAGAGGTAGGAGGAGAAAAACAGTACCTCATCGATGTTCTGAAAAGACAAGAAAGTGATGTGAGTGGCTAAGAAAATGGTGCTGACAGTGCACAAGTGTTTGATATTATTTATAGTTAGTATGAATACAAGCAATAGGTACAGGTTATTTATAATAACAAGGTGGTCTATCTATACGTAAGTATTTAGATGTTATTATTATGTTTGTGTGGCTGAGAGACTAAAAACTAAAACGTTCGTACAAACGTCAATGGATGTTGTAAGAGAGGACTGAGTAGATTACAAGAGAAAGAAATCTAGAATTAAAAATATGTGCCAATTAGTTGTGTAATATAATACGCCAACTTAGAATAATAACGTATAGAAGGATAGTGTCAATACTTCGAAAGTTCGAAACATGAATCTAAAAATACTAATGGCGCGCAGACGATTACACACGGTACACACCCACACCACTATACAAATTATGAAATCAAATTTTGTTTTTATTAACATAAATCGTCGAAATACTTTTAAAAGTAATGTTATTAACCTTTTTAAGTTTTTCAAATGTGTTATGACACCATTTGAATGCACAAACCGTCATAATTACCTATTTATTTTTTAAGAGTTGCGTACGTACGTGCAGTACAATGTCTTGTACATTACGGAATGGTTCCGGCGTAAGCTCCATTAGGCTCCAATTGAAATGCTTCACTTTTTGTGCGCGAACTTACCTTCTATACGTTATTATTCTAAGTACGCCAACGTCCATCCCACTGAGTTTGCGTACAACATTGAAATAAATAGGAACTGAGAAGAATATGATGACAAATATTTATAAACATTTTTATAGGATTCTGTGAATGTTTATGATTTGCTCCTGTTCAGTCTTAAAATTAAAAGAAAATAAGTTATTCAGTTAACTAAGTTTTAAATTATTCACTAACTTCAATGGGTTTCCCAGAAAGTTTTTTAATATTTAAGGAAAATACAGGGTAATGAAACCTGTGAACCTTAGAAACGTTTATGTAGAATTAAATTTTCTTTTTTTAATTTGTTAATGCAGTTTGAAAAATTCCGTAAAGATTTAAATAAAAATATTTTTACGGATTTTATCGCGTTTATTTTTTATGGACGCTAGTGACCATGAACGCTGTAAAGTGTTGGAAATGTCGGGCAATCAAAAATCAAATACAAATGCGATAAATTCCACAAAAATAATTTTATTTATGTGCATTGCGACTCCACGCCAGCATTGCGTAATTGAGCGGCATAGACTAGCTTAAAGAGATTGCCGCCTAACGGGTTAACGCTCGGTGAGACGTCATTACCCGTTGGGCAGTCCGGCTGGAGGGGGCCTCGGTACGGTGTCAGGACCGTCGAGGCCTTCCGGGCGGTGCTAATAGAGTGGTTGGATCGGCGGCACGGGGTGGTTCCCTTCCGACTGATGCAGGTGCTGACGGGGGACGGTTGCTTTGCCAAGTACCTGCACACGGTCGTAAGAAGGGAGAGCACACCGTCCTGCCACCACTGCAATTGCAATGAGGACAAGGCGCAGCACACACTCGAGGTGAGTGCCGCGTGGGCTGAGCAGCGCCGTGACCTCGTCGCAATCATCGGTGCCGACCTGATGCTCCCGACCATCGCTAGGGAGATGTTCACGGAGGACAAGGAACTCGGTACCGGTGGTCGGCCCAACGACAAAGGCGACGAGTTACGGTGGGTTATTGGGCTGCGCGCCAAAAAAAAGTACTGCATAATCATTTGAAATCACATAATTATTGTTATAAAATTCCAAATATCGTTTATAAGAAACGAATTGCGCTGAAATTAATCGTTGTGTCACAAAGGATTACTCAGTATCGGAATCTAAGTATTTATATTTAAGACTCCGATATTGTAAATTACTTTTAATATGTAAAATCATCATCATCATCATCTTGCTCTTATCCCAATTACTTGGGGTCGACGCAATATGTCATCTGTTTTGACATATTGCAAAAAGTTTCGGCAATGACTTTTATGACCGGCCGCCTGCCTGACGTCAACCCTCCTTGGGAATGTAATCGTTGACCCAAATGGTACCAGATGGAGTTGGTCCGGGTCAATCTAGGGCTCTTAGTCGTCTTTTACGACACCCACGAGCAAAGCAAGGGTTGGTAGTATTCGAAGCCGCTACCACACAGCTTTTAATATGTAAAATACAAATCTAATATTTATATTGGAAATAAAATTCGAAATTTATAAAGATTCATATATAATATATATAATTTCATGTGTACGACACATACGATTTCATGTGTGTATGACATCACTGAACTCCTCCTAAACGGCTGGACCGATGTTGATGAAATTTTTTGTGCATGTTCAAAGGGATTCAAGAATGATTTTGATTCACAATTGGACCCGGTAGGTGGCGCTTATTTGAACAGAACAAAGTCTGTTGGGTCAGCCCGTATTTTATAAGTTTTCAAACATTTAAACAATAATTTATATCATCATTGGCCTATATGTCCCAATGTGGGCCTCATAACCAAGTTCAAAGTCGCAAAACGTACTATGAAGCGGTCTATGCTTGGGATTATACGGCGAGATAGTATCCGAAATACGGAAATCCGCAGAAGAGCGAGTACAACCGACATAGTATGAAGAAATAGCACGCTGAAATGGCACTGGGCAGGACACATCGGCCGAGGCACCGGCAACCGCTGGGAAAGAAAGGTTCTCGAGTGGCTACCAAGTCCAAGATGTACGTGCAGTGTAGGACGCTTCCCACCAGGTGGACCGACAACGTAGGTAAAGTTGCTGGCCGTCTCTGGTAGCAGGCAGCACAGGACCGCACTTTATGGTGAAACACGAGGAAGACCTACCTCCAGCAGTGAACGGCGAAAAGCTGAATGATGTTGAAGATGATGAAAAAATTTCAAGTATAATAAAATAACTAGGTAATATAATTGATATGTAACCCCTATTGCGTTGTATTTCACCTTCTTCATGGAAAGCTTTATGTTTTACAGTAGCATCTCGATAACTCTAATGTCAATGGAATCTAATGGGAATGCGAAATAAATCGAGTTAATAATTTTTTAACTTAGGTAACGCGTAGATAAAGATACAGAGATTTGAATTGCTCGACTTAAAGAGACACGATTTCTCAGTAGTGTAGTTTAATGAATGTATTCATTCATTACATGCGTACCAAGCACAAATAATAGTTTAGCAGCCCCGAACATTACTTTTAGATTTTAGTGCTACGAGTTCAGGGAATTCCAAATAAGACGTAAATCATTTCATTTTACGTAGTCTCTTTTCTTGAAATTTGAGTAATAGAGTATAAAATTATCAAGGCAATTTTGTTGGCGTTACAGGCGTTGGGCGGCGTAGGCGCGAGTACCTACCTGCGCCTCATGCCGCCCTAGCCGAGGCCGCGGGTGACGTGATCGGGGAATTAGTCCGTCACCCGCCGAGAGGCCGACCGCGTGAGGAAAGACCGACGTCCTCCCCGAGGGGGGGACGTCGGTCGATGGGAGGGTACCCCAAATGGCCCGACGGAATACCCCCTGGTATTCCGTCGGGCCGACCACTGGTGACAAGTAACCCTGCTCCGGTGGTCGGCCCAACGACGAACGCGACGTGCGCGTGGGGTGGGTTGCGGGTGTGCGTGCTTACGCCCCTCTGTCGCCCCGGACGGAGTGGTGCGAGGAGCGCGCCGACCGCAACTCACCCCCCAAAAACGAAAGTGCCAATTTTCTTGGTGGTGTCTTAGAGCGTTTTCTAATTACAGCACTAGAGCGCATTATGCTTAACGGTGAATGTTTCAACTACAGCAACGCTTCGCACAATCGAGCACTCTCAAAAGTAATGTTTTCGCGTGATACCAACTCAGTGACAGAAAATTAATAAGTGTTTTTTCTTTAAGTTGGCATTGGCCGAAATGTTTTATTTATATATTATTGTTAGTAATATTATTTATTGTTGAAAAAAATTTTAAAGCTTTCGTTTCGTTGTAGTTTTTCGAAATAATCAAATTTAATTCAAACTGTGTTAAAAAAATAAATATAAGTATGGATGAAGGTACAAACATTGACTTTTTTTTTATAAGATGTAAGATGATTCAATTAAAAAGTGTATAATTCTTTTAGAACTCATTTAAAAAAAATACTCAAAACAAAAAAAGGTTAATGAAATAATCAAAATCCAAATTACTTAAACGAATTATTATGTATACCACTTTATTCACACATTAATGAGGTTATTGCTAACTCTATGATTTTTTTTTTTCAACACTGAACTTAGCGCACTCTGCTGGTGCATTTGCAAACTAATTCAGGATCCAATTAAACATATGCATAATTCGGCATTATGCGCCACTGAGTCGCATTATGCTCTGTAATTGGAAAACTACCTATGCCACTTAATATGATTTCCACGGAAGTAAGCGGTGTTGACACGTTGTATTCTTAATTCGAATTTTATATGACTTATTATTATTACATCAAGTATCTTGCTGCACTCTCAAACTGAAACTTATTCTTTTGATCTCCTGTTTGACATTTCAGTTTTGAGTTCACCTTTTGTCGTCGTGTATGAACGTTTCAAATTAATTAAAGGAAATGTGTAGATAAAAAAAGCCTTCACTTCTTCAGACAGGCGTTTAGTTCTATTACAGAGTTTTATAGTTTAACTAAATATGTATTGAAATTCGTTCGTCGGCCATCAATCTATATGGGCTTTAAATTGGAAAAATGAACACTAAAGAAACATTATCCCCGTTACATAGGGACTTTGTTAATTTTCAATACCTATATTATAAGGTAAAACTAAGATAATACCATGGTCTAACCTATTGTATGCGCAAGTGTTTAACATCTAATAATTGGGATTAAAGTTGTATTAAAAAAACATGTTAAATTGTAATTTTTTTTATAATATTACATCCTGCACTATGGAAATAATTCTTGTAACATGGGGAACTTTACAAACATATAATTAACGGACACAAATTACGTCCAGACTCAGAACAATGATTTCTGGATCGTACGAAGTTTTGTCTTGCTTGAGATTCGAACCCGTAACATTGGGACGTTGGGTCGGTATCTTAACCACTACGCCATCAGAGGGTTGACTTATTTATATTTTCTTTCTTTCCGTTTAAACACATTTTACACTTAGGTACTGAATAAATCATTAGGTAATAATTTTATGAAGAAATAATATACATAATCTCCACAGACCAACTCTAAGTTTCTTACATCAAATCTGTCTTACATTAGTTATTATGACGCATATACATATTTAGTTTGTTATACCTTTAAAAAGCATTCCAAAATTCATTACAATACGATTTAAAAGTTATTTCAATTGTTTATATGGGCTGAGGTAAACATACTCATACACATTTTTGACTTCCTACTACAGATGAGCAGTTGACTACTTTTTAATGGCATATATTTAAAATAGACTATATCGATTGGTGGAAACAAAATGGTATTTATATACAAATTTAGCTAGTTACACACATTTCGATTTTAATAGACATAGAGACCAATAAAGGCAAAGTGACATCAATCTTACAATCTCCATACTGAACTGAAAACAAAGATTATGCAAGAAAGAGATAGAATTATGTAGGCCTCAACTTCAAAAGCTTGTGACTTCTTCAATTATTATAACTGTAGCAGTATTATTTCCATAGCATTTTATTAATAATTTAACTACTTGTAAATTAGAACTTACCTTTGGATCATATCTTCTGTATTGATCTAATCCCAAACCTGTAAAGTGTAATGAAGATTCAGAATATGTTTAACACATTATTTACTTATTATATTCTATTATTTACTTATATATATAGTTTTATATTCGTATATGAAGCCTTCTTCATAACAACATGTCAAATGGTGCTTGCTTAACAACAATAGGCTCGCCCCAGGGTTAAGTTTACCTATTCTATTAAACCTGCATGCTGTGATGAGTTATGAAAACAATATGTAACAATCTCTTATAACTCCCATGCGAAGTCATTTCTAAAAACAATCCAAGGTATCATCGTGACAAGAGGCAGTAAGCACGCTCCTGGCAAATTTATAACACCGACAAGAGGTTACTACAGTAGACAGAAGACAATACCAGTGAGTGTGTGATTTTAGCAGAGCTCCTTTGGAAGGTCTATTTCAAACAGTGTGTAAGTGCATAGGCTAATCGATAGTCAATGAAAATTTTTTATTCCTTTTTGTTTATACAATCATCCTCAAATTCCTATATAGCTTAGCCATGGAAAAGCCATACCCTTTAATAAACATTCATTCTGCAAACTCTACTTTGTTTCTCACATCCATTTTAAACTTACTTAATTTAGCTCTAAGTTATACCAGTGGGAACACAGAAATTATAAAACATTCATAGTGTTGTATAAATCTGATTACAATGAGTCATACACTGTCATATATTATATACATTACCATCAGGCTGCTTGACCCCAGGTGTCATGGACCGCAGAAAGTCATCTGGGGTCATGAATATTTCATGCTGGTCATGATGCTGAGCTTGCAGAGTGGCAAAGTATCGAAATACTTTATCTGGAGTGGAATACTGACGCATGCGGTTTTCATATTCAATAATCTATTCAGCAGCGTCCAAGATAAAAAAGTTTGGTCGTTATACATAACTAATTATTTAAAATGTTATATTATTATTAATTTACACAATATAAAAAAGCATTCTAAACTTAAGATAATAATTTTAAACAGATTATTGTTGGTTCTATAAGCAAACAAATCAAAAATCTTTGTTTACCCAAATTTAAAAGAAAAAAAATAAGAAAAGCAAAAAAAAAATACCATCAGGCTGTTTCATGCCAGGAGTGATAGCCCTCAGAAAGTCATCAGGTGTCATATAAATTTCAGCAATTTCACCAAAACTCAATTTCACTGTAGCAAAATATCTAAATATCTTATCTGGAGTTGAATAAGACCTCATCCTGTTTTCATATTCTATGATCTGTATACAGATAAAATAATATTTTCATTTTAAAACTAACATAAGATACATATTTAAAATAATAAACACACCTTTCTATCACGGAAGCCAATTTTTTCTTTTCTATATCTTTTCTTTTTAGTATCAACTTCGCTATCAGAGTCTGGAGCTACTATTTCTTCTGCATTTATCGAAGGTAAGATTTGGTATTGCTGTACCCTGAATATCATGAAAATAATGATAATATTTAGTTACAGAAGCATGTAAATTTCAAATGAAGAATAATAACTAACCAGGATTTGTACGATGTAAAGGCAGCAGCACCAAAGAGAAAAGAGTAACACAAAAATTTATATGAATGTTTATAAGGATTATCATAATTTCGGTAAGTACTGTTGTTTCTCTGTAATTCAAATGGCTGTTTTGTTACTGCAAGTATCTTCAATGTTGAACTAATACTTGTGAGTTTTCGAATAGAAGCTACATATGCAGGTATTTTCACTAGACGGATAGAAACGCCATACATTTTGTACAAAATTATTTTTCTTAAAGGGATTATATATTAAATACAAGCTTAAGGATATACGTATATTAAAAATAACTTTCAGCAAAATTCACAACTTTCAATGTTCACTTGTCAATGTCACATTGTGTCAAAGTGTCATATTATGTCAAGCAAATAAAAATGACTGAAAAATTAATGAATTCCAAAAACACAACAAAATAAAATCGATTATATAGATTATAACGATTGATTTTTCATATTGATTTGAGACCTCATTTCTTTTGTGGTAATGGTCTGGACACAATGGAAAGCATGCGGCCCATACTGTTAGGTGTATTGTTTCTATTGTGGTTTCTATTAACGTCCCGGCCATAAACAACAACGTTGCCGGGCCGTCGTACAGTTGTCCGGTTTTGCAATTGGGAGACAAGTGACATTTTGATGTCGAAAAAAATTTCATTCGTCAGTTTTTTACATAAATAACAACAAATGTTCTACGACTTTTTCCGGGTGTAATCGACATAGTACGAAGAATTAGCACGCTGAAGTGGCAATGGGCAGGCCACATCGCTCGACGAACCGACAACCGCTGGGGTAGAAAGGTTCTCGAGTGGCGACCACGTATCGGACGACGCAGTGTAGGACGAAGCAAACAGGTGAACCGACGACCTGGTGAATGTTGCTGGGCGTCGTTGGATGCAGGCGGCACAGGACCGCACTTTGTGGCGTAACATGAGGGAGGCCGACATTCAGCAGTGGACGGCGGATAGGCTGAAATGATGATGTTCTACAACTTTGGCCCTGACCACCATGGGCGTACACGTCATGGGCGTTCGCACAACGTCCCCTGCTCGGTTGGTACAGAGGACGCTGCGCCCCACCAAATAGTCTGCCACTAGCCGCAACTACTATTGTCACCATCTATATTCCAGTTTATTTTAGCTAAGTTGAAATCATCAATGATACTTATGGGCATTTCATTTGATTCAAAAACATAATTACAGTGCGTAATAAAATTTTCTAGCATAGCATGTGATTAATGTCTTTATTAATAGTTGCCACTCGAATAATAATCAATAGCCGTTAATCATGTGTTCTAACATTATTATACTCTATGGACGTTTTTATAATCTGTCGGGCTTTTTTGACAGCACAATCAATCAAGGACTTCGCAAGAAGTCGAGAACAGCCGACGGCAGCGAATCAGCGAAAAGCATGAATTTTCTTTAAAATTATCTATCTAAATTGAGTGCGCTTGCCAGAATTTACACATTCGAATAGTGTCAAAGGTAACTATCGCTTACGATAACTAAATCTAGAAATTCGAAGCGTTAATGTAGTCTTGTCCCATTGATTTGTCACTGCGCCTGTTCGTAGCAGCAAATGCTAGAAAGGAGCGAGTTACATAACCTTGAATCACGGGACTTCAGTATTGATTAGTTATTTTCATGGAAACCAAATCCTCCCGATTGAAAGTCAATGATTTCTACTGTCCATTAAATAATTTTGTACTGACATATGTGAACGTATTACATATGACGCAATGAAAGCAACATAGGTTAGAATATTGGAATAATTTTAGCGATTTTATTACAATAAAACATATTAGGCTAAACATCTTTTCTACATAATAAAATATTTACAATATTTGAGTCTCTTAAGATTAATGGTCTCTGGCTCACATCTTTCATATAATTAGAAAGTAAATCTTCTTTGACATTAAGAATTGGAAATAGATTCTAAGTTTTGTGACTAGAATTTGAATTAAATAATAATTTTAAAGAATTAGTGCTACCTGCATGTGTCTATCACTTAAATAACATAAAATATTCTATCAATGAAATGTCATAGTGTTTTGTTTTCTAGTAAATTTAAACACATAGTATAATTTAAAAAAGTGTCTTAAAATAGTATTACAAAATAAATAATATTTCTTTTATTGGATCTCCTGCAATATATGGATCAGCTGTTAAGAATTGTATATATAATAAACATTCATTTCTATTGTCACCTTGAACTATTTGATTGTGACTATAAATACCTGCTAGCTTGTACCTTTTTATTAGTGTAGTAATGTATCTATAGAAATTTGACAGTTTGCCAAATTTTTTATATTGTAGAAAGTAATCATCAAAGATTTTAACATACATACATATATATAAATTGTCATAATAACACCTTTCACATTATGGTATTCTAGAAAATACAATGCTCTAATTGTTGTCTTTTAATTAAATGGCAAAGAATTACTTAATTATTTTACTGTGTTAATTCTACTTAGTTCCAACGATTCTTGCTACCTTGACTCTGGATATCCTGTGATATTAAATTGCACAGACTCTAAGCCATATTGCCTTGTGATTTTTTTTTGCATTTATACATTTAAGATACTTTAAGGCTCATTTCACTAATCTTATATTATTCACATTAAAAATGTTTTTATTAAAAGGAGATCTATAGCTTTAGACTGCTCAATTCTGTTACATAGTCTCATACATGTTGCTCATAGAACATTGACTTAGTAACCATAAAATACTGTCATGTAATTTACAGTTTATAGGACAACAGATTTATTCTTTTATATATCTGTGTGGTGACGGAGTAAGAATACAATTCACCAACCCCTCTCTTGCTTGTGGGTAACGTAAAAGACGACTAAGGGCTTATGGTATGTATATAATATCTATGCGGGCGCAGTAGGGGCGCAGGCCCGAACCCAATGGTGGGACGTTTATGGGCTGAGATGGTGATAATGATTTTTATATTTACATGCTTACTGATATATTTGAATGTTTCAGAGCTGACACTACATAATTAGCAGTTCCATAAACAATAACCATGCATCGTGCAAGAGCAGTTTTTCAAGTTTCAAATAAAGTAGGCACTAGTGAAAGATTTGCCTCATGGCTCCTCAACAAACCACAGGTGAGTTTAATGCAATAGAAAGTAATCTGCATAATAATATTTTATGCATAATTGTTCATATACATATAAGCCAACTGTGGCTGCAGTTCAACATGTTTTTAATTTTAGAAAACTTTTAGAAGACCTTACTCTAAGAAATGACTCTTCCTATTGCAATAGAATTTACAAATAGACAATTAATGGATACAAATTACATCCAAACTAAAAGTCTTTTACGGATCATACAAACAGATGCCCTGTGTGGGAATTGAAACTATAACACTTGGCATGAGAGCACATTATTTAGATCTCTACTACAATCTCTGCAGATGTTGAATTACATATCTACTGTTGAATTACATATTACAAATCTCCTCAATGAGTGTCTAAATAAATGACTTGTTAAGACTAATCAGATCTATTAGGTAATTTTCAGCTGTTATTCTACTTTTTGTTAATATTCATTTGGCTGGACTTGAGTTTTTAAACAGTGATGGTTACTGTTTATCTATGTCCTAACATTAATTTTACAACCTTTTTAGATTTATGAAGTTAAATCTAAATAATTATGTAACAAACCTTAAAAAGTATGCTTATGCCAATAATGAAAGTCTCTTAAAGAGCATGCTTATGCCAATAATCCATACTAATATTATAAATGTGAAAGTAAGGATGTTTGTTTGTTTGTTTGTAACGCTTTCACGCTTAAACCACCGAACCGATTTCAAAAATTATTTCACCAGTGGAAAGCTATAATATCAGGGAGTAACATAGGCATATTTTATCCCGATATTCCCACAGGAACAGGAACTACGCGGGTTTAAGCGACTGAAACCGAAGCGAAGCGAGGGCAGGTTGCTAGTGGTTTAATAAAATTGTTGTAGCAAATATCATGTAAACAAGATATTTTTTTCAAGAATGTGTTATTATAACTAATTTTAATATATTGTCGAATTATTGCAAATAGATGATATAATTAGAAAATAATATAAATATCTATATGTAGTGACAGTAAGAATACAGTTCACCAACCTCTTTCTTGCTTGTGGGTGCCATAAAAGACGATTAAGGGATGACTACTGGAAATAAAACCTGTATCAACCCATCTGACTAGTTTAGTATCATCATCATTATTTCTGCTTATACATGCCCCACTGTTGGGCTCGAACCTCCTCCACAATTGCAGAGAAATTTACCTACTATACCATGCTTGTTAGACGTGTTGGTATAGGTTTTTATTTTAAGTTTTACTTCTCTTGCATAGATGTTATATGCATATTTAATCCCTTACGACACTCACGTATACGAAAGGGGGTGGTGAATTGTATTGTTACTCTGTCACCACATGGAAATAGTCTTAGAGATTGATAAATTTTTTATTCCATTCTGAATAAGGCTTGAGTCCATTTTTGGGACATATATGAATTGAGACGATGATGATGAATATAAATAACCATTAGTTACTTTTAGCTCTGTTAATTACTAGCAATCCGACTTCGTTTCGCTGCGGTTTCAGTCGCGTTAGTCGTGTGGTTCCCGTTCCAGTGGGAATACCAGGATAAAATATAGCCTATGTTACTCCCTGATATTAAACCTTTCCATCGGTTAAAGAATTTTTTCAAATCGTTTCGGTGGTTTAAGCATGGATGCGTTATAAACAAATAAACTTACTTTCGCATTTATAATATTAATAAGGATTAGGGCTTTTGATAAAATATCGATATTATTATTTAAAAATTTTGATACTTTATGACCGATATTTTTTTGGACGATATATCGATAGTTCGATACTAAAAGCTAAGTATCGAGGTTCGGTATTTATTTGAATAAATTTGTTGTTTTATCGTTTTTTGTAAAGTATGTATTCTACAATAACACCGTAAACTTAATCTACTGTAAAATGCCGGAATGAAATTGAAGATAAGTTATCACTTACGCCTAGAATTTAACTAAAAAAAGTTCACCACGGCAGCCCCCCACGGCAAAACGATATTTTAAAAAATATCAACAGCCCTAGTAAGGATCCCTAGCTGAGGCCGCGGGTGATCCGTCCGTGGTCCGTCACCCGCAGAGAGGCTGACTGCGCGACGGTGACCGACGTCCCAGGATGTCGAGAGGTGAGGGTACCCGAAAGGGTATTCCGTCGGGCCGACCACTGATGACAAGTCACCTCTGCTCCGGTGGTCGGCCCAACAACGAGGTGACGTAGGTACGGGTGGGTTATGGGTCCGCGCGCCGTCCTTTCATCGCCCCGGACGGAATGGACCGCGCGTGCGGTTACCATAGCCCACCCATAAAAAAAAAGCCCTAGTAAGGATCTATATCCTCCATATACATATACTAGCTGACCCAACAGACGTTGTTCTGTTCAAATCTGTAAAAAAATTGAAAATTAAATTTTCCTTGAAATCGATCGCAGCGCCAGCTACCGGTTCCAATTTATTAATTTAAACCGAGTGTTTTGGATGTTCCGAATGGCTATTCCGCTGGATGTGAGAATTCATAACGGAATGGCCACAAAAAAAACGTCAAAATTGGTCCAGCCGTTTAGAAGGAGTTCAATTACAAACACACGAACACAGAAGATTTATATATATGAAGATAGAAAAGTTAATATAGTCGAAAATAAATTATATTAGAAAAACATATATAAACGTTAAGTTTTATTAAATTTTCTAATTTTCTGCGCAATTTTTTTATTGTTTTCCCATAAAGACCTTTTTTGAAGTATAAGAAAACTTAAAAAAAAGATGGACGAAATGGCTAAAGTCGTTCTCAAGTTATGTTATTGTCCTGCCCGAACTGCGCCACCTATCGGGTCCAATTGTGAGTCTAAACCATCCTTGAATCCCCTTGAACACCCACAAAAAATTTCGTCAACATCGGTCCAGTCGTTTAGGAGGAGTTCAGTGACATACACACGTACGCTAGAAATTTATATATAAGATGTATGTTCTATATACATATATGATCTATATACGAGTACATATTAAAATACTATCATTCTGCCTGCGTACTGGTGCGAACGGGTTATCACTAAAGTCTAGTAGACTCATGTGACTCATTTGCGATGGTGCGTCATTATGACGTATGTTCAATCTATGTTGGTTTATCCGTCACACATGTCTTCCAAGAAAAAAATACATTAATATTTGTCGTTATTTTGATATTTACGAAGTTCAACTACAATCTATTATGTATTTAGACAAGGTTACAAATATAATGATCATGGTCAAGATAATACCTTGAACTTATTTTTGTGCACCGTAAACATTTTAGTGTTAATTTTATAGACTCGAGACTTTTCTTGAAAGGAATAAGCAGACATAAAACGCTATGCCCCACGTAGTATGATCGAGCCTGTAATGGTATAGATCCAATCTATAATGAAAAATTTCTGGAGTATACCTTTATACCTTTTATGCAAATAAGTTATTAAACTCCTAAAAATCAAAAAGTTATATCAATGAAGCAATACACTAGCAACTACTAGCATACTACTACTAGCAGCTACAAATACTAGCAACCCGCCCTCGCTTCTCTTCGGTTTCAGTCACTTAAACCCGCGTAGATCCTGTTCCTGTGGGAATACCGGGATAAAATGTAGCCTATGTTACTCCCTGATATTATAGTTTTCCATTGGTGAAAGAATTTTTGAAATCGGTTCGGTGGTTTAACCGTGAAAGCGTTACAAACAAACAAACAAACATCCTTACCTTCGCATTTATAATATTAGTATGGATTTATAATATTAGTATGGATTACATTTGATTTAAAATGTCTTTAAAATCATATGGTTACCAAATTTATTATTTGAAGCGAAACAAATTGGTTTATACTATCTTGCTTTAATAATTGTTGAAGTCTCAGAGGTAAATATCATATAATTATGTAGTTTGTATAGTCAGTCGCCCATACAAGTTTTTGTTTTTATAATTTGCGAGCATATTTAAAAGAAATTAATCGATTCGGCAGTGCTAAGACCGTTTTCCATGTATATAATATTGTAAAAATTCTGGTTTATATAGTAGTGTCATCAAGTGAGAACCGATAGGGAAGTCCCACGTTCTAATTCTGGGTTTGGTTTATAAATTCTCATTAGCAATCGCCAAGTCTAGAAATGCAGCATCTGACATTTATATCCCTTATCTAAAGCCATTAAAGCTTCGCACCGAGTCTTTATGGCACATTATTTAAGGTTGAACTACATTTTAATTGAATAACTAATTCGAGCGCTGAAAACCCACGCGAAATAATTTTATTAAGTACATATAACTTGTCTAAGTAATAATTGTTCAAAATTGTACGAATCAGTTACAACAACCCCAGCCATTTTTAAACCACTTCCGAACTAAATATGACCTTAAGGCAGCACCTACCGATAACCTTTTAAAAAAGAAATGTACAACAGCACTTCCCGTGAACTTGAAGAATGCGATCTTGAACACATATTGAGCCAAAAATATTTTATTAGCTGTACTTGGTATTTCTTACAGCTTCCCTTGTTTTTATTATTATCCTATCGTGCTTAATGGACGGACTAACAGTCCGCTTTTATGAAATTCGATTGACATAAAACAAGACCTATGCTGGAGACGGCAATGATAGTGGCACGTATATCGAGATCATATATCTGTAGAAGAAGAAGACCCACAATAAAGTTCTTACAAGAGATAACGTCATAATACAGATTGACATGGACGAGATCATCGATCAATTGCTGTAATCAACTGGTACGATAGCCGCGTGCGAAGTCGTGATGACATTATATTATTTTTCTTCATTATATTCTTGGTCGTCATCACACGCATAAGTATATAACGGGGCGAAGGTTCCCCTCTTTGGTAAATCATATTCTTGATAGTAATTACTAAGCGGCGTCTTTAATTTAGATTATTTTATAAGGAAATCGATCGCTAAATGTTATCTATTCAACGTATCTTTACGATGATTTGAATCATTTTCAATCATTATTGCAAAGTAAAATGCGCTGAACTTCGTAACCGCAAATAAAATAATGGATATTTGTGGTGACTATTGTAACTATAAAGACAATGCTGACTTAGAATATTCTTTTTATATTGATTTCATTTATTATTTCACTGAGTAAGTCTCAGTAAAAAAACCTCGATTTTGAAACATTCTTCATTGATGCTCCACTTGTGTTGGTCTTAGCGTGATGAAGCCTATAACCTTCCTCGATAAATGGGCTATATAACACTGAAAGAATTTTTCAAATCGTACCAGTAGTTACTGAGATTAGTGCATTCAAACAAACAAACCCTTTAGCTTTATATATTAATAGAGATTATTTTTTCACAATTACACAGTGAGAAGAAATGTTTTATCAACCTAATGTTTTATTAGACTATTTCAATTAAATTTCATTCAAATTCGTTAAGAATTTATATAGATTATGATACCACTGAATTTGTCTTCCTATCCGTCTAGTAGTAGTAGAAATCGATTATGGGGGAAAACAGTTCATATAGCGATATTCATAGCTTATTTGGAAAGATTGGGTACAACCTTATTAAACTCCTGAAATATGTAAAACAGTGAACATTTTATTTCTAAAGCAACCAATAAATTACGGTATCACAGTCAAAAAAGACTTGAGATGGTACATCTGGCGTCTATCCAATTGCTGTCTCTGGCCGTCTATACAATATACATGTGTATATATTCTAGAAATGTTGGAGAGGAGGCAATTATTTCTTAATTGTGTATTGTAAACAAGATATAGCGCAATCGTAATTAGTACAGATAACATGAGTAAACACATGAAACCAGACGAATAAGCAAAATATGTAGAACTCTTAAATATGATAAGAATAGTAGAGCAAGGCTTAACAGAATGCGAAAGGGGCTCGTCTGTTTCGTGACTAAATTGATATTATAGACAAAAGCCTTGAAAAATGTATAAACAAAGTTGTTATCTTTTTTGATAGCAACTTATTTTTCAATTCTTGTTTTATAGCGCTTTAATACCTATTAGATATGTATATAATTACCGTGTGGTGACGGAGTAAGAATATAATTCACCGCCTATATTGTGCATGGATGTCGCAAAACTATACAAACAGGTCTGACTAGCGTAGTTTAGTAGGTCAATTTGCCTGCTACGGTCGAAATATAAGCCTATACCAACGTGTCTGACCAGCGTGGTATAGTAGATCAATTTCCTCTTATTGTGGAGGCGGCTCCAGCCCAACCGGGGGACGTAATGAGCTGAAATAAATAAAATTACTATGGAGTATAGCGCTGGGCTATTTTAAAACTATTACTTGTACGTAATAGTCGTGGATTACTTTACAAATATGTGACTAATTGACAGGAATTATATTTGCACTCTGAATAATATTTTGTGTAACACAATTACAAATAATTGTCGCACAAATCTTTATGGAATCGAAATCCAGGTCAATCAGCACTGAAGTTCATTAATTAAACTATTTTTTCTTTTTAATTTAATTGTTCATGTTTTTTTTCGCAGGCCGCCGCTGTGACAGTAAATGCCAATAGGCTTAAAAGTTCAACAGCGGCAGAACCGTTCCTAAATGGCTCCAGTTCAGCATATGTGGAGACCATGTACAATTCATGGCTCACAGATCCCAACTCCGTACATGCGGTAAGTTATAATATATTACGTAAATACTACATCTTTTTTACAGCTTACATATTAGATAAGAACCACTTCTTCAATGAAAGGCACATGCGTATTATTAGGTAGCTTTGGCTTCAAAACTACCAACAATTTTGTAAGAAAAAAAAGGAAAATTCTTTTATTTTCGCACATTTATACAGCAAAAGAAACAAACATATATTATATATAATTCGAAAGTATATAATTCAAAGTATATAATTAATATAAGTATATAATTCGAAAATTCAGACGGCGAAAACATGGTGCCCATCTCCGCTAAAGATGCAATAGCTGCATTGCTACTGCAGTGCTACTATTCTGACGGGCCCTTATAGTGAAAATATTAAACAATAATAAATATATGCACAAAATTAAAAATAATAACGAAGCATTCATATCATTCTTAAATCAATTTTAGTGTGAATTATTTTATCTTTATAAAATCTTCTGTTCGTGTGCTTGTAATTGATCTAAATGACTGGACCGATTTTAATTAGAACCGGTAGGTGGCGCTGCGATCGATGTCAAGACGAATTCCTTTTACATTTTTTTTAGATTTGAACAGAACAACGTTTATTGCGTCAGCTACAGTACTAATTATAGGGCTTTTCAACGAGAACTTTGTTTTCTAAAACAAAATAAAACAAGAAATTTAGATGAAGATGATTCAAATTTTTATTGTATTACGAAGAGAAAAGTTCGGCAATTATGAATGAAAAATGATATCTGGCAAATGTCCACCACGACCACGCTGAGAGATGTCGATTCTTTCATCAAAGTTTTTAATCACTTTTTGGCAAAATGGCGGATCTATTTTGTTAATCACATCACCGATTTTGAGTTTTAAGGCTGCAACCGATTCGATTGGCTCCGTATAGACTCTGTCCTTAACATAGCCCCACAAAAAATAATCCAGTGGTGTTAAATTACACGATCTGGCTGGCCACATAACAGCTGATTTTCATTTTAAGTTACTCTTTATTTAGACAGCTGGTAGTAAAATATTATAAAAATCGGTCCCACCGTTTTGAAAATTACCTCAAACCAACAGACGGGCAAAAATTCTTAAACTGTATTTTAAGTATTGGTGTCGCGCAAATAACCGAGTGAGCATGAAAAACGCCCAGTATTTTGATATTACAAACAGACACTTCAATTTTATTTATTTGTATAGATGTATTGATAAATCTAAGACACATCTATGTTATTAGCGTTTTAATTTCTAAAAATATATCACAACTTTTTTTTGTCTGAAATAGTTGTCCAACAACATTCCGCTTGGTGGTTAGGGGTATAGCGGCAAGACACACTAGTTTTAAGTTTTGGATTACCGCTAAGTATCTTAGCACAACATTGGCTGCTACGGTTTGCTAGATGCATACAGTAACAAGCGAGACGCCAAGCAATTACTGGACGATATGGACGTTTATGGGCTTAAGGACTTTTTCTCTTACTTGTACATGAACATTCATGGCGTAAAGACCTCATTCACGCGAGAGTTTTATTTATGTGTGTCTAAAACGCGTTGGAATTCAATACAGCGTGCATAGATACATAAATACCTTCGCTTAAAATCGATTACTGCTCGATAACAAAACATTGTTTGAAAACGATTAACTTGAAAAACGCCGACATGTGAATAAATACACCACTCGACATTTGTTTCATTTCAACACTTTTTTACGAGCGTTGATAAAAAACTCAAAGCGAATGAGGCTAAAGGGCTCCCCCTTTAGCCTCATTCGCTTATAAACAATATTCCTGTCCACCATTACATGGAAAGAGAGGGTATGGGACTGATCCCGCCACATATTTCCACTGTTGTAACCACATACTTTAAATCCGGATCCACAATGGTCTCATTAGATGACACTGAGGTTTGACCCTAAGGCAGTCTCGGTGCTTGTAATTGGTCTTGGGACCCGCAACAAATTTAATTGGAAAAGTTAAACAGGAATTAGAAGAGGAAAGATTGGTTCCACTTCCCTCCCTCCAATGCGGGAGGCATGAAGCAAAATTGACTTTTCAGTCTGTAAATAAGAGTATGTACAACTACGATAAGTGCTGTAGTTATCGTAGTTGTACATACTCTTACCTGACCACGACCACGAATATGGCTGAAATTATTGGAGCCTATAAGTAACCGCTAATAGTAGGTATGGCATAAACGTCTGTGTACAGAGAAATTTTCTCGAGTGTTCTCGAAAAAAAAAAATTAGATCTCATCAAACGTTTATTGGATTTAACAAATATATGTGAATAAATAAATGCACTTTTTCAATAGATGAATAAACCATGACCGCTATACTTTATGTGCCTTGACATAAAATCATTGAACAGCATAAATTGCTACCGTAAATTGTTACGTCAGTTAATAACGTAAAAAATAATTACACTTAAAATTATTACTCATTTTTGTAGAGTAAAACGATTTCAATTTCAGATCGAGCTATTTATATTACTCTATATACATATATATTGAATCGAATTGCCGCGAGGACGAAGAAAGAATTCAAGGTCTTACTATCCCTAAATTAATTAACCGTAGCCATCTGAAGACTAACGGACAAACACATATATAACATTATACAGCAAAACACTGCAAAAGGAAAAGTCTTACTTAATAAAATCATACGAACTTGTTAAGCCGGAGTGATATTTTAATTTCATTCCTATTGTAAAGGAATCAACTTAATACTGGGATGTATGTGCTGCCCATGTGAATCTGAAGTAAAGAAAATGAATTGTGGCGAAAGATACTTATATACAAGATATGGACTTAAATAATAGTACGTAGACATAACGAATTTACATTTGTTATGTCTACGCGATTTAGACACACCTTTCTCGCTTTAGTCGCTCTTATCAGTCTTCATGCATGTTTGTCAGTTGCGCGTAATCTTGTTCGGACTTTTTGCTATTACGTCATCAATTTTACACGAAAATGTTCGACCGTCAGAAGTTCGACATTTACCTTGTAACCGCTTATTTACATTTATTTTATTTGTTTTTATAATATCAGCTATCTATCAGCGAAAATCTCAATTTTTCGCCAAAATGATGATTAGTCAGACAAACTGATGAATGTTTTAGAAATCAAAGATTTCATTATATGTATCTTTTAGTAAAAAACTATTAATTTGAATTTACGAACAGGGACTTTGGTTTTTTTTTGTATACATAAATCATTTTTACAATAAGTCGGCGTATCTATAAAAGAACAATTTTTGCTATATATACGCAATCATATGCTGAAATATCAATGTGAACTCATTAACTAATCAAATAATTATATATGTCAAGTGCTTTGATTCTTATTGGTCAAAAAAACTATAAAACCCAAATGGTTGATATAGATTTTATTAGTGATCGAAGCACACACCTCAGAATTTCCTGTTAACTTTAAATATTCTCTATATATTTCTTGTATATTTTGACAATGTCGTATTAATGATTGAATCCTTCTAATTATAAACGGGGACTTAACAGACGTAAAAACCACAGCCAAAATGATTAGATTCGGCACAACCGTTTTTGGATCGTAGAAATATTTGAGGGTATGTTGCGGGCATTCAATTGTGACATTTTGAGCTTTCTACTTAGGATACTGAACTACCATTAGGACTACCTCGTGCGCAATAAGTGGTTGCTGAACTTGTAAGGTTTCACACTGCCCCTAAATGTGGTGAGCTGGCTATGCTCGGGATATCTCTGCGAGATAGAATCCGAAATACGAAAATCCCCAGAAGATCGGGTATAACTGACATTGCATTAGCTCACTAAATTGGCAGTTGGCAAGCCACATCGCTTACCGATAACTGCTGGGGAAGAAAAGTTTTCGAGTCGTGATCACATATCGGACGACGTAGTTTAGGACGATCCCTATCAGGTAGACCGACGACTTGGTGAAAGTTGCTAGGAGTTATTAGACGCGCAGGCGGCAAAGGACCCCATTTTGTTGTGAAGCTTGAAGGAGGATTAGGTCCATTAGTGATCCGCAAAAGACTAAATGATGATTCTGAAGATAATAATAATGTTTCACGTTATAAATTTAATTCAAAATTATTTAAATATTATTCTAGGTCACTATACTCTTATGACATTTAGTTGCGATACTGGAGCCGATATATAATTGAAGGTCAATTAGGGTTATCTTTTGCGTCTAGACAAGTTGTAGACATTTCTTGATTTTATGGTATCGGTCAGCTGTGTTTTTAATTTTATTACAGTACCAAATAAGTATCTTGTATTAATCAATCAAATTAATATTAACGTGATGAGTTGACGCTCATACATGTTTCACTGCGGGGCTTGAGCCTACTCCACAATACAAGGGAAATTGACCTACTATCCTTTTATTACACTCATGGACAAGAAAGAGGGTGATGAATTGTGTTTTTAATCTGTCACCACACGGATAATTAACATATCGACTAGATGTTAATTTTTAGAAGAAACCTACCTACCTACCTACTTTATACACGCGAACTTATTCAGTAATATATTTTTTATAAATATTGCATAAAGTCTTTCGCTCAAGGTCACACAAAAACGCCTTCATTATATCAGATGATCACGACTATAAGGAAAATAGTCGTGCAAGAATCATTTGCGATTTTATTCGCTCCAACCAGTTGTAACTTCTTTAGAGCTGTATCCAAGTTCCGTCAATTTATTCAATGAGGCCTTGTTGGAGAATGACTGTTAAATAGATACAATTGCTCCTAATGCATTTCATATTCAATAATTGTACAATATCAACGATCTTTTTTTCACATATATATTTTTTGTAAAATTTATTACGATTGTGAAATTTCGATAGGCACTAAAAATAAATTTTTAATCTGGGTGATTTTACAAACATAAAAACAATGAAGACAAACATAGAAAAATGACATCTATTCAAGAAATTATTTCTGAATCGCGGCAAGAATTGATTTCAGTCGGTATTGCACGCTTACTTAACTACGTAATAACCGTGTATTGCAAGCTTATTACCGATATATGCATATCGAACATATGCATTGCCTGCAATTGCTATCATTTTGCTATGTTCGTCTGTTAATCCCTGTAGTGCACATTTCTTTGTCCACTCAATGGCCAAATAAATGTCTGTGATGGATTTAAGGGCCTCCAGGTTTTACTCACTAAAATAGTTAAGATTCTTTTCTTAAAAAGGGCCGCAAAAATAGTTGAATTAGAATAGTCAGTCGATATATTTTGTTTTCTAAAGATTATTATATAACATCCGGCATTGTGCTATTTATATTTTATGTAAAGTATCTTATCATAAACTATCAGCTGTAAATTTTTTGACAAGACATTCGCGGATGTCTGTAATGAAAGTTTGATTGTAATATACAGCATGAGCTTTTTTTAGTTTGCGTGAATGACGACATCCAGAAATAAGTACATAAAATCTCTGTAGAGGTCTCTCTCTGTATAATCAGGAGACCCTTTAATTTGGTTTTAATCCTTGGTCAGACGAATTGGTATGGATAGAATTTTATATTCAGATTTCCTTCTCCTGCAGTGATGTGTCTGTTTCCTTACGTGTCATTATGCAAGTGCAGAATTGTATCATGTTCATTTAAATTATCCTAATAATTTTTATTGCAACCTCACAGTCATTTGCATGGTTATGCTACTGGTAAATCTCAGTCTTTAAGATTTCAAATTTCATAATCTACATCGACATGAAATATTAATTCTGTATAATCAACGTAGCCGACGAATGTAACGTAATAGATTTGCGCGTGTAGATAATAATGACAGACTATGATAAATAGTCACAGGTACTTATATAAGAACCGATTTTTCAGTCGTGATTTACCAAAACAATATGTAACCAAGAAGAGATTATCCTCATCAGCTTGTTCTTCAATTCAATTTTTCTTAATGGCAAGCGTGCCGGTGTCGACAATTCTGCCATGCTTGTTCTTATCCCAAATTCTTGGGGTCGACGCAATATGTCATCTTCTTCCATACGGTCCTATCAGACGTCATCTCTGCAGTCAATCCCAGACTGTCATGCCTCACGCAGTCCTTCCATCTTTGCCTCGGTCTTCCTTTATCTCTAAAGCCTTCAACATTCATACCCAAAACTTTTCTCACAATATTACTTTCATCCCGCCTCATCACATGTCCATACCATGTCAGCCGTTCACTCCTCAACTTTGCCGTCACTGGCGCAACCTTTAAACCAAGAAGAGATGACAAACATAAATAGCAGCATAATGGATTAAATTGTACATAAAAACAAGAGTAGGAGTAAAAAAAGAACCGTAATTAAACACTTCTGTGTTGATTCACATAACATTTCGTACGTTGTTGTTAAGACATCTTTAGTAAGACCTTGTCTAACTGTGCACAAGCACACGATTGTATGAAAGAATTAGAGTGCAGTAAGCCTTTTTTGTGGTAGTCTATGGTCTGGACAAACCTCATCCAATCTCTCAGGGGCGATGGATGGATGTGCGGCCCAATAGCCTACCGTATTCTCTCCCCATTGCGACTGGACCGGCCACTGGTATTAATGCCTTGACATGGCCGGCCTGGAAAGAGCAGTAAATTTAAGTTAGTTTCATGTATGCAGTGATAGGCAAAACAAGATTTATATTTGTATACATGGGTTTGAATCAAGATGTGCAAAATAGTCATGTTTTCTTTTTTAAAAGCATACCTATTTACAATTCTTTAAAATTGTAAAGGATTTTAAACGTTGACAGTTCTTACGAGGATTACCGTTAACTTCCCTAAAATTCATCAAATATTTATCGAATTACAAAAAAATATTTCAATCGACCTTAAAACAAAGTGCGTCAAACATTTTTATTGAAATTTAAATAAGAAAATCGTAGATTGGTGAGAACGACAATGTAAATTGCACGTTAAACGACAATGCAGTGTAAATTGCACGTCTATGACAAAAGCTTAGTGGCAATGGGCAGACCACTGAACGAACCGACAACCACTGGGGAAAAAGTAAAAAAATGTTCTCAAGTGGCGACTATGCATCGGAGGACGCAGTATTGGGACGCCCCCCACAAGTTAGAACGACAATCTGGTAAAAGTTGCTGGGCGTCGTTGGATGCAAACGGCACATGACCGCACTTTGTGGCGAAATATGAGGAAGGCGTACGTCCAGCAGTGAACGGCGGCAGGCTGAACGATGATGATGAATGATGAACAAAAGCATAAGAAGATGACAATATTCTTAGCAACTGGTATCATCGTGTATTATTAATTTATACTTATGATGTTAATGTATTATTATAGTATTATCGCTATGAGTCATGATGACGTTTTTGATATTACGAAAAAAGTCTACAATATCGTTTAACATTTTGATATGCTTGACTTATATATTTAGTGATTTAATTTTGCATGCAATTATTCTCCCTATATTGCCCGTGGATGGCGTAAAAGATGACTATGGGATATAATATGCACATAAGATCCGTGCAAGAGAAGGAAAACTCGAAATGAAAGCCTATACCAACATGTCTGACCAGCATGGCTCGAGCCCAACAGTGGGACGTATGTGGACTGCGATGATGATGTAATATTCAGTTTTTTTTTTTGCTTTAATATACGTTGTAACGTGCTGAATAATAAGTGTCTGAACAGCATGTCTTTTCCTTTTTGTTCTAATTGTAAGATCAAAAAGCAGAAAAAGCCTGTAAGGGTTTTGCCTTTCTCGCTCTTCTCGATTTGTACAGGAAATTTTTAATTTATATTAGTATAATTTCAAAAATATGCAATAAGCAATTTAATACATGTGGAAACCTTGATGTTATATAGAGAGAAAATTGCTGCCATAACTCGTGCGTCATATTAATGTTTAACAAATCGAATAAATGTAATTGTAATGAATTTTGTACAGACTAACAAGTGCTCTAACCACTATTTTTGGGTAACGTCTGAAATAATCAGTAACAATCTTCTATTTAATTTATTGAGTTTCAAGCCTTTATTGTTGAGCAAAAAGGCAGCATTACACACGTCTACATTTCCCCATGGTTAGTCGCGTGTAACAGAGGTGCTCTTATTGCTTACCGGACTCGCTTTTCCATTTCATATTTATGGATTTCTTACCAGAAAATTCAAAGATAGTTTCGTTATAAGTGTGTTTAGCTATTATACTGATAAGGAAGAAACTGTGAGAGAAGTGGGGTTTGATGCTCATGGAGTAATCAGCACCACAATCATGTTCATTGTAACCAGTTCACATACGTCGGTTTCCGTATATACAGAGTGTATCAGGTTATGGGGCAACTGGTCAAAAGGGAGCTAGGCAATGGTGGTAGGAAGCCATGAAAAAAATTTGAACGAAAAATATCGATTCGTTAAGGAATTAGAGACATGTAAAGTTTACAATTTTGTCATCGCTTTTCGTGTAAATCCGATTGAAATGTATAAAGTCAATGATATTTAATACGCAACATATTCATACTTTGTTAAACGATCATTAGAAATTGAATAAATCAATGATTACGTTCGCATAAGCAAGACAAACTTCGCTTTAAAACAGCTGATCGGCCGATGATCGTTGACGGCTCGCCGTTGTTACCTACGCTCATTGAAGTGTTTGCGCAATTCTAAGTATTAATGAATGAAATTATACTGTCGAAGCTATACATGCCTACATGTATTCTGTCTGTACACGCCTACATAATACGTAACATTTAAGGCATAGACTCTTAGACATATTTTTTTGAAATTACTATAACTATTATGTTATATTGTTTTTTGTGTAATATACATTATAATTACGATCTATGACCGTTAAACTACAACATACTCGAACAGTTGTCCCATAACCTGATACATCCTGTATATCGCAGAAGAACCGAGGACTATATCTTATGTTAGGCTGGGTCTAGTTACTAATATTTAGTTATCACAGCCACAAGGTGTTCTTATTTACCTAATCGTTAAAATAAAGCAAGATAATGCCGGGTTGTAACTATGTAAGAATGAAATTCACCATATTTTTTCTTCCATGGTTGTAAACGACGACTAGGAGATATTTATATGCAAATAACAATAGCAAGAGAAGAATTGGAAATAAAACTCTACAACAAAGCATGTGACCAGCGTGGTAGATCTATTTCCTTTCCATTATGGAGGCTCGCATCTGGGTATCGGACCCAGCAGTGCGACGTTTATGAGCTCAGATGATGATGGCTATAACTAATAATACAATTTTGTTACAGTCCTGGGATGCATTTTTCCGCAACGCAACTAATGGCGCTCAACCAGGCGCGGCATACACACCTCCACCTAATCTAGCTCCATATTCGAGGAATGAGGTTCCACTCACTTCATTGGTACCATCTGGTGGTGGTATGCCCTCCATTGCTGCAGGTTCGAATAAAATTATTTTTATGACCATAGACTTTCTTGATTTCGTAATACGCACCCAAATTCTTATTGTCCAGTAATAAAAGTAATTTTATCAGTTTACAAAATATGATGTGACTAAGGTGACTTTTACGATATAATGATATAACTAGTTGCTATATCTAAAATCGCCAAGTAATATTTACAGGTTCCCCAATTAACGAGAAGATCATAGATGACCATCTCGCTGTGCAGGCCATCATCAGGAGTTATCAGGTGAAGACTGTTCCATTTTATACTTCATACTATTGTTATATGTTATTATTGTTTGCACATTTTGCTCCCCCCCCTCATAATTCTCTCACGCGATATATTCCACATTCAATATCTTGAACTCCTTTTACATAGGTAGGTAGATTTTAAAACAATATAAAGTCCTACACTTGCTTCAAGAACATTGAATAACACTTAGCAGCTTTCTAGTAATTGCGATTGTAGGTCACGCGAATATTAATAATGGTAGATAGAACAATAGAGTTACAACCTTTGTTTATATGTTCTTTAACATAAAACGGTTGAACACAATACAATGTAATATTCAATAAAATTTAATTTTTATTTGTTTCCCTGCAAATATTTTAAATTAACTACTTTTTTTTTAATTACACGACGTTATTAGGTAATAAATTATAAGAAATATATTTTTCATTGCAACTGCATGTGAACGAATTGGCATAGCGGTTCCAATATATAAATTTGAAGGAGCCCGAATTTTTATTAAGCACACGATCTAGCGATATTATAAAACTAGTTTATCATGTGTGGCACAGCAGAGTTGATATTGGATATATTAAATGCTTTGAATTAAATATTTTGATTCAATAAGTCGCTAGACCGTGGATGTTTGAGATTTGGGCTAAAATATGACGTGGTGGCGGGTGCGTGACAGGCTCGTGGTCACCTGGCGGCCGATGTGGACCCGCTCGGCATCACAACAGCGAACCTGGCCGAACTAGGCATGCGCGCGGCGGGCTCCGAGCTCATCATGAGGAAATATTTCAAATTTGGTACGCAGGACACACAGAAATGTCTTTGTCGTATTTGGAGGCATTCACAATCGTATATCGTTTCGTTATTTATTCAAACATTGCATTGCGTGCCCACTGATTGTTGTATCGTAATCAGCGATATTATAACACACATACATATTAACAGTCATGCTTCTGTGAGTGAGTGGTTATGTATTGAGAGGTTCCCTTATATGGCTAAAATTCAACGTAGTTTTATACACCAACGTATACAGAATATGTAGTCTTAAAAGTGCATCAATTTTGAAATCACTAGAGTACTTTCATAATTACTGGACAGTCGTGAGATTGTCTAAGTCTACTTTTATGTAATTTACAACTTGTGTATCATTTAGGGTATTTGACTGTTTTCATAAGACTGTCTAAAAAAATAAACAATGTTATTAATAAAAATACTTCATGATAATATTAAAAAAAATGCAAAGGGATTCATATTACTAGTAATACCGCGTAAATGTATCGATAACAATCAATGATGTCACAATTCAATGATTTTAAGTTACACATGAACGTGATAATTTTTTTCTTTTATAATACAATTAAGAGAAAAATATGCAATGAAACCAACCATATAAATGAAAAGTGAGCAAGACATAATTAAATGTAAAGGCCTCATATACGTTCTACAAAAATTTAAACCCTATTCCTCAGGGTTTTGCCAAAGTATGGGTCGCGCGCGACCCAATGGTGGGTTGCTATCGGAAATTGGGTGGACCCAGAAATATAAGATAATCCGACATAAAATAGATAAAGGTACTTTAAAATGAAATCGGTCCTCGTCATAAGGTCTCGCGTCGGCGAATATTTTCTGATCACGGAGATTAGGAAATCTCTGTATAACAAATATTTTGTGTCCCTTTAAGAATTTTTTAAGATGGTTACTTCGGCTCTCAAATTTGGAAGTTGTTGTTAGGTGGGTCGGAGTCCAACAAGTTTTGGAACCATTACCTTATTTATCAATTGCGTTTTCGGGCATATAGTGAATAACACTCTAATTTTATTTTGTGATTTACTCAAAAACAATAAAATATTTCCGCTTTTTATATTTACATATGCATACTGCATATGTATCAGAATTATTCATGTTTTTATACAGACAAATACCCTATTGTAGATAACACTTACAATCAACTTCACTGCTTATGAAATACATAGATGGTTACCATTTCGATATTGTAACTTGCATATGCATGTGTGTGATAAATATTCGCTGCCGATTTATATCAAAATTTTTGTTGCTGTTGATATTTGGTTACAAGCGAATATAGACATAGTAAATAATTTAACAGGACATACATACATCATGTTTTCAGTAACCTAATTATGATTTAATTAACGATAGTAATTAAAATTGTTGCATCGTTCACTATTAAAACATTTTTATAAAGTTATAATATTGATCACTAACCGGACCGACACTAAAATGCTAGTCTCAAATGAAACAAAAATTCCAAAAACAAACAATCAAAATTACTAATGTTTCTTTTCTGCGTAGTAACATAACTTTTCGTTATAATAATGTAATGGGAATATTATCTGTCTTTTATATTCATGTAATACAATTTATTTATTGTTTTAATGTATATTGCATTAAGTGCATAACAGTTTCTGGTGTTATGAATTATAAGACAAATGTGCACGATATGGGCTCTTTCGGATTACTACTTCGTCTTACAATCTCTTATAATTTTCATATTCCTTGAATACTTATACTAAGTGCATAATAATTTCAATTGCATATTTACTTATTTCTTTCTATATAAACTATGTATAAAATGTGCAAGTTTATGTAATATATAATATGTTTATATTTGGTATCCTTATACACATATGTCTTTATGTAATAATGCATCGAATGTATTTATTATTGCTTTGTGTGAAAAAGAAAAAAAACGGAATGTAGAGGAGGATCACTTAATTTTTTGTCACTGTGATTGTTTTTTACATTCGATGTAGTCCCGTGGTCACCTAGTGGCGCATTTAGATCCATTGGGGATCTCTACCGGGGACCCAGCTTCAAGTGGCGAATGGCACGGCGGGTTACGCGCATTTGCTAGCGAGGCTGTCATTAGAGAACACGTCAGATTCGGTATGACCTGCCACAATCTATATTGTATTGCTGCACACATAATGATGTCAAGTGGACAATCTAAGAGCGTTAATTAAATAGCTCGATGTTGATATGTTTAATAGAAAATAGTCCATCTGATATCACATAAAGTGATTGAGCAATACGTTAATCTAACTTACAATGCAGTTCTGTAAGGGGTTTAGTTTCGGTCTCACTCTTCACACAGGCTGTTTGCGGTAATGTCTTGCGACACGCCCACCTCACGTTTAATTTTCCTTGTACCGTACGTAGTTAGTAGCTTTCTGGTGCTTGGTATGTAGTTGATTAGTAGACACTATGTTATCTTAAGGTGACGGATTTGTTCGTTTTACATATAAATAAATAGTCACACGATCGTACAAGATTTGAAAATTAACTAATTGGTGACCATTGGTAATAATTGAGACTAGCTTTTTTATTTTTTCGGTCACATACTAAAATTAGATAGATTTTTAGGTTGATTGGTTTTATATTAATTGATAAATTCGGTTAATTTAATGCGCATACCAATAACTGATCCCTAATCATATTCCTTTACTAGATAATACATTTTAAATGAAATTATTACATTTATAACTATAACAGTTGATTAGGTACAGTACAAACTCAGATTATCAGCACATTTGACAGAGAAGAAGAGTTAAGAGACAGAAGAGTTAATGGTAAAAATCTAGGTGAAAACATGTAAATGCAAACATGTTTGTAAGCTACTGAGTTGTTTTCCTTTTAGTTTTTACCATAAACGTTGTCAGACGCATTCTTTTAGAAATCGATATTAAAGAAAATATACGTACAGAATAAATCGAATTGGAGTATGAGATTATTTATTTAATTGGTAATATGTATTTAAAAATGCAATTAAATCACTGACATTTAAGAGATTTTATAAAAAGCATAGAATCTGTCACATTTTTTGTAGCATGTAAATTTGTGACCTGAAAACTACTCCACTTTAATATAATTTTATACAGTATATACATATACAAGCCTTGCATAGTAAAAAACCACAGCATTCCATTCGTGATACAAAAACATTTTCCTCTAGTGAATTATTCTACGATGAACACAAACGTTACGTTACTTTGTTGCTCTTATAGGTAAAAATATTAATTACCTATTATTATTACCTAATAATTATTATAAATATTAATAAATATTAATTAAAAATATATAAGCACGATCTATGTTGTGTTATAATTAACTAACCTTGCCTTGTCCTTTAACAATTAGTCAATTACTATTGTACACTTAACGCTGATATGTACAAATATACTCACTAATATAATAATAAAGTATTGATATGCCTGAGTATATAATAATACAATATATTATAATCAGATGCCTTTTATATTCTGTTTATCATACATGTAACTTGTTTTCATCAGTATAAAAATAGGCTGTATAATATTAGCCCTAATGATGATGCGAATAAGGCTTTTGTCAGTATATGATATAAGAATTAATTATTTTTCGCTTTTTATTTGATTTTAAATGACTAACTAAAGGATTGGCCGTTGCATTATTACACGCTAAACGAGTATGTTGTGCACTAAAAAACAGATCCGAGGACACCACATAGCGAATCTCGACCCATTGGATATAGCAAACTACCCATTGTCCGGTAAAAACCCTCGGGAGGTGATTCACAACAGCTACAGGTTTGGTAAGGAGATAGAAAACCTGAAATAAAAAAAAAGCACCATGGCCACTCGTATCGCATACATATGTCTGAGTAGTTATGGCCGCGAAGCACTTCTTTAATTTTCCACCTGCAACACGTTTTTTTTTTTGATGTCATGAATTCAAATGGAGTTGGTATTTATTTAATAAAAAAATAGCGACTTCGACTTAATTGCTCAGATGTGACATACAAGTTCTAAGTATTTTGTCGTGTCATTGCAGTAGGATTTTTGGTCTTTATGAACAGAAGTTTAATGATATAAATATTTTTCATACAATTTAGTTTAATTATATTAGTTTATAAATCACTGAGAAAGGTGGTAGTCAATTTTATAGTTCGTTATTTAGTGATTATGATTTTTTTATTTGTTAATTTAATTATCTGTTCGTAAATCACCCAGAAAGCTAGTAGCCATAACTACGTTATTGTAAATACACAAGGTCCTCGATTCGCACGATTGCTCATCTCAAATGTTAGTGGAATGCACGTTTATTCATCCTATCGTACATAACATTTTGCATGCACTATATGTAAATATTATGGTTTGAGAGTTTGCATGATAATTAACACGTGCATATAAATACTTCTTGTAAGAAGTCTAATTAAAACAGTGTATGTTCATTAGTGATGTTTTTAAAAAAATATTTAGTATTTTTCTTTTAAAAATTGTTCTTACTTCAAAAATATGGTTAAGGTTGTAGTTTACCACATTCTGATCGTTTTAGAATGTCGCTAGTACTTTATATTTGTTTATTAATTACGTGGAAAATTCAAGATAATGCCAAGGCACTCTAAGAATCTAAACACTGTAATATCACAGCATTTGTTCTCAATTGTCAATTTTATCTGTATATAACTTGTGTTCTCATTTCCATTTTGTTTTTAAATATATGTATGATATTTTGGGATCTATTTCGTTTCGATAAAACATTTATGATGCTAGTAAAGGGATATGATACGATTTTATAACTGCTTATATTTGTGCTTTTCTTTGAAGGGTCTTTTATCTTCATATTATATTTTTGCATTTAAAATTATTTATACGTTCCTACTTTGATTGTAAACTTGTGATTATAGATGAAGCTGACATGGACAGAGTATTCAAATTACCATCTACCACGTTTATTGGTGAAAAAGAAAAAGCGCTGCCTCTGAGGTACTAATTATATTTTTTTTTATATTATAGAATTAGGGAAATATATTAGTTAATTTTTCATTAAATTATTGCATGTATAAGTTGCCGTTTAAGTAAGTAATTTTAGTTGTACAAATATAGTCGTGCGTCGTCTTGTTTCAGCTCATATATGTCCCACTGCTGGGCTAAAGCCTCCTCCAGTATGTGAAGGAAATTGACCTACCATACCATGCTGATCAGACATGTTGGTATAGGGGTTTTATTTCGAGCTTTCCTTCTCTTGCACACATATGCATATTATATCCCTTGTCGTATTTTACGATATCCACGGGTAAGATAGGGGGTATCGAATTGTATTCTTACTCCGTCACTACACGGAAAACAAACTGTTATACAAATATCGTTAATTAAATTTCCCTATTCATGACGGCAAAATTATAATGAGATTTGTATGAATAGTTAAAAATGAGGAAAATGTATCTCATCCTGAAGTACTCGTGTTGATAGTATCTTTGTATAACTTTATCTTGTAATATGACGGATTAGATAAAATTAATATTTGGCTTATCATCATATCTGACGTACCTGTTTATCTATAAGAGTCCTTTCCATATTTATAATTGTTTTATTGCTTGAAGAGAATACCTTGCAATGTTAATCTGCTTTTTAGTTTGACATTTTCCCAACATCATGTTTTTATAAGTCTCCTCTTTATAACTACCACTTTAGTGAGCAGAGGGGTAACACGAGCCTCTGTAGTTGAATACGACGCTGCGCTTAAAGCAGAACTCAGCAGGTTATGGGGCCCAGAAGCCCTTTTTGAAAACCTTATGCTAGTGACGGGTTAAGAATATAATGTGTCGCTATCTATAACTTTTTCATGGGAGTCTTAAATGCTACCCGGATTATGACAGTCGTATATCGTCAAGAGAATGAGCAGCAGCACTTGTTGGTAACTTTATAAACACTAACTGCGATCGCTGAACCGGCTGTCAAGCGTAGCGATTATGCCGAGATAGTTAGGCTTTTTGCGTCCAACCAAGATAAACGGAGTCTGGCTTGTCCAAGTTTTATTAGGCTCTTTACATTGTTTCTTGTATTTTATCAAAATTTAACAAAATTTAAACATTTTAATGATCAAAAAAAGGTTCATTTTACATTCAATTTTTTTATCGTACCTATAAATACTGAGACAAAAGATCCTCAATAGTGTAGGGTGTCCGGCTTTTTTTATCCAAATGTCCGGCTAAACTGGCTGGTCTGTTCGGCTATTAGGTTTAGCGACCTGGCAACCCTAGTTACAATACATTTTCAGTAATTTTTTATTTATTTATTTATATAAGGCTCATCTACGACAAACACAAACATATGATAAAAACATTCCAGTGGCTTAAAACTAGTGTTTACATCAATTACAGACCTGCACAACATTAAGGAATATATTACTATGCGTAAATTCATGTTAGAGATAAAAAGAAAAATATTAATTATCTAATAAATAAAATAACGAGTAGAAGTAATTAAAACGTACCTAAGTAAAATCTAAGATAAGTAGTTATTTAGAAGAATAAATTATAATATAAGTAAGATGTAAGTAATGGGTAAAAATTAGCGATTAGAATTTTGTATACGCATAAAAAAAATAAACCCTATTTCCTAACTAAAAACCAATGAAGTGAACCTATAAGAAACATTGGTAATCATTGTAATGCTACAAACAATTTAATGAAAAGCCTAATAATACTGTCTAATACTCTGATACAAAACCTCTGCTTTTCTTAAAGTTCTTACAGCAGTATATTTAAATAAAAAAATTAAAAATGGTGTAATTGCACTCCTACATGCGTATTTTTATATTATTAAAAATAATGGATTAAATCACTGAAAGTTAAATTATAATTTCTAACGAAGGAAAAATGTTAAGACATTCAAACTGGAGAAAGTTATATAGAAATCATATATATATATACAGGGTGTATCAGGTTATGGGGCAACTGTTCGAGTATGTTGTAGTTCATGTTGTAGGTCATAGATCGTAATTAGAATGTACATTACACAAAAAACAATATAACATAAAAGTTATAGTGATTTCAAAAAAATGTGTCTAAGAGTCTATGCCTTAAATGTTACGTATTATGTAGGCATGTACAGACAGAATACATTTAGGCATGTAAAGCTTCGACAGTATAAATTCATTCAGTAATACCTAGAATTGTGTAAACGTTTCAATGATATACTCAGTGCCAGATAACGTGGCAAAAGACGACCTTCACCTACCTTCACCACGATATCTTAAAATGCAAAAAAATCTATCGCTTACCATACAAATCTATCGAAAAGTTGTATCGCAAAATTCTCTTGGAAGATGCCTACCAGGAAGCAACATTACAAACAGCACAACCCAAAATTTTATGAAATCTAGTAAAATTACCATAGAAAATATATGTTTTTAATATCCTATAATCATGTATTTCATCATCATCATCATCATCATCATCTTGCTCTTATCCCAATTACTTGGGGTCGACGCAATATGTCATCTGTTTTGACATATTGCAAAAAGTTTCGGCAATGACTTTTATGACCGGCCGCCTGCCTGACGTCAACCCTCCTTGGGAATGTAATCGTTGACCCAAATGGTACCAGATGGAGTTGGTCCGGGTCAATGTAGGGCTCTTAGTCGTCTTTTACGACACCCACGAGCAAAGCAAGGGTTGGTAGTATTCGAAGCCGCTACCACACAGCATAATATAATAATATAATATCATCATCATCATCTTGCTCTTATCCCAATTACTTGGGGTCGACGCAATATGTCATCTGTTTTGGCATATTGCAAAAAGTTTCGGCAATGACTTTTACGACCGGCTGCCTGCCTGACGTCAACCCTCCTTGGGAATGTAATCGTTGACCCAAATGGTACCAGATAGAGTTGGTCCGGGACAATCTAGGGCTCTTAGTCGTCTTTTACGACACCCACGAGCAAAGCAAGGGTTGGTAGTATTCGAAGCCGCTACCACACAGCACTAATACACTCATTTGCAAAAAAAACGGGCACCTAAGCAATGAACCATTTCAAATGTTAATATTTCTTTGTTTGATAATTATAGGTAGTTTTATCCACACAATTTGCTAAATTAATAAGAAAATAATCGTTTTCATCAGTATTTCATAAAATTTAGATACAATTTATGGGAAATAATGCTAAACCTCGCTAGTAGTGTATATTCGCTAGTAGTGCATATGCTCATGAAGTAAAAATAAAAAAGTTTTTTTGTTTGTTTTTCTTTAATAAAGTAAAAGCAGATAAATGTTTAGTATCGAGTGTGACCCCCTCTAGCTAAAATCACAGCTTGAATTCGTCTGGGCATGCTAGCGAGTATATCCCGGATACTTGCTTGCGGAATACGTTCCCACTCCGCAGTAATCACATTCTTCAGCTCTCTGATGGTCTGCGGAGCCGGGTGTACTGATCTCACACGCCGTTTCAGAACGTCCCAGACATGCTCTATGGGATTGAGGTCGGGACTTCGAGCTGGCCAATCCAAACGACGAATGCCGACCTCTTGCACATACGCATTAACATCGCGGGATCGGTGGGCGCGAGCATTGTCGTCCATAAAAATCGAGTCTTCACCTAGAGCGGCCAATGCGGGTTGTGCATGAGAAATTAGAACTTCCGTTATGTATCGATGCCCAGTCAGTGAGCCGTTTTCAATGAAGACTAACTCTGTACGATCCATTGAATTTATTCCTGCCCAAAACATAACAGAGCCCCCACCATAAGGTGTGATTTCTTCGAAACATGCCTCTGCAAAGCGTTCTCCTTGTCTTCTTAGCACTCGCCGACGTCGATCTTCACCGAACAGAGATATCCTGGCTTCATCAGAGAACAAAACCCTATTCCAATCGTCTTGAGTCCATGATTCACAATTTCTAGCGAACCTAAGCCTGTGAACTCTGTGCTCACGGAGTAATTTGGGGCCGCGGGCCGGGCGGTGACTGCGTATATTGGCAGCGAGAAGCCTCCTCCTGACCGTCCATAGACTAATATGCACATTTCTTACTTCTTGGAGGTTGTTCTTAAGATCCACATACGAAGATTTGCGATTTCTCAATGCGCGACTCACAAGAAAACGATCATCCCGTGGTTGGGTACATGGTTTTCTTCCAGAACCAGGCCTTCTCTCGACGGAACCAGTCTCCTGATATCGCTGCCAGGTCCTTTGGACTGTCGAGCGACTAACATTTAGCCTCCTAGCCACGAAACATTGGCTGCAACCCTCTTCAAGCAGCGCGATAATTTTGGTAGCTTTTACCACTTTATCTACCATTTTTGATACAGCCAAACAGCATTAAATAAAGCTTTGACAGTCAAGGATATGAAATTAATCGATAAAAATTGAATAAAAGTTATGAAAGTCGATGTTAACTTCTGGAACTTCGCGCCAAAAATGTAGGATAAAAAGGGGTTTTCTGTAAAAATGAACATCAAATGAAAAATTGAATTTAGAACGTACTTTTTTAAATACCACAGCATTTTTAAAACCGGCCAGTAACGTGTACAAACGATTGAAACCTTTTTGGTATTGTATCTTTTTAAATATGAATGAAAATCAAAACCGCCCGTTTTTTTTGCAAATGAGTTTATAATAATATAATATAATATGTATATAATATAATCATGTATTTCATTGTTTTAAAATACCAGATTAACCTGTAACTGGTGACATTTCATTATTTTATAAATAATATCATTGATAACAATGCCAAATTACTTTCAAATGTCTGAATATCAAAAGTTTTTAAGTAACATTAAAATTAAAGTACCGAGAATATTTATATAAATTCAATATAATATAGATCCTATAATTAAATACGTAATTAGCTTCGAAGAGTTATGTAACGCCCAAAAAATGCCAAGTTTTAAGTTATGACACATTTCTTTCAACTCATTTTACCGTCAGGTGTAATAAACCTAAAGGATCGCACAAGTAGATGTAAGATTTTAGGTTATGTGTATCAAACATAAAATCTTTTCTTAACTGATTTTAGCGTCAGGTGTACGAGATCAGTGGCATCGTGTGGCCCAGTCGCCATTTTGTTTGACATTCCGTGTGGAGCACGTAAAAGATATTGAAAAGAAAAAATGATGGGCCTCGATGACAGTATATACCGAAAGATTGATGCATTCATAATTCATGTATCAGACAGCAGTGATAGTAACAGTAGTGGAAGTGACAGTCCAGAACTATAGATTTTTGTAAAGTCATAAATAAATTATTTTAGTATATTATTTTACCTCACCTTACGTATTTAACAAAAAGTTAGCTTTAAGATAGGTTAGCTATAGCTATATATATATTACCTAAAAGGGAACATGTAACGCCATATATGATCAAACATAAAATTTTAAACATGAAATCAAGAAGAGAGCTCCAGCTCGCATGTACGACCCAAAAAATATTATGGAATAAAAACCCTGAATACTTATTTGAAAAACTTACATGGCTTAGAGATATTCACTCAAGAACTATACGCTCTAATTCATCTTATACTCTTCAAATACCAATGCACAAGACTAGTGGTTTCAAAGGCTGTTTCAAATATAGTGCATCAAAAATATGGAATAACATTCCTCCTCCTTTGAGACAAAATATAAGTTTTAACAGCTTTAAAAAAAAAATTAAACTACTACTATTATACCGAAATAAAACCATATTTGATGCGACATTTGTATAACGAACTGATGAATAATTACATGACGTAAGCTACAAATTTGTAATAAATACATACGTCAATCGCTGCTCACATACACGCATACGCACACACATACACACATTCACACACGCAAACATACACTCAACACTCATACACACAAAAATGAAAAAGCGAACTCATCATACAAAAGCACATCTTTCATAATTCAATTCATTAATTTTATTTATATTGTTATCATTCTTATTGTAAGTTATTTTATTCCTCTTTCTTTTTTTTTTCTTTTCTCTTTTTTTTTGTTATTTTTCTTATATATTTGAGGAAATGGGTTTTCTGAAAACCAGCCCTGCATAATTTATATGCAGCACAATGCTGAGCATTCCCCTATTGTCAAAATAAATTAAAAACATGTATTTTAATTATTAGTTATTATGTGACAATAAATGCTATTCTATTCTATTCTATCAGTTTCATGCTAGGGCAGTGGTAAGGTAGGTAACGTGTACTATGCTTTATTATTGCACGTGTAGGTGTTTAATAATTACTTAATTAAAATTCTAAACAAATTACACGCAGACAAATGTTTGTAACCTCTGTACAGTCTAGACACCTTCACCACGATATTACAACGATAAGACGGTTTGTATGGAAAGTGATAGAATTAGCGATAAATTACTTGGATTTGATGATATCGTGGTGAAGGTCACCAAATCACCTCTTCTGCCATCATGCTATTTGACAAACACTATAGTGTAGGTTTGTACCTACGAGCGGCGAGCGGTCAACGGTCATAGGCCGATCAGCTGTTTTAAAGCGAAGTTTGTTTTGTTTATATGAATGTAATCATTGATTTATTCAATTTCTAATGAACATTTAACAAAGTATGAATATGTTGCGTATTAAGTATCATTGACTTTATACATTTCAATCAGATTTACACGAAAAAGCGACGACAAAACTGAAAACTTTACATGTCTCTAATTCCTTAACGAATCGATATTTTTCGTTCAAATTTTTTTCATGGGTTCCTACCACCATTGCCAGTTGCCCCATAACCTGATACATCCTGTATATATATGTGTACAATTTTATATCCGAAATGATAATTAATAGCAAAAACAAGGCCCCACTAATACTTTCTAACTTTGTTAATTTTAATAAATCGTTTTTGTTTTCAGAGAGATCTTAACCCGACTTGAACAGGCCTATTGTAACAATATTGGTATTGAATTTATGTTCATCAATTCGTTGGAACAATGTAACTGGATCAGACAACGTATGGAACCACCTAACGTGACTAAAATGAACAACGACCAGAAAAGATTGATCCTTGCTCGTCTCACAAGATCGACCGGGTATGTTATTTTTGTTTTCCAATTGTTCTTTTTGTATATACAAGTTACCTTCATGTTAACTGGAAAATTACTCTCCAATACCATATTGGTCAGAGGGTTTCGTATAGATTTTTATTTCGGGTCTTACTTTTATGGCCGTTTGCTGAATTCGTCACCATGCGATGTACAATTTATAAGATAAGTTGTGCCTTGTTATATTTTCGTTAACGAGAACATGAGGACTGAGGAAGCCATGATTGGATTATGAGATAATTCATTTATTTTCACAGATAATTATGAATCACATAATAGTATAAATGTATCTAAAATATTGTAAATTAAACTCTTAGTTTTTGACAACAAGGTTTATTTTGTTATGACAAATAGAACATCTAGCAGCCGAATTTTATGATTAAAATTTTACACTTTACGTGCATTGAATAACAAATTCAATTATATTACTGACAAGGATATAGATAGGCTAAATAAAATGTGACAAATTTCAGAGAATAGCGTTTTCCACAATTTCTTCTTGGTATAATATGATGCATTTAGTTCCTGTTTACGGTGATAACGTTGTATACTGCGCAATTACTAAACTGTTTACTCTAGGACATTTATAATGTTTATAAATACATTACACTATTGTAATTTCAAGTCATCGTTATAATTATTTTATAATTAATTACAATTAATTACTTTTGTGTTTACGCCTACACTAATTATCTATTTCGAGAAAGTCTAAAGATTTGATGAATACTGCTTAAAGAGTAATTTTAACTATTTTAATAATGTCTTAACTGTACAATATCCTTACTAATATTATAAATGTGAAAGTAACTTTGTTTGTCTGTTACGCTTTCACGGTTAAACCACCGAACCTATTTCAAAAATTCTTTCACTAATGCATAGCTATAATATCAGGGAGTAACATAAGCTATATTTTATCCCGATGTTCCCACGGGAACTACGCGGGTTAGGCGACTGAAACAGAAGCGAAGCGAAGGCGGGTTGCTAGTTTTTAATATTTTGAAGACAAACAGTATTGATATATGTAGAGAAATGACACTAAGGTTTGTTTACGGTTTAGACTGAACAAACACAGGTCTACGACCAGTGTGTGTTACCAGTAATGACTTACGGCACGGAAGCGTGGTCTCTAAATGTAGGCCTCATAACCAAGCTCAAAGACGCTCAGCGTGCTATGGAGCGGGCTAAGCTCGGGATTTCTCGTAGAGGAACGGGTGTAACCGACATAGCACGAAGGATTAGCACGTTGAAGTGGCAATTGGCAGGCCACAACGTCTGACGAACCGACAACCACTGAGGAAGAAAGGTTCTTGAGTAGCGACCATGTCTCGGACGACGCAGTGTAGGACGCGCCTCCATTAGATGGACTGACGGGCCATGGACGGTAAAAGATGCTGGGCGTTGATTACATAGCGTGAATGTAGGCGACACAGGATCGCATTTTTTGGCGAAACACGAGGGAGCCCTACTTCCAGTAGTGGACTGCGATAGGTTGAATGACGATGATGATGATTAGATTGAACAATTGTTAGACACCGCTGTTTTCCATTTGTCGTCACCTGACAGTATTGTTCATGCAATTAAAAAAAACTACTTCACGCTAAACCGTAGGTAAAATAAAGTATTGATTTGAATACTTGTGTTGTTGTTTTGTAGGTCATTGTGAAGGACGAGCCGGTACGCCAATATATCAATCGTTTCTACAAGCTAACGTGGAAATATGTTCTATGTCACGGTGCCAAATTTTACGTATAGTATTTTAGTACATGGTGCCAAGTTTAGGGCATTTAGTACACGGTTAATGAATGCGGCGCCACTTAAATTCTATTTATTTTTAGCCATTATATTCAGCCATTGTACTGCAGGGGCTTATATGAAAGTTGATTATGTCTAAGTATGTATGCACATAATCATTATCATCTTAGCTCGTATATGTATGCCCCATTGTTGGGTTGGAGCTTCCTTCATATTAGGAGGGAAATCGACCTACAAACGCTGGTGAGACGGGTTGATAGAGGAGTTCATTTTAAGCTTGCCTTCTGCATATATGTTATTTGCATATTATAATACCTTAGTTGTCCTATATGACAACCACGAGCAAGAAAGGGGGTGGTGTATTCTTACTCCTTCACCAAGCGGACACCTTTACAATAAATTCCGGCAATTTTACAATTAATTGTGCAGTTTGCCGCTTAAGCTAATGCTAATTTAATACAAATTATCTACAGATTTAGGTTTTTTAAAAACTCAGCCATGCATGTATGTATGACGTATTTTTCACGGAGTTAGTAACATTATATTATTAACTAGCAACCCGCCCTCGCTTCGTTTTTAGTCGTTTTACCCGCGTAGTTGCCGTTCCCGTGGGAATACCGGGATAAAATATAGCCTAGTTTACGTGCTGATATTATAGCTTTCCACTGGTGAAAGAATTTTTGGAATCGGTCCAGCCGTTTTGAAGATTACCCCCGAACAAACAGACAGACAGACAAAAATTTTTTAGTATTTTAGGCATAGGTGTCGTGCAAATAACCGTGTGAGAATGAAAAAAGCCTATTATTTTGACATTACAAACAGACACTCCAATTTTATTTATTGGTATAGATTAATAAAATTATATTATAATTAATTAATGAGTTTTTTGGTGATTAAACGCAATATTTCTTTATTGTCTGTCTGTAATTAGAACACCCTCAACTATCGCATGTAATATTTTCAGAAATTATAAATTATTATCGATGTAAATAAGTTAGCGTATGTATTAACAAACAGATTAATATTAAATTGTAGAAATCATTGTAGAAAGAAAATTGGTCTTTTTATATACATCACGAGTAAATTGATAAGAATGGCCTTATATGTACGCTATGTAATAAAAAGTATATCATAACTTTACTTTGGTGATATCATACAAATAATCCCGTGTGATATTACTTTCACTAGATGGATTTTATAAGTATAATAATATCAGGATTAGTTATCTTATAGATACAGTCGTCAGTCATCAATTTATACAGGCGATTATTATATAATTCAGCTCGTTATTTAGGAGGTAATCTCTAGAGATTAACCCTTGCCGTATTATAAGATAGCGTATAAACCATAAATATATACAGTGAAATTTCGATGTATCGAATGCAAAATTCGAATTAACGAATTTTCGACTTATCGTGTAGAGGATTTATTTGCTAAAATTTGTATTCGAAAGGCACTATTTTTAAGTTCCTTAGACTGTTTAATTAAAGTATTTGTTCGCTGCATGTTTACCAAGTGCAAACAATTATTTTAGATGTTATTGCTATGAGAGAATTTCAAGTAAGTTTAAGGGTTCCGCGGAGGAGATTGTTCGATTTATTAAGAATTATGACTTAATGAGATTCGAGTTATAAGATGCCCACGGTAGTAGGACCTTATTGATTATGAAGGCACTGATTATGCACTTTAATATCGGTGTTTAATTTTACAGATTTGAGAACTTCTTGGCTAAGAAATGGTCGTCAGAAAAACGTTTTGGTCTAGAGGGCTGTGAGATCTTGATCCCCGCTATGAAGCAAGTTATCGACGTATCTACAAAACTTGGTGTGGAATCTATCATTATGGGCATGCCTCACAGAGGTAAGCATAGCTTATATATTGTTTTGAATTCATTTTGAATGAAATTGCATTACTTTAAAAGTCGATGTACACAAAGCGCCACTTGTCTCTTGTGCGGTGTTACTATTTTTATAGCCTGATTAGCATCTGCTCTGGACATAGTCTGCATAGATTTCAGAATTGGTTTCAGAGAGATATAAAAATGTGCTTAATATCAAATCGGTAATATACGTTAGTCATTTTATAGGATAAAATTTGTTCTATGAGTTATCTCGGTCCATAAACTATCTGTAGGGTAATTTTTATTCAAATCTGATCAGCTGTTTCTGCATAAATAAGTAACAAATATTCTAATATCAATTGCACTGTAAAGAACTACACACAAATGTGGTAGGGTCACACTGTCGACAGTCTTTTGTAGTGGTGGTCATTGAATAAACGAACAGTTTTTTTCGACTGTTTCTTTGCGGTGAACTAATAAACCAGTTTATAGTTGACTGATAAACATGTTTATGTATGAACGGCTTCGCAAATCGGTCGCCGCATCAACGAATGACACGAACGCGTCGACGACGACTTGCGAGTATTCGAAAGCGCCCGAATCGGCCCGAGCTTGGACGACACGATGCGCGCGCGCTCTCATGGCTCGCTACGCTCTTTACCCGCCCCGCAAACCTCACCGCCCGTAGGCGCGAGTCGAGCCATAATCATAACGCATAGATAGATTGATTGCAATTCATTGAACTCTGCTATCATGTGATGGGACTATCATTAGATATTGAAGCGTCAATGTATATTGTACAATTAAACTGTTGTCTAATAAAATTCGTTGAAGTTTCGTTGTCCTTTACCAATGGACGATCAACGTATGTCATAATATAAACTAAACGTATCGTCTTGTCTAAGCGTCGATGACGTAAACTAGTCGAAAATTAGACTGTTTTTTTAACTAGTTTATCATCGACGATAAACGGTCTCGTTGCGTCGACTGTAAAATAGTCGACGACTCACTACTAGTCTTTTGTCTACAGCCGCGGGGCGGTCCGTCCATGGTAGTACCACAGCCTCGCAAAAAAACGACATCTGAGTAGTAATTTTTACTGCACATCGTTCGTTGAGCGAAAGAGCCGGAAGCCCAACTTTCGGAGGATGTCTAAGTGTGCATTCTAAGTGTACTTTCTTCATGTTAGGCAGTGACCTAGCAAAGGTCCATGAAAGCCAGCATCAGTTACCCTCAGGTGTGCTGTTTGCTACCAACATAAATAAAAAACCACTACAGGCAAAATGTCTAATTATCAAACTCCTGTACCGAGTGTAGTGTTTGCGATGATTCTCATTTTGACACTATAAATAATAATTTATAAACACTACATGTAATTATCTACAGGTCGTTTGAATGTGTTGGCCAATGTATGCCGCAAGCCGCTTCACCAGCTGTTCACCCAGTTTGCTGGTCTTGAAGCTGAGGATGATGTGAGTATACCAATCATTTACACTAATATTAATAATATTAATATAAACAATCACACGCTTCAGACTCTTCCAAATTTGTAAAATATTGAATTTTTTATAGTGCCATCAGCTATTTTTATGATAAAGTTCATGTAAACTTATACCGATATCATTTTAGATGAAGTAAGAATATAATTCAACATACCTTGCTTCCCAGCAGCTGTCGTATAAGACGACTAATAAATGTAACTACAAAATATAAATGCAAGAATTATTACTATCATCATATCCCAGTGGATATATATGAGTTGAGCGTTGAGAGCTTTGAGCTTCCTACAATGTCAGGAAAACTGACCATGCTGGTCAGACGTGTTGGTAGAGGGTTTAATTTCAAGGTTTGCCTGTATTGCATAGATGATATCTGAATCAAACTCAATTAACCATTTTACTTGCTATTGTGAAGTAGAAGTTGGTGGCCAACAATTGCCATTATCACGTTTGTGGGTTTGGAAAAAGAAGAAGACATTTAAAGGTTTTTATTTTGGTAGAAGATTCATAGTGATTGTACTACCTATTAGAATATTAATGCCCGTTTTCACCAACGTCCCCTGAAGTATCGATCCTTTAAATATCACCCATCTGCTATAGACATAACGCCTAATAAAATATATTTAATATCAATTCACATAAAAATGGTATGGACATGTGATGAGGAGGGCTGAAAGGCATGTGACAAGGAGGGTTGTCAATATGATTGTGGATGGACGAAAGAAGCGTGGGAGACCCAAAAAGAGATGGATGGACTGCGTGAATGAAGATATGCGTATGAAAGCAGTGAGTGCACATATGACGGCTGATAGGAGGCTATGGAAGGTAAAAACATGTTGTGCCGACCCCACTTAGCGTGGGATGAGGGCAGGAAAATGATGATGATCAATTCACATAAAAAAATAATTAAACCTAATTTTAATTGTCACTTGTATTCTTTTAGGTGTCACCTAAAATAACCGGGTATCTGAATGTTGTATATTGTATAATAATTTATTCATTTATTTTCTGTTATAGGGTTCCGGTGATGTGAAATACCATTTGGGTACTTACATAGAACGTTTGAATCGCGTCACAAACAAGAATATTCGTTTGGCTGTTTGTGCCAACCCGTCCCATTTGGAGGCTGTAGACCCTGTTGTGCAGGGCAAGACCAGAGCTGAACAGTTCTACAGGGGAGACAATGAGGGCAAAAAGGTATACATGTATTTATGTAATTATGGTACAATAACTTAATGGAACCAGATATCTAACATTTCTAGATAGCTACTATAGAGACTGGTGGTGACCATGTGGTGATGGAGTAAGAATACAATTCATCACTCTCTGTCTTGCTTGTGGATGTCGTTAAGAACGACTATGGGATATAATATGCAGATAACATCTGTGCGAGAAAAGGAAAACTCGAAATGAAATCCAATATCAATATGTCTGATCAAGAGGTCAAGTTGCCTTGATACATTGTAAAATATCGATATGTCGAAAAACGATGTTTATAAAAATATCAACAGCCCTAGTTGGCAGCCCTAGCAACTTGTACGAGTGTCGAGTACTCTGACGTCACAGAATACGAGCGCCAAAGTAGTCGCGTTTACATCGCCCATAAATAATGGCGATTTTTAAAAACTTTTTTTAGCGTAATGGTTTATATTTTGGATGTGTTATATTTATTTCTAGTAATGTAATAACTAGTAGAAACGTTTAAAAAAATAAAAAAATATGCATATTCCCTATTGTGGAGGAGGCCTGGGCCCAACAGTGGGACGTATGTGGGCTGCGATGATGATGATGATCGAGAATGGCATAAAAATATATACATAGAAATCTCAGACATACTAGACCTTTACCGGTTTAGTAGTAGGCTATAGCGCTAACAGCAGCGGCTCTGCCTGCCGTCATAAATGGCCTTGATCATGGCTACAGAACCGGACACTAACTTCATTCTATTTGCCTTCATTTAATGTTCTTATTCCATTCCCTACAGTCTTTACTTTGGGCGACAAAACAAAAAAAAAAAATACTAAAAGCGGTTTCAGAATATACAGTTGTGAATTGCACAAAGATTTCACCTGCGCAGGAATTAAACCCGTAACATTCGCCACCAAAGTTAGGTGCTTACACTATCTATTTTATTCAGTTATTGTTTTTGTATAGGTGATGTCCATCCTGCTTCACGGTGATGCGGCGTTCGCCGGTCAGGGCGTGGTGTTTGAGACCATGCACTTGTCAGACTTACCCGCATACACAACACATGGTACCGTTCACATTGTCGTCAACAACCAGATCGGATTCACCACTGACCCTAGACACTCTCGTTCGTCCGCTTACTGCACAGGTTTGTTACTATTAATTGATCTCGATTCATCATCATCATCATCATCTTGCTCTTATCTCAATTACTTGGGGTCGACGCAATATGTCATCTGTTTTGACATATTGCAAAAAGTTTCGGCAATGACTTTTATGACCGGCCGCCTGCCTGACGTTAACCCTCCTTGGGAATGTAATCGTTGACCCAAATGGTACCAGATGGAGTTGGTCCGGGTCAATCTAGGGCTCTTAGTCGTCTTTTACGACACCCACGAGCAAAGCAAGGGTTGGTAGTATTCGAAGCTGCTACCACACAGCACATTAATTAATTGATCTCGATTACAATCAAAAATGTTTTAAAGTTTTTTTTTTATTATTTTACAAGGCGTAAGCTTAGGCCCGGTGTTAAGGAATAGTTCCTCCTATTATGCCGGATTTTATCTTTACTAATATTATAAATGCGAAAGTAAGTTTGTTTGTTTCTTAAGCATTCACGCTTAAACCACAGAACGGATTTCAAAAATTCTTTCACCAATGGAAAGCTATAATATCAGGAAGTAACATAGGCTATACTTTATGCTGGTATTCCCATGGAAATGGGAACAACGCGGGTAAGGCGACTGAAACCGAAGCGTAGCGAGGGCGGGTTACTAGTTAATAATAACCATATGTCGCGACGGCCATAACACGCAAAAGCATGCAAAACATTTGCTCAAAATTTGCCTAGTCAATTAGAAATATGTTTCTATGTACATACAGGCAAATTGTAATGTAAATATTGAATTATGTTAACAGACGTTGCTCGCGTAGTAAATGCACCAATCTTCCACGTGAATGGTGATAACCCCGAGGCGGTGATGCACGTGTGTAACGTAGCGGCAGAATGGAGGGCCACCTTCCACAAGGACGTGGTCATCGATATCGTCAGCTACCGTCGGAACGGTCACAACGAGGTTGACGAGCCCATGTTCACACAACCACTTATGTACCGTAAAATCCGCAATACTAAACCTGGTAAGTGTTACAATAATGAGTTACATCATCATCAGCAGCATCTTCAACAATCGGCGTCCCAGTAGGAGACTTCGATGGGAGAGGGTATTCCCTTGGGGTATGCCGTAGGGTCGACCATTGAAATCAAGGAACGTTGCACCGGTGGTCGGCCCAACGACGAAGGCGACGTGCTATATGGGCGGGTTGCGGGTGTGCGTGCTTACGCCTCTCCGTCGCCCCGGACGTCGCCCGGTGAGGAGTGCGCCGACCGTAAATAAAAAAAAAACATCTTCAACACAATCTCAGCTCATATACAGTCTACTGTTGGGTTCGAGTTTCATCCAAAATGGGAGGGAAATTGACCAACTATAGCATGCTGGTCAGATGTATGAGTTTTATTTTAAGTTTATATTCTCTTGCATAAATGTTTTTTTGCATACCATATAAGATTTTTTTAAGACACTCGCAGGCAAGAAAGGCAGAAGTAGTTATATTCTTATATAGTAGTAGTTATATTCTTAATCTGTCATCACACGGCAAATGTTAATGAGCTAGCTCATTGATGTGTTATTTTTGTGTCGGTACTGCTACAAAGCTGATACTAGGGTTTAATATATTGCTACTATTATAGATAATGCCCATCATAATTAAATGCATATTATGCGGCGTGGAGCCCCATAGCCCAGTGTTCCCTCCCTATCGCCATTGGTTCGGTCACTGATACAGATTTGTTGACATCTGTGGCGAGATATAGCCACCCCTCTCTCAGTATCGCCGACACATGCTGGCAAAGACTAGCATCTACGCCTCCAAGTCCCACGGGTAAAAAAAGACAACCCTGCACTAAGAAAATAATACTTGCTTTTATTTGTGTTTGGAAAGTCCTCCTTTCCAAACACAAATACAAAATATATATAACTTCTAGCTTAACTATAGGCAAATTACACAAAAGATTTAGAACAATAATTTGTGAATCCCAAAGTATTGTCTTACGTGGGAATCGAACTCGCGACATTGGTGTGGTCTGTTATCTTAACCACTACGCCGTATGCGCAGTCGAAGCAGTGATAAATAATCGATATTTGTTTCTTTTTAGTGTTGGAAAAATACGCCGATCAACTGATAGCCGAGGGAGTGGTTACGGCGGAAGAAGCTAAAGATGTTAAAGACAAATATGACAAAATTTGTGAGGATGCGTACAACCAAGCCAAGCAGGAGACTCACATTAAATACAAGGACTGGCTTGACTCACCCTGGTCTGGCTTCTTTGAAGGCAAAGATCCCCTAAAGGTAAGATAAACATTGTATTTATTACGTCTGGTATCTTTGCATCGTAGCTAGGAGGTTATATTGAAAGATAATGGTGATTATAGTGACCAAGCAGTTATTTTAAGTGGGGTTAACTTCCCGTGTTTTGTTTATATAAATTTGTTAAAACCCTCTCTCGTCCGTGGCTGTCGTAAAAGACGGTTATGGGATTAAATATACGAATAACGTCTATGCTACAGATGGAAAACTCGAAATAAACCTTGTACCGTATGACTAATGTACGAGGGGTTTTTTTGGTGTGCAAGAAATATATAAAAAAAGGAAATATACACTTGAAAAACATATGTATACTGCGATCAAATTAGGTACACAAGAGATTACTACAATGCACACAGATATCACCTCATAGACATGTCTAAGCTACTAAATGTCGTGGCGGCCGGCGTGTCCTGCGGGGACGCAGGATAGCGGAGGGGGTGGCCGCCTCGTGCTCCGTAGGTATGGGATTGCACGCTACAACTTCCCCCTCCAAGTCACAAGTACGACTCGTTAGTGACTTGGGATTAGGCGGTCATCCACGATGACATGGATGGACGACGACATGGATGGACGACGGCAAGGGATGAACCCGTATAACGCGTTAAAGCACTAGAATGATACTTCCCCTTAGGAACACCGGCGTTATACCTGGTATAGTATGGTCATTTCTCTTCCATTGCGGAGAAGGCTCGAGCCCAACTGCATGACGTTTATAAGCTGATATAATAAAAAAGACGACGTTAATGCGCCTATCTCGTCGACATTATGAAGTGGTTAACAAAATAAAAAATTATGAATGTTCTATGTGTCGCGCCGCATCTGTCTTTGTGCATGTAATAAATGTGTGAATGTTTGATTTTGGTGGCATACTACATTTGAAATATTGTAACGAAAACTGGTATTGCGAACGGCGTTATTATTTTAACCACTAAGAACTTGTTTTGGAGGTTGGGCTCAATAGACGTAGAAAATCGCGAACTAATTAGGGTGAAATATGGGCGAGTGTATTCCATCGGTTATATTAAAATATTTCCAATGTGTATTGTATATATTTCGACCCTCTTAAAATTTAATTTCCAGATGTCGACAACTGGTGTAGTAGAAGAGACCCTGGTTCATATCGGCAGGCGATTCTCTTCACCACCTCCTAATGCAGCAGAATTCGAGATCCATAAAGGTCTGCTTCGTATCCTCAAGGCTCGTATGGAAATGGTTGACAACCGCACAGTTGACTGGGCGCTTGCTGAAGCTATGGCCTTTGGTTCATTGCTCAAGGAGGGTATACATGTTCGTTTATCCGGAGAGGACGTCGAGCGTGGTACTTTCTCTCACAGGTGAGTGGTGATTGACAAGTTTATCTGTATTTTTTTATTTATATAACAATAGTTTCACATGAATTATAATGTAGTCCTAGTCTTAGACTTTTAGATTCCATTATTTGAGTTCTAATAAAAAAGTGATTCTTATTAGAACTCAAATTCAGGGATTTAGATTTTGGAGGATTTCCTAAAAAAAAAAAACAATATTCGTTATTGAAACTATCTGAGACTGTCCGATAACTTGAAATAATTACATATCCGTAATCGTAACTATATACCGATTCCTAATATACGTAACCATATCCAGATATAAAACTTGATATGCATAACATCCCTATTACATACTAACAACAAAAACAACCGTTGCAATAAATAATATATCTAGATAAAGTATTAGTATATGACTATATATAAGCGTTGAGGAGGAATGAGGATGTAAATATATTATTATTAACAAGACGTTTATGTGTGACAAAACTGATAATAAAATAATATTATACGACAGGCATCATGTGCTCCACCATCAGAAGGTAGACAAGGCGACATACTGTCCGCTAGCCCACCTCTACCCCGACCAGGCCCCTTACACTGTGTGCAACAGTTCACTCTCTGAATATGGTAAGTAAACATTAATTTTTTTCATTCTCATCATCTCAGCTCATATACCACCCACTGCAGGGCTCCAGTCTCCTCCACTGTGGGAGGGAAGTTGACCTGTTGACCAGGGAAGTTGTACTGTACCACTATGGTCAAACGGTTCAGTATTAGATTTGTTTTAGTTCGAGTTTTCCTTGCTGTCGGCATATACTATCTATTACAGGTCTTTTACTGCATCCACGGGCAAGAAAAGTGGTGGTAGTGAGTAAAAGACCGCAAGAATCCAACAATTTATCGGAATATGTTGTGTCAATGATACTATTTTTTTTTTTAATTTCTGCAGTTGATTTTGCCTCTCTACTCTCTAATTATAAGTATGGATAATTTGTATCGATGTTATCCGTGTTATGACGAACTAAGTGTGAGTTCCATTCTTCGCCATCGATGTTTATAATAGACAACAAAGGAACGCAAGCAAATAATTTAAATACATTAGAAGGAAAACACTGCATGAAATTATATGCTAATATGCCTGACGAACGTAGTATATATACCAATCGGTATTTTTTTTACGATTATGGATTAGTCCTGAACTCGGCATTGGGATGTATATAAGCTAATAATGATAGATAAGATTTCTGGTATTTAAGTACAATCACACGTTTTTCTACGGATTTTATCGTGTTTTAACTTGATGACTACTGATTCTGAGTATATGTAATACTCATGTAATAAAGTTATTTTTATGGTTTCGAACATATTCTTGCGTTCATGATCCCGGGAAGACATCAGAAATTGTTAGATTTTTATCGCGCTTACATTTGATTTTTACTTTCGCGACGTTTAGAACATTTTTCAGCATTTATGTTCACTAGAGGGCTACCATGTTATTTCATATGCGTTTTTACTTGATTTTTTTATGCTTACGTCTCGAATACTTTACAGCAGGGATGCACAGACTTATTAAGACTAGGGGCCACTCGGGCAAATCATGAACTGATGGCGGGCCGCCAGAAGTATAGGTAATTAAAGACGATAAAGAATTGATAATCTGGAATAGAATTCAATATTTTTCGAATGTACGAGAGTATTATTTTTGCTGTCGGCGGGCCACCAGTATTCGACCGGCGGGCCGCGGTCTGTGCATCCATGCTTTACAGCATCACTTACACTTATTTAAGACTATCACATGTTTAGCGAATGTAAGTAAACATTCTCTAGAAAAGAATATTATTGTATGCAGGTGTATTGGGCTTCGAGGTAGGCTACTCTGTGACCAACCCGAACGCTCTAGTGTTATGGGAGGCTCAATTCGGTGACTTCAACAATGTGGCCCAGTGCATCATTGATCAGTTCATCTCCAGCGGCCAGTCTAAGTGGGTGCGCCAGTCTGGTATAGTCTTGTTGCAACCCCACGGTATGGAGGGCATGGGACCAGAGCATTCCTCTGCTCGCCTCGAGAGATTCTTGCAAATGAGTGCTGATGATCCCGACTACATGCCACCAGAGAGTCCAGATTACGAAGGTATGTAACAAGTTATTTTATTTTGAAAATACTTGTCTGAGGTTAAAACGGGATAGAAAGGGAAGAGAATTAGAATTATAATTATTGATTGGAGTTGTTAATAAGGAGGCGTTCATAAAATACGTGAGATGTTTAAGGGGGGAAGGGGGTCGAGTCAAATCTCATCTAATCTTACGTTGGAGAGAGGGGGGGTCTCGGTAAATATCACGCAATTTTTTGTCTGATTGAAACAAAAAGAAAATATTCTATTTTGGTCCATTTAATCCAGATTGTACATGCTTAAGATTTAATCTTAAGCGTAATCGTAATACGATTAAGATCACTCACTAATTCGTTCGAAAGAAAATAGTTTCATTCATACTTCGACGTTATACCATAGATAATTCACTATAAAATAAGATAGATGTGCAACTAATTGAGGTTTTAAATTTGTAATCTGAATCGCATGATTCTCCATGGACTGAATTAGAGTAGATATTCTTTTTTTAATCACAGTAGTTACGATTTAAGTATTCTATTGTTAAATTATTATTATACTTATAATTAAACTCTCAGCAATATTGATTACTAGTCTTAACTAGTCGTAAATAAAAGCACAAAGCAATTTTTTTCCTTTTACAATAACAATCCAACGCGTTTACGTAAGAAACCCACACTTTGAAAAATCTCACGTGAGATATGTGAATAAAATCTCACGACATCTCACCAGGAGGGGAGGGAGGGACAAAAAAATTTTAAAAAACACCTCACATAATTTATGGACGCCCCCTAAGGATATATTCCAATCTAGATAATTTTTAAAAATATCTTTTCAATCGCTCTCTTCCAAGAAACATTTCTTTGTTGGAGTGATAGGTTGGAGTGATAGCTGTTCTAGTAGTTAATAGTGCCGTTTGTGGGATTTGGTCCAGCCATATTATAAACGAGCTTTATCATGGTTTTAAGGGCACACAGGAGCTAATGCTTATGATTTAAAATAAGCATTTTAAAAAATAAGACGAGTTTCTGCCCGTATCATCATAGTTTCAATCTGAAGGTAGATCTTATTTCTTTTCTGTTGATGACTCATTATTCGTACGATATTCCAGTCCGACAGCTGCACGACGCCAACTGGATCGTGGCTAACTGCTCAACACCTGCATCGCTGTTCCACATTCTGCGCCGCCAGATCGCTCTGCCCTTCCGCAAGCCCCTCATCCTGATGACACCCAAGTCGTTGCTGCGACACCCCGAATGCAGATCCTCCTTCGATGAAATGAAAGAAGGCACCACCTTCAAAAGGTAATAAAAATATTATATCAAGATATATATAAAAAAAGAATATCTATTTTTTCGCCAATGTTTATAATGGTACACTATAATCGCCAATATTTTGTTTATCGTATTTGTTAATCCTTTTCTAGAGTTATTCCCGACGATGGCCCTGCATCTCAAAACCCACAGAACGTTAGTAAGCTGGTATTCTGTTCCGGCCGTGTGTACTATGATCTGCTGAAACACAGGCGCGATAAGGGTCTCGAGAAGGATATCGCCATTGCAAGGTACAATTTTTATTATCACATAGATTATGCGATTTCCAAATAGCAAAGATCCTGACATTCTGGTGATTATTGTGGAATTAGGACGCCAATTTGTAAATTGCGATTATACCTAATTAATTATAAAAAATATTTTCACCAATCATTAAGAATTAGACATAGGCCTCCCCATGAACGAGGGGTAATTCCTCAATCGTCAATAGGGAATATGCATGATATTTTTTTAAACGTTTCTACTAGTTATTACATTACTAGAAATAAATATAACTCATCCAAAATATAAACTATTACGCTAAAAAAAATTTTTCAAAATCGCTATCATTTATGGGCGATGTAAACGCGACTACTTCGACGCGCGTATTCTGTGACGTCAGAGTACTCGACACTCGTACAAGTTGCTGGGGCTGTCAACTACGGCTGTTGATATTTTTATAAATATCGTTTTTCGACATATCAATACTTTACAATGTATCAATATCGGGCTTCGCTATATCGGCAAAAATATCGATATAGCGATATTTTTATTATTATTACGATTATTAAATATATGATATCTTATTTATCTTGCAGCTTTTATTCCTCCTAGTTTAACAGACGTTAAATCTGAATTAGACGCGAAATACGTTGTCATCATATACACGTCTATTTTAGGAAGATTATCTGACTATACTTTGACGAAACCGGTTTCATTCATTGTAATAAGACTTATTCACAAGATTAATACTCGAACACAGAAAATTAATAACTTATTATGAAATAACTGGGTAACAATACAAAATAATTAGGGATGTGACTTGGAGGGAAAATAATAGATTTTTTAAATAATCGATTGTTTGTTCTTTAAAATAAATCGGTTATAAAATAATCGATTAATTAAAAATAAATAATCGATCATAAAATAATCGATTTTTTTATGATGAATTTTTTTTAGGAAATGTGATCTTTGTTTTCTAATATAGTATGAAACAATCGTGATGACCATTTTTTTTTTAAGAAATCTGGCAGTGAATAATCGATTAATTTTGATCGAATTTCGAATAATAAAAAATCGATTAATAATGGATTTTTAATATTTTGATAATCGATTGTAAAATCGATTGTTTTTTTGTAATAATCGATTATTATAAAAATCGATTATTTTTCACATCCCTAAAAATAATCACTAGAAACATACAAACAACAATTTGATATCAGAAGGAGAAGGAGGGCTCTTGATAAAATATTGATATGTCAAAATATCGATATTATTATTTTCATGTATCTCAGTGTCACAGGTATCTTACAAAGGAAGATACCCGGTCCTTTGGTAGGCTTACATGGGGACATGGATCCAACACGCAGAGGCCTTTGGAGAAATTTAATGTTAAATTAATAATTTAATATTATTATTACATTTATTCAACTTAAAAACTACCTAATACATTTTTAAATATGATATTAAAAATAAAACATTTAAAAATATAAAAAGCGTATTGACCCACCGGCAGCGAATACAAGGACCAAGCCGCCGGTGGTTAGAGCTACAAAGAGAGGAACTTTCTCACTATGCGCGCCGTGTCCATTAATACCGCCTTCTGCATCAGACCCGCAATCCAACTACTTAACGCGAGCCTCTTTAGGTGTTGATCGAGGCTCTTGGCTATTATCCCATTGGTCGAAATGACTATCGGTACAACGATTGCCGTGTCCACATCCCACATGTCGACAATCTCGTGAGCTAAGTCTTGATATTTTATTTGTTTATCTTTCTCAGCCGTCACGAGATTCCCGCCGATATTATTATTATTATTTTTTTATCGATATTATTTAAAAGTATCGATACTTAATACTGATTTTTTTTGGACGATATATTGATAATAAAAAGTAAGTATTGAGGGTCGATATTTATTCGAATAAATTTGGTGTTTTATCTTGTAAAGTATTTATTATACAAAATCACCGTAAACTTAATCTACTGTAAAAACGCTGGCATGGAATTGATGATCAGTTATCACTTACTCCTAGAATTTGATAAAAAAAGCTTGGCACGGCAACCCCGCTATGAACGAAGTTAAAGAGTGGTCATAGGGAAAATATCGAAATATCGATATTTTTTTCGTTATGTCGAACTCCGATATTGATATATTTAAAAATATCGATATATCGAAAAACTATTTTTTTTAAATATCGACAGCCCTAACTAGAAGACTCCGGGTGTCACGTGTTCAAAACGTGACATCATAGCCCTCCAACCAATGCGGTGCGTTTCAGAAATTTTGCGCGCGAATGTCAAAAAAGGCACTTTTTGATAATTAAATTTAATTATTAAATAATGATAAAATTAATAAATAATGTATGGGTACGTTTTTTAAGCAGTAAAGATTACAAATAAAAATAATTTGTTTATTTTGGAGTTTCGTGCATATTCTCTATTGGCAGGCAGGCTTGGGTATTATGAGCTATCCAGCAGAGCACTGATGTTTACTCCCCTAGTGCTATCAGTGCTGTAATTTTTTATGATTCCCACGGGCAAGTAAGGGCTGCAGTATTTAATCAGTCATTGCATCCAATATTTATTTTAGTATGTCGTAAATTTTATTATTACTCCGTGCACTACACAATAAAAAATAGTCTCTAATTAAGGTTAAATAGCGCTTTAAGCATAGGTGTTGCTTGATTCGCCATGGGATCATTTATTACATCACATTAATTTTGAGGAGTAACTCTTCCAATTTCTGAGAGTATTGGGATTCTCGGCGTCAAAATATCGAGCAAAGTCCAGTTTGGGAGTCATTTGGAGGACAAAGCCAAATTGGCAAGCAAAAAGTTGGGCGTCCTGAACAGAGCCAGGCGGTACTTCACACCGAGACAGCGTCTTGTGCTATACAAAGCACAAGTTCGTCCTCATGTGGAGTACTGCTCACATCTCTGGGCAGGTGCGCCCAAATATCAGCTAGACCCACTTGACTCCCTGCAAAGACGGGCTGTTCGAATCGTCGGGGATCCCAATCTTACGGACAGATTGGAGTCGCTGGAGCAGCGGAGAGACTTTGGGTCACTCTGTGTACTCTACAGACTCTTTCACGGGGAGTGCTCCGAGGAACTGTTTGACTTGGTACCACCGTCACCATTCTACCAACGTACCACTCGACATCGCAGCAGGGTTCATCCATTTCACCTGGAAACGTTATGGTCTTCAACTGTACGTTTCCAGCGATCATTTCTCCCACGTACGTGCAAGCTCTGGAATGAACTACCTGCTGCTGTGTTTCCCGAGCGCTATGACATGTCCTTCTTTAAACGAGGTTTAAGAAGAGTATTTCCTTCGCGGTAGGCAGCGGCCTGGCTGTGCCCCTGGTATTGCAATGGTCCATGTGCAGCAGTTTCACTTACCATCAGGTGTGCTGCTTGCTCGTTTGCCACCGTTGGCAATAAAAAAAAAAAAAAAAAAATATTAAGAGAATTTAGGGAAAGGTGTTTAAGTTTCGACCATGTCTTATTTTATCTTACACGACAGGGAACTCCCTGGAAGCTTTTACGTAGGCTAATTCAATTTTTATTTTATACAGGGCTCGAGGTCAGTACTGGCAACAATTGTCTAACGTAATAAACAAACGATCCTAGTGTAACGTATTGTAGTACGATTTGCGATAGTGGTTTTTAACAGACTAATGGGGCCACGCCTTCCTAATTGCCAGATGTATGCAAGGAAAGCTACCTAGTCATACTACATTTAAATTTTAAAACCTTTTTTTTAAGTCAGGTTAAAACTTAATGACTTTAAATTAAACTGAATTTATACCCTTAATGTTACCCTATTACACCGTTGAACAAGTACTAATAATTACTAATGCTTACTAATACTTAGTTTTATACAACAGATTGGAACAGATCTCGCCGTTCCCGTACGACTTGATCAAGGCTGAGGTGGCTAAATACCCGAACGCTCAGCTAGTATGGAGCCAGGAGGAACACAAGAACAATGGCTCTTGGAGTTACATCGAACCGCGTTTCAGGACACTACTTCAGAACCAGAAACAGATACAGTACGTAAATTATTATATATTTTTATTGTAGTTTTTATATTTTATAATTGGTTAAATAGATTGTTTGGGTCTTCCCCAAGCTCAATTAAAAATACATAGGGTGCATGGTTTTTTTTTATCCATCCAACCTTTTCTTATCCTTTCGACGAGCAATATTGGACTGTTATGAGCATTGGTGAGGCTCGAGGGCTATGTAATTGTTGCGCTCGGTAGTCTTATTGACAATCGTAATTGGTGTTAATACTTTTCCCAAGAGTGCCCATTTTTATGGTAATCTATCAGTAGATTTTTAATAATCGCGTGAAAATAAGGATTGGTGGCACACTGTATTCTTAATTCGTCACCACATGGGGCTTTTTCGGATTTCACCAATTTTGTACTAAGTGTAAATTAGTTTTCGTTTAGTAAAAAGATGTTGAAGAGATGGTCTGCTGAAATACCTTTACTATACGAGTAGGTATTCAAATTTTTTCGATTTATTTTGAAATAGATTTTGAGAATATAGTCACAACTAGACTATGAACTAAAATGTTGATGTTCAGTTATGTAAAGTTGAATCACAGTCATTTGTTACAGTAGTACTTATTTCGTTGAAAATTATTTGCTGCTTGAGTTTTGACAGCTGAATAATCCACGTAATATATTAACATTTGCATGACTTCTCATTTGCATTTAATCAGGAAACATTACTGAAGCTTGATAGGTTACTAACAAATGTCATGCCATAATATTACTGGCTATTGGTTGCAGGGCAAAGTCCCAATCTCAAGGGGGTAGCTGGTTTAGCCAACTTTTCGGCCGGGACGAGAAGCCCGCCCCGCAATCAGTCGATGAAACAGAGACTGTGCCGCGCACCATTAGGTGAGACAACGGCATATGGCGATCCCTCATTTTAACATCAACCCTATTCCTTCGAACCAACTAACCATCATATTATTATCTTCTATATCGTGTATATAACACTTTGTTTAATAAACCTACGCAATATTTTTATATGGTTCAAAAGCAGTAATGCGCTGTTCATTAACTTAGCCGTTTAATATAATATTCATTAAAAACTTTGGAGTTTGTTGATCAAGGAAAAAGGGTGTTATTTTGATGTGAATTTAATTTTATGATTTCTTATATTTCCTAATTCCCCTCACTTAAGGCGGGCATTTATGGGGGGCTTTTAATGTTTGGTACCACACAAATAATATTTATTTGCATTTAGAGTTGTAGAGAAAGAGTTCTTAAGAAGAATAAATCGATTATTGTCAATTTTATTTAAAATCTTGTATAATAATACAATTAATTGTTGCGCAAGGTTTGATTTAATGTTACATAGAATTTATACATAGAAGTTACATAGAATTTATGTATTTTATTTACACCCAATCTTCCGCTAATATACTTAAAAAAAAATGGAAAATATTGAGACGTCCATGGCTTTTAATTAAATTTTAATTGCCAATTTTGCCTTAGCATAATGTAAAATATATAGTAGATAGTTGGATATAGTATTTAACATTGGACTATGGTATTAAAAATGGAGTATAGGCTCACAGAAAAAATTATGTCGACGTCCGTCGAGTATCCTCCCCTTTATGTGAAAAAATAACTAATGTTTCTTAATTTGTCTGTTATTAATTTTTAAATATTTATATAGTATATTAACTTTTTATGTAGCTTATTGGCTTAACATTTATTTACATGTGATATGCTTTTCGCCAAATAGCTAATTACCGTAACAAATTTTGTGTCTTGATTATTATCTATATCATATTCAACAATAATGACTTATAAAACAAAACTCAAGCGGTATACTCTTATTGTCTTTATGAAGTTCATATGTGATTCACTTGCTGTTTATGATTATATTTGGCTTGGTCAGATGGCGTCGGTGGGCTTGTCAATTGTTGTCTTCCTTTCCACTATGGAGAAGGCCCATACTCGAGTGCCATGTCTTATCGCATGCCAAATAGCTTGGAATATATAACATTAGTTTCGAATATGGGTTAGGTTTTTTTTTTCATAGACAACACCTTACACCAAGGAGATAGTCCTGGTATTGTAGAGGACTTTACAAACATATAACTAACGGACACAGATTACACCCAGACTTAGAACAACAATGTGGATCGCATAAAGTGTTGTCGACACTGGTATGATGGGTTGATATCTTTATCACTACGCCATCTGTGCAGTCTTTCTTTTTACATAACACAAATGAACACGATTTGCGTTATTTAGTATATTTACTTGGCATCTGCTTTGTGTGTACGAAGCTCAACATCTGATCCTTTATTTGTCTCGTACGATAACTACTGGAAAGAATCGAGTGATGCCTCGTTATATATTATGTAATCCATAAACGTCCAAACAGTAAAATTTAAAACTAAATTTCCATAATTACTTAATAAATTAATACTTAAAGTGTTTGATAAGTATGTTTTAACATTTTTTTTATTGTAGCTATAATGGACGCGCTACCGCCGCATCTCCGGCCACTGGCTCGAAAGCAGCACACAACAAGGAGTTGCGGAATCTCTTGGAAGAGTTCGCCGTGTTGTAAATATTATAATCTCTCGAATACGGCGTGAATGATACAGTCGCTTATTCTACGAGTCATGGTTTTAATGTATTGTATCATATTCAACTGTTATTGTACCAACCGGCACCATGGCGTGCTTAACGAACCATACGCGGTCAAAATCTTCTAAATAGATTTATTAACCCGAGTAATGACTGTTGAATATAATTAAAAAGAAAATAATAATACAACATTTATGCCATATTTAAACACATGTAATAGAATCTTAAATTATCACTTGATGTACCTCGAAACGATATTTGATTTTGTGAAAAAATGATCAACATTTTTGTCGAACGAAATTTTGTTTACGGAAAATTTTCTTTACTGTCCTTTCAGTATTTTATTGTTATTCAATTTCAACATTAGTTAGAATAATTAGATAAATTTTTATTTATTTATTTAATGTAGATTACGTGTCCTGTAGTGCCTACATTATTTATTTTATTGTTGAAGCAATAACATAGTCTCACTTAGTCTCCACTCGTTAGTGTGTTACGTAATAGGATTTAATTAATTCATTAAAAAAAAACGAACTTTCAGCATCGACACGCTGGTTGTATTCATTTCGTGTACATAAAATGTATTTTTTTTATGCTAAGTTTTGGCGTTTTGATGCGTTTTTTGTCTTGATACGTTCTGTTTCTTTATTTCCTCACTTCTTTCTTTTACATTAAAGAGCCATGTAAATTATAAATTAAATATCTTATAATCGCACTTGTCAAGTAAATTGAAAATATTTCTGTGATTTATTCAATCTTTTATTCTAAATTCATTTCTGTCATAGATTAAATGATATATTGTAAAATTTTATCCGGACTGCATTAATATTTTAAAATAATATCGAATAATTAAGCAACTAAATATGTTAATCACAAAAAAAAAAATAGTAAAGTAATTTATTTCAATTTATTCTATTATTGTGCGAGTTCGCCACTTCGTATCACTGCTTACTAGTTTATAGAATAAATAAGTTCGAGCCTGTTGATTGAGTCGAGTATATTAACTACCGCGAACGCATCCCATAGAATACTAAACTATCACTATAATAAATTACTAAAGCAGTCCGAACAAGTCTTAAGTCTAAACAAATGTCAACTCTGTAATCCATTTCACTGCAAGTGCGATTTTCATCACAATAGTGTCGATGACTCGTTTAACGATATTGTAAATGAGATATTATTAGTTAGCTATATGACTGGACACCAGTTATGAATTAAATTGCACCTTAGTACATAAAATGTATAAATAATAAGAGCGACAGAGGTCGTTTTGCTTTGCAATGTCCTGGCCCCTGCGCGTAGGTTTATTTCGCTAATAGTTACCGTCGTTCTAAACGACAAAATGTAAGGAGTAACACCAACATCCAATTGCTTTGTACAAATCGTATCGCTTATTATTCTTAACTGTAGTAAATCTTCGAGTATATGTCTTTAACTAATCTGTATTTAGTATTAAATTGGCAAATATTATAGTAACAGTTACTAGTTACGTGCAAAACGCAAGTTTTGTTATAAACGCTAGTTACTATGAATACTATATTAGTAATTATAAATGATCTATAACTTTCTAACACTGTTTGCATGTATAGATGCACTATTTTATTGTTATTTTAAAGTTTTGATGTTTACATGTTTTTTCGATATAGGCTCAGAACGTCAGGGGATGGCATGTTGAAGATTGTGTGATAGATATCCGTTTGGCTGGTACTACTGGGCCTATTTATTGCTATGTGTTAGTTTGAACTAATAGTTACTTTACAAATAAATAATACACCATCTGATATCATTGTTTTATTGTAAGTTGTCTTACTTTATTCTACCTTCTTCGGGGTCTCTAAACTGGAACCGTATTTGGTTGCTGTCTGGACAACAATTACATTACCAAGGATGGTTGCCGTCAGGCAAGCAGCTGGTCATAATACGATTACCAAAACTTGCAATATATACTTGAAAGATTAGTACATAGTGATCCTCCTCTGCCGCAACTAGCATCATATGGAATTCCCGAGGGAATGTAATTGGATCGCCAGCTTCCTGCATGGTTGGAGTATAAAAATCGTTTGGCTCTTGCCTCTAGTCTATAACCATTAATGCTGGATCGCGCTACGATAGCGTTCGGTGTTTTTCGGACGTTGTTTAACCGGCATCTCTACTACGTGTTGCTAGATATGGTATAGAAAATATGTGTTGCTATACGGATGACAGCACGATAGACAGATGGACGATACACCGAACAATATCCTTCGAATTACAGGAAACACGGGTTCAACTTCTGCCTGAATTCGAGTGCTCTCTGGGGCGAGTTTCGCCTCCTACAAAGATATCAGTTTGCGTGTTCACTGCAAAGAACGAACCATTCATAATGGCGCCGAAATACCAAGAAGTAACTCCAAATTGTCGAGAAAATTTGAATATTCAGCATTGAATTGGCTTATGTTATTTTTCTTTATTGTTAAAACAAGCTTTAATGCCACCGAAAACAAGAACTCTGTAGGTATTGGTGGCCAGCTCATATGGCGATAGACAGCTAGTGTACAGCAGATTATAGGATTACACGTCGTACCTTCCGCCGCTCCAGGGGATTAGCACGGATTGTGACCGGACCATAGCCTGTCCCCCAATCAAAACAAGCGTTAATAATTGATATCATCACCCTGCTTTTATCCCAATTATTTTTTTTTTATTGCTGTTGATTGCAAACAGTGTAAAGAAAGTGAAGGCAATGTGAATGCGTGCAATGAGGTTTGGTGATAACTAAAGACAGTACTAAAATCCACCACACGCAAACACCCTCAAAAAGTTCGGCTTTCGGATCTTTCACTTATCAAACGAAGTGCAGATACAAATTATTACTATTCAGAGGTCGCTTTTCTGCGAGAGTATGGTACTACCCCGGAAGGCCCGCCCCGCGGCTGTAGACAGATGGCTGTCGACAGTGTGGTGTTACCACTAATAAAACAAGGTTTGAAAATTACTTGGGTTCGACTCAATATACATATATTTTTCTTTTATAGTAATTGTAAATGTTATTGACAATATTGATATGACCACCTGTCTGATATTAACCCTCGTTGGGAATATAGGCAATTGCGGACCAGATGACATGAGACAAATCTGGCCCTGGTCTGGTCTATGTAAAGCTCTTAATCGGCTTTCACGACATCCATGAGCAATGTAAGGGTTTGTAATATTCGTAATCTTTACCACACAGCACCGTTAATAATTAATAATTTACAATATATACTAGACGCAAAAATTAAGGGATAGAAAAAACATGTAAATTTTAGGGTGATTTAAGTCCATAGACCGTTTTAAAGACAGGCAAAAATTTGGATTATTTTTTCTCGGTGGGTTTCTTATAGGTAACTACTGAAAAATATATCCTGTCCATTCATAAAGTAGACACTTGGAGCTACAATTGCATTTTTGTTTTATTGCTCTACGATCATTTTCGTCCGAGTTACAGCCTTTTAAAAATCACCCCAATAGTTTACAATTTTTTTCTATCCCTCAATTTTTGCGGTTAGTGTAGTATGTACATAACTTCGAATGGTAAGAGAAGCACCCCATAGATACGAATTCAAGATCTTTTCATCTATAAATTATTCTTCCTTAGTCCACAATCGTTTTTAAACTCTATAATAAGACAATGTAGAAATAAAATAGGTCTTGGTCGCAATTTGTCTCAAGTAACAAAGATTTAATGGTTCATTAAAATGTAAAGAGGTATCGATGACTCTAACTAGTTGTGCTCATTTATCCATTTAATTAATCTTTAAAACCGTTCTAGCCATTGAAAATTTGTTTGTTTGTTTGTTTTAAGTAAAAGTATGAGATGATAATACCAACGACGTATTTAGTAGATGTAGCTATGTTAAAAATAATGAAGTAGTAAATTAATCTTCTACTGTCAGACTATTTGTCATAGGGTTTTAGAGTCATTTATCTCTTGCAATGATAATACTCTGCTTACATTTAGTGATTTGTATGATGAAGAAAGGTGCGTCACGACATTGTATTTTTAATCCCCCACAGCATACTGGATATAATTATTATTATCCTCAACTTATAGGTCGTTCACTGTTAGATTATATTAAAGAAAGATTAAAGAAAGGAGTAAAGTCATAACTGCAACCTTTGGCAGGCGAGCTGGCGTTATTAGATTTGCAGGAAAGTGTTTTGCCCATTCACCTGGTTCTCCCTTAGCAGATTTTTACGATTCCGATGGGAGAGTAAAAGGCAGTGGTACATTTAATTCTTGACCAGTCACCACAAGTACAAATATTATAACTTAGCCGAATATTTGTCAATCGATATTGAGAAATATTCGCATATATATTAGGTCTTTACCTATGAAATTGCCGTTATGTATGAAAAAAATTAAACGATTTTTTTTCATGTATTTTTATTTGTATTAATCGAAGCAATCACCCATGCAATCAATGCATCTTTGCCAACGCAGCGGCAGTTTATTGATGCCCTTCTTAAAGAAATCAGCTGGACGGGAGGCAACAAATTCTTCAAAGGCATTTTGTACTGCCTCTCGGGTATTGAATTTCTTTCCCGCCAAAAAGTTATCCAAATTCTGGCAAAAGAAGTAGTCTGTAGGCGCAAGGTCTGGTGAGTATGGCGGATGACTGAGAGCTTCCAACCCCAGTTCTTGCAACTTGGAGACCGTTTGCTGTGCAGTATGAGGTCGCGCATTGTCGTGCGGGAGCAGCGGAGACGAGTGATTGACCAATGCTGGTTGGAGATGTGCCAGCTTCTACATCATTGTGTTCAGTTCTTCACAGTACACATCTGCAGTAATGCTCACCCCGTTTGGTAAGAAGCTGTGATGAATCACACCGGCGCTAGACCACCAAACAGTGACCATCACTTTTCTAGGGGTTCGTTTAGGGCATTGTTTAGGTTCGACCAGGAGATCCGCCGCCGGCGACTGGGGCGGCGTAGGCGCAACTATTTGCGCCTCATGCCGCCCTAGCCGAGGCCGCGGGTGACGTGACCGGGGATTAGTCCGTCACCCGCCGAGTGGCCAACCGCGTGAGGAAAGACCGACGTCCTCCCCGAGGGGGGGACGTCGGTCGATGGGAGGGTACCCCAATAGGGCGTATTCCGTCGGGCCGACCACTGACGACAAGTTAACGCTGCTCCAGTGGTCGGCCCAACGACGAAGGCGACGTGGTTTTTGGGTGGGTCGCGGGAGTTGCGTGCTTAAGCCCCTCTGTCGCCCCGGACGGAGTGGTGCGGAGGCGCGCTGACCGCGACCCACGCACAAAAAAAAAGGGCATTGTTTAGGTGCTGAACCAGGATCCAACCAACTTGCTGAGCGCTTGCGGTTATCAAACAGAATCCATTTTTCATCGCAAGTAAAAATGCGTTTCAAAATTCCTTCATTTGTGTGTCTGTTGAGCAATGCAAGGCATGTCTCGACGCGTACTTCGCGCTGGCAATCATTGAGTTCGTGGGGCACCCATTTGTCACGCTTTCTTACCTTGCCAATTTGACGCAAATGGACCAATATTGTTTTCACGCTAACGTCGAAAGCTGCTGCTAATTCAGCCGTAGATTGTGTATCATCGGCTTCCACAATCGCCTTTAATTCGTCATTGTCGACCAAAGTCTTCGGACGACCGCGAGGTTCATTTTTCAGGTCGAAATTTCCAGAACGGAAGCGAGCAAACCAATAACAGGCGGTGCGTTGGTTTGTAGTGTTAGCTCCGTAAACATCGTTGATGTTGCGCGCCGTTTGTGCCGCGTTGCTGCCACGAAGATACTCATATTCCATAATTACTCGAATTTTTAACGTAGCCATGATGACGAAAATCATTGAAATGCGATGAAAACGTAACACTAATCAATAAACAAATGACTACTTTTGGAAAATGATTCCATGTTTTAAAATAAAATTAATTTGAAATTAGAATTTTTAGCCAAACAAAAATTATTTTGATTTGAAATGGCCAGTACTGCAGAACGGCAATTACATAGGTAAAGACCTATTATTTGCATAGAGAAATGTTTGGAGGTTTTCCATGTAGTGACGGAGTAAGAATACAATTCACCACTCCTATATTGCCCGTGGATGTCGTAAAAGACGACTAAGGGATATGACGTGCGTGTACCATCTATGCCACAGAAGGAAAACTCGAAATAAAACTTTATACCAACCCGTCTGACCAGCGTGGTGCAGTAGGTCAATTTCTCTCCCATTGTGAAGGAGGCTCGAACCTAACAATACACACACTATGAGCTGTGATGATGATGATGATGAAATATAGCATTGCGGGGAATCATATCATCTACAACATCTGTGCGGGCAATATATGAGTACATTCTAGTCAACTCATATATCTATGTCCTTCTACACGGAGCACTTTCACAATGGAAGTAAAATTTACATAATATACCTACTACGCTAGTAAGTTGTGTTAGCATAGGATTTTATCTGAAATTGCCCTTTTCTTTCAGCGATGTTAAGTATTTACACGTCATAACCGTGTTTTACAGAGAAAGATGTGCCGAATTGTATTTTAACTATATCATGGGCAATTTAATGATTTTATTATCTACTAGCAACCCACCCTCGCTTCGCTTCGGTTATAGGTTATAGTCGTTTTACCCGCGTAGTTCCCGTTCCCGTGGGAATACCGGGATAAAATATAGCCTAGTTTACGCCCTGATATTATAGCTTTCCATTGGTGAAAGAATTTTTGAAATCGGTCTAGCCGTCTTGAAGATTACCCGGAACAAACAGACAGACAGACAGACAAACAGACAGCAGACAAAAATTTTTTAATTGCTATTTTAGGCACAGGTGTCGTGCAAATAACCATATGAGCATGAAAAAAGCCTATTATTTTGACATTACAAACAGACACTCCAATTTTATTTATTGGTATAGACTAGTAATCCGCCCTCGCCTCGCTTCGGTTTCATTGGCTTTATCCGCGTAGTTACCGTTCCCGTGGGAATACCGGGATAAAATATAACCTATGTTACTCTTTGATATTATAGCTTTCCATTGGTGAAAGAATTTTTGAAATCGGTTTAGATGTTTAAGCGTGAAAGCGTAACAAACAAACAAACAAATAAACAAACAAACAAACTTACTTTAGCATTTCTTTTTTTTATAGTAAGGGTACAAATAAATAAAATTGAAATGCGTGTTTGTAATGTCAAAATACTGAACTTTTTTCATGCTCACACGGTTATTTGAACGATACCTATGCGTAAAATACAGTTTAAAAATGTGTTGTCGGTCTGTCAGTTTGTTTGTGTGAGGCAATCTGCAAAACGGCTGGACTGATTTTGTTAATATTTTACTACCAGGTAGCTGTCTATATTAGGAGTGACTTAGGCTATATTTTATCCGGGCATTCCCACGGGAACAGCACTATGCGGGTAAGGCGACTGAAACCGAAGCGAAGCGAGGGTGGGTTGCTAGTATTTGAATATATCTTGATTTAAACCAGAGTCAGTATAACAGATTGGAGCATATAATTGTCAAATTTAAATTAGACATTTATACACTTTTAATATAATTTAGATTTAATAATAATAATAAGAAATAATAATACATAATGAAGAACTAAATATTCTTATACTAGCTGACCCAACAGACGTTGTTCTGTTCAAATAAAATAAAAGGAATTCTCCTTGAAATAGACAGCAGCGCCACCTACCGGGTCCTATCGTGAATCTAAACAATTCTCGAATCCCCTTGAACACACAAAAAAATTCATCAACATCGGTCCAGCCGTTTAGGAAGAGTTCAATGACATACACACATACACAAGAAATATATATATAAAGATAAGAAATTTATTATTATATATACGCACGGGTTGATTGGTTTTGTAAAATACATTTGTACACACTACCTTTGTCGGGAATGCAGCTGACGGGGCCCAGCGCAGACTTGGAGCACTTTCAAGATTCTTATCTTACGCTAGTCTCATTTCAGGTCACAAAGAGAGCTATGCTCCCTATTTATAAACTACTTGGCAAGTAACGAGCGCGCAGACCACACGAAAAGGTGCGAAGATTAAAGATCGTATCTACTACAAGTGCGTTTTGCACAACATCCGACCAACACTTCAATAGCCACCCTCGTTTGAGTAAACAGCATGTTATTCTTTTTTAAATTAAAAGAGCTATGATAATGATTTTTGATATTTAGGTATTGTAGTATATAAAAGTCTATTTAGGGAAAGCGACCTCTTGTGAGGCGCCATTGTGTAGTGTGTAATAATGTAGTTGTTGTAGAAATGTAAAAATGTATGAAATGGGTGACATTGTAATGTGTATAGAAACTATTTGTGAAAGCGTTTGTGTAATAGATAAAGGGGTTGTTTGTGAAATATGGGAAGTTTAGCAATTATGATGGGTATATTATATGAATTGTTGAATTAAGAATACAATTAATAGGGCCTTTGGAATTGTCTGGCAGATTACATTGGACTATTAGTTCAAGGACCTCTTGTGAAAATGTCTATTGCATCCGTAGGGAAACATCATCTGTGAAAGGAGGGTTAGAGAGTACACTAATAAAAATGCTACATACGTTTCACTGTATATTGACTCGAAAACTTACTTTACAATAACGTCGCTATCGGGACGATTCCCGAGTTACAAATAAACCAGCTTATTACTACTTATCAACTAATAACTATAAGTCTATAGGCTGTCGTTTGGACACTACTTATCACACGTGGCTATAACCGCCACGTCCACGTGCTAATTCACTTGTACCAGAGAAAGTTCACTGTACATATGTTTACATCAATTATTGTCACAATACACGAGACGTCGACGAGGACTGCATCCTGCGAGGAACACGTCCTTCTTCTGTCGTGGAATATGGATACGAGCACACAGTCCCATCGAGACTGGTAATCTAGCTTGCGCTTCAATACATGCAAGCGGAAAGGTCAGGCATCATGCTGGGGTGCCCGGCAGCGCAGCTGATGCGTCTAGACTGGTCATGACGTAGCATGAAGCCAGGGAAATAACAATGGATTGACTCACCGGTCATGAAGTCGTCCTGAGGCTGGCTGCTATCGCAACGCGAAAGGAAAGCAAGTCAACGACGACAAATCTTAATAAATTTATCATTTTAAAACCGTTGCTGAATGAAAGTGTGATAATAATCTGCAGTGATATCTTATATAACTACAATATGTAAACACATACATAAGAAATAAAACTATTGTAGCAATTTTTTTCCGGGTGGTGACGGCAAAGAATACAATTCACCATTCCCTATCTTGCCCGTGGATGTCGTAAAAGACGACAATGGGATATAATATGCCCATAACATCTGTGCAAGAGAAGAAAAACTCGAAATGAAACCCTATACTCACATGTCTGACCAGCATGTTATTGTAGGTCAAGTGGCCTCCCATTGTGGTGGAGGCTCGAGCCCAACAGTGAAACGTTTATGTTACGTGGATGTTGATGAGCTATTTTAATCGGGCTGACGGATTAAGAATTTATTATATAGTGTCCATCCAAGTATGATTACCGACAGAACAGGCAATAACACTCTTCCGGTAAACTGAAAACAACAACTCCCTGCATGGCGATTATATTCCCCACATTGAGAGGCCTAAATTCAACAATAGACATCAATAGGCTGATAGATGGATCATGGGGCTGCGTGTTCTAAGCAAGCATAACACGTTAAACGATGTATATTTTAAATCCTTTCTCGACATTTAAATGACAGACGGTATTTCACTAATTTATTGGACAAGTGCTTCATAATGGTCGCTAAGCTGATACCAGGTAAATACATAGAAAATTATATTTTTGCGCCTAAGTGTAGACTTAATGACTCCACATTGAATATCTACTTCAGATAAGATTTAAAGTAGTGGTCACTTTTAAAAAAAAGTTGTTGACAGCCCGTACGGCTGTGGCCGAATATGTAGATGTAGACCTTTCAGCGTACTGTAGCCAATATCTTCAGCTTCCCGCAAGGCACAAACTATCCTGCGATTTTTAGACCCGTCTTATACATTTTTTGTTAATTTTAAACGAAATTATTATTGCCGAAACAATTTAATTGATTTTTTTTAAAGTAGATAATTGATGATCTATACAGAATACCTATTGTTCTAAAAATATTACTTCAGTTTATTCTGAATATATTGTTAAGTTGCGCCAAATTTTACTATACGAATAAATAAATTGGCTGCTAATTCTTAACGCATTTACATTTTAATTCAATTACTACTGACAGCATATAAATTATAAATAATAGCTAACTTATACAAAATTACTTCCTATTTGTATACCACTCCATTTATTTGATACTGAGTGTATTCTTAGTGGTTAAATTTAAACGTTTCTCTTCAAAGAGATTTCTCTCTAAACTAAAATGTCATTCGGGCCGACTACAATTCACAGAAGTATCATAGCACTTTGTTGTTACTCCCGGGGCTTAATCCTTTGTTTTCTAAAACCTCTCTGAGCTCCTTTAATACTTTGTAATGGCGGGACAAATTCTGCGTCTTGCGAGCTGTCTGGTATGAGTGAGTTGAGATGAGTTCTCGTCCCTATGATGACTTGCTTGGTGCGTTCAGTTTACGCGAAACTTTCACCGACCTCTAAATAAACATTTCTTTTAGTTTTCTTTTAATATAAAAGAATATTTTTGATACTTTTATTGTTATCTGTATCTATATGCATAGGTATACATATATAGTGTTAAAAAGCTGTAAATTTCTAATGATAAATAATTTATAAGTTAAAGCATTGAAAGGTTGATTATTATTTTTAGTTAAAGCGGATACTTCACTATAATTTATTTTAATATGCTATAAGTACTTGATTTATAGTATTGATATTTTATTGTATGTTAGTGGTCATGTTTTTGTCGTGTGTATAACTGTGTTCAACGATCATCACAATCAGCGTGCTATGGAGTGTGCTATGCTTGGGATTTCTCTGTGAGATAAAATTCCATATATGCATATCCCATATATGCTTATCCGTAGAAGAACGAGTGCAACCGACATGGTACGAAGAATTAACACGCTAAAGTGGCAGAATACATCGCTCGACGAATCGACAACCGCTGGGGAAGAAAGGTTCGCAAGTGGCGACCACGTATTGGACGACCCAGTGCAGAACAACCTATCCCCTAGCTTATCTGACGACCTAGTGAAAGTTGTGGGGCACCGTCGAATGCATGCGGCACAAGACCTAATTTTGTGAAGAAACACGAGGAGGCCAAAGTCAAGCAGTGGGCGGCGATAGCCTTTTACTAGTGGTAGGACCACACTGTTGACAGATGTCTGTCTACAGCCGCGGATCGGTCCGTCCGGGGTGGTTCCACACTCACGCCGAAAATCGACACCTGAGTAGTAGCAATTTATAACTGGGCTTCGTTCGGTGAGCAAGAGAGTCGGAAGCCTAACTTTCTGATGGTGTTTGTGTGTGGTGGGTTTTAGTGACACATTCAATTTCACCGAACCCCATTGCACGTATTCACACTCTCTTCACTTTCTTTGCGGTAGGCAGCGTTCTAGCAAAGGTCCATGAGCAGCAGCAACACTTACCATCCGATGGATTGTTTGCTCATTTGCCATCATTTGCAATAAAAAAAGACTGAATGATGAATAATGGTAGCTGTTAGTTGCAGATGGCTTCTATAACTGTGCACAGACAATGGGTGGCCACTGGATCGCAATCCAGGTATATTTATTATCTCATTTCAACTCATAAATGTCCCAGTGCTAGGCCAATGCCTTTTTCATATCGGGAGGGAAATTGACTACATTGATTAGGTTTTAATTTGGAGTTTTGCTTTTCTTGCAGGCATGTTGTTTGCTTACGTCACCTTAGTCGTCTTTTACACAAGGAAAAAGCATTTATTTTAAGCACTCGTTTTTAGTTAGGAATAATCGTATTAGCAATTTCATTTTAAGCACATTTTTTTACATATGGCTACTAGTGGCAGGACCACACTGTCGACAGTTATCTGTCCACAGCCGTGGGCCGGTCCGTCCGGGGTAGTACCACGCTCTCGGAGAAAATCGACGTCTGAGTAGTAGCAATTTGTTACTGCGCTTCATTCGGTGAGCGAGAGAGCCGGAAGCCCAACTTTCTGAGGGTGTTTACGTGTGGAGGGCTTTGGTGGTGCCTTGGGTATCACCGAGCCTCAATGCACGCATTCACACTCACTTCACTCTCTTCGCGGTAGCCAGCGGCCTTGTAAAGGTCCATGAGCGGCAGCAACACTTACCATCAGGTGTACTGTATGCTCGTTTGCCACTGTATGCAATAAAAAAAATATAAATCAATAAATTGTTTATAAATGTCCAGCCATTAAAATGTTTCTTTTTACTTCAGTTTAAGCAAGGTCGTGAGTGGCATCACTGCCTCTACTTCAATGGTCCTCCTATACGTTGTCTACAATCTCTTAACAAGGCATGAAACGGATATAAGTATCTCTCATATACAGTGAAATATTGTACCATGTACAGGTAACCCGAATCTAGCCTAAAAGACTTGAGAGATTTATAGGCTACCGCAGACAAGTAGCTACGCAGTATCTCATCCTTTGTGTTCGTTAACAAAAAAAACGTGTAGCATGGAGCGTTGGTTGCGTGCGTTGCTTGGGTACTTAGCGCGATACCATCTTTAATCTTCTGTCTTCACACCGTTTGTTTTTTTTTTCTACAGAAAAGGTTACTTTTAAACGAAAACACGCAGCAGTACACGGATGTGTTTAGATACTGAGGATTTATTTCGCGTACACAAATACAATCCGTAAAAAACCATCACAGGTATTAGTAAAAACTTAGGTGAAATATTAACGTCATTTTGGGAAGGAATTTGATCTATTATACCACGCGGGTCAGACGTGTTGGCATACGGTTTAATTTCGAGTTTTCCTTTTCTTGAATTGATGTTACTACTATATCCTTTAGTCGTCTATTACGACACCCACGGGCAAGATGGTGAATTGTATTTTTACTCCGTCACCTCACCAAAAATATTAACGTACACAGTACGTATTATTGAATACATCGGGATTCTTGAAGTGCAATAAAACACGTAAATAACACACAAGAGCGAAAGAGATTTAACATCAGTGCATAAGATTAAATAATGTTGAAAAATAAGCCGTGAAATGCTTACTACAAAGCTCTTTGCAATATTTTTGCTTATTTACCCGTCGAGCAGAGTTTTATGTCATCTATTTTTCTTCAACGCAGTATAAAGTCATGGTTGAAGTCACAATACAATAGATTCACGCTACGTACCCGTTGCGGAGGCTTTATAAAAGGACTACCACATAGGTACTTCGCTCGCCTTTGTAGACGCATCGAAGCATACATATTAATGGCTTTTATGTAGAAAAATAATACGGACAGCTTCATTTTGTACCGTCTCTACAATTAATGCAAGGGTACCGTACCTTTATAATATAGGTATATATACATATATTTATATAATATTATTATATGTGTCATGTCGGTGATGGATAGATTAGTATTTTAAAAACTACGTATCACATATGTTACATGATTTATACAAGAAAATACCATTGATATAAAAAAAAAAACTAACTACATATTCAATCTGGGTTACGACCTTCTTGAATTTTCAAACTGGTTCTTTCAAATTTATTCATAAATCAGTCCATTTGCGTCACGCTCACTCATCACGCTTTCCAGGCAGATAGGTGATGGCAGTTGTCGTTATGAACAGCCAACTGCCCAGGAGGGAGCTGCTGTTTATTCTCCTAGTAATTCCTCAGTCGGCGGTTACGCCGCGTCGCCCAAAAACTAAAGAGCAAAGGAAAATCGTATTTTTATCTTGTCATCACACGGAATATTTCATATTATACTGGACTAATGCGAAATACGAAACTACATATAGTGTTAAAAGCGTGTTTTTATTGCTATACTTGAGATACTCATTCGTCAGCATACGTCTATTCACATACGAAGCGGCCCCATAAACGTCTGAAATTGTTCTCTCTGCGTTTTGAATGAGGCGTGGAATCGAATACCAAAACAGCTTGTTTTGTTGACTTGCAAAAACATCACACAGTAAAATCTCCGGATCACGAAATGTATTCTGTTACACTTATGTACGTACAGGTATATTTATTTATAAATATTTTCTTTGATTGTGTTGAATGTTCGTTTATCGGGATAATATTCATGTATACGAGTCAGAAATAGAATCGAGGTATGGGTGAATTAGGATCTAATTTTGTCATTGTAATGTTATACGAGGATTTTGTTTCGATGTTAGTTTGACATTTTGTGACATGATTTATGTTATAAATTAAAGAGTATTTTTTTTGAGACTAAGATCTTTTATTATGGGTTTGTGAAGTTATTTTTAGTGAGATTGAAGTGTCGTAAATTATGGTCGGAGTATTTCGATGAACGATCTTTAACGATCATAAAGGCATCTGATATAAGGTAATGCAGCCTAATTTGCCTCGCACTCTTTGGTTTCCTAACACCGATATGAGACATTATGCCATAGTTACAGCTTTAAGGCTTCGTTCCGGGCACTTTCCCCTAAATAATTTTGGTTACATGATGCGAAAAACTGTATCGCCGAATTGCAATGTATGTAATATCCTTGAAGACATTCACCATATTATTATGGAGTGTGCCCGAAGCGAAGCGCAAAGACTAGATCTTAATTTTAACACATATAACGTCTGTGAATACTTTAGCATATTGTCGGATCCTCTATCCGACGAAGCCAAGCAATTTTTAGTATGTTTAATTTAGTTATTAAGAATAGATAGTTATTTGTAATATCTATGTACGTTCTAATGGGGGTGGCATTATCTATTCAGAGAAAGGCCTCTTTTTACCGAAATAAAGATAAAAAAAAAGTTATTTTTAGTATAAGCAGTGACTTGATTGCAGGGTATCATTAAAGTTTATGAACGGCACTATTATTAAGAGTGTGTTTCTTAGCCTGTTTGGCACCAAATATAATAAAAAATCCTCAGTTTGTTAGTTTTCGGTAGCCTAGTGCAAAGATCTCTATAAACATATAAATATATTTTAAATAAAACTACTTTACGAATTTTATCGAGTTTGTATTTGATTTTTGATTACCCGACGTTTCGAACACTTTACAGCGTTCATGATCACGGGTGGACTAAGATGTCTCACGTCCAACAAGTCATTGTTACTGCAGAAAATTTATAATTATCTACCCGATACAGAAATTAGTTATTAAATATTGACCCACATTTTGATACAAAATTTATTGCCAGTGTAAGAAGAAAATACTTCTATATGAAAAAATTATATTGTTTATGGTTAGTAATAATTAAACTTTAAAATTAATAGTAATTATATTTAAAAACTAAGTAATAATCTAGTATACTACCACCGGATCGGAACACGGTCACACTGAGAAAGATCCGGCAAGAAAACTCAGGTAACATGATGCTAAATTAAAGTAAATTTTGAAGGCGGCTTACTTTATGTTACTAAAAGGTTTTAATTTATAAAATTATCTTTAGTTATTATTATTGTGGGTCAAATCTATACCATATGAGCTCACGGTGTCTTGCAGTCTTGTGGTGGTCTTTTTGGATTTGTTTTTAATAATGTTTATAACAGGATCCCAGCTTGATAGTAACACCCAGCCATCCTCTCTATTGAAATTTTTGTGTTTTTTAATCTCAATAGCCTCGCGTACCATTCTAGGCAGGTATCGGTGTTCTTTTGCGAGGATTTGTGGTTTATCAAACCTGATGTTATGGTGGGCGCGATCCTGACTATGTTCACAGACTGCAGACCTAGTGTCTCGGCGGTGCTTCACATCGGCTATGTGTTCTTTGATCCGAGTTCTTATGGATCTCGGATAAACGTCGGGTAATCAAAAATCAAATACAAACGCGATAAAATCCGTAAAGCAGTTTTATTTAAAATGTATAATACTCGCGTAAACATCAGAAATCATCATATAAATATATTCAAATGTTTAATATATGTAGTAGTTAGATTTATAAATATCTAATGAAAAGCATTACCATTCCTTTTTTTTAGGTATGTTAGTGACTAGACTAGACTAGTGCTGTGTGGTAGCGGCTTCGAATACTACCAACCCTTGCTTTGCTCGTGGGTGTCGTAAAAGACGACTAAGAGCCCTAGATTGACCCGGACCAACTCCATCTGGTATCATTTGGGTCAACGATTACATTCCCAAGGAGGGTTGACGTCAGGCAGGCGGCCGGTCATAAAAGTCATTGTCGAAACTTTTTGCAATATGTCAAAACAGATGACATATTGAGTCGACCCCAAGTAATTGGGATAAGAGCAAGATGATGATAGTGACTACACACGTGGCGTAACACTTTGTGAGATCCACAAACTGTTGTTTTGAGTGTGGGTGAAAATTGTGTCCGTTAACTATGATTGTTAAGTGCCCCACAAAACTAAAATTATTTTCTTAGTGCAGGTGCAGTCTTTAAAAAAAATTGTTATCTTATAAGCAGCTGTTTGGTGGAGCACGTAACTGTAAAACAATAAATAAAAGCCGAACTATCTTAAAACGTGTTTTAGTGGATCATTTCCCTGTCATTGTAGAGGAGACCCAACATTATGAATTCATAATACATAAAGACTAAAAAAAGTAAGGAAAACATCAAGAATAAAAGAAGAAAAAGAGTTTCCTGTAGGCCTTATTATATGGGCCGACCACTGACGTCAAGTCACCCTGCTCCGGTGGTCGGCCCAACGACGAAGGCGACGTGCATCGTGGGTGGGTTGCGGGTGTGCGTGCTTACGCCCCTCTGTCGCCCCGGACGGAGTGGTGCGAGGAGCGCGCCGACCGCAACCCAACCCCTCCCCAAAAAAAAAGGCCTTATTATATGAAGCGATTAAGGCAGATAGCGTCACTATTACGGCTCGTTCACGACCTTGCCGCTGTGAGCGGCTGCTAAGCGCGGAGCGGCGCACAGTGAGAAAATCGCGTATGTGTCGCCTCAAAACTCCGTATCTCAGGTGTTTCAAAACTAAATGAGCAGTAATTTTGCACACATATACTTGAATGTTTAAAGTTTAAATGAAATAACTTTGATTTTAAAAAATCTGTTTATAAATTAAATGTGAAAAAAGCGTAAGCATACAAAGAAACTGTAGTCTCCATTTAATATCCAGAGTGAGCATAATCGAGAGGAATTTCGTTGTTAACACTTGCCTAGATTCATGGAATTTTCGGCATTGCTATTCTCAATTTTCAGACTCATGAGGTCTAGAATCGTCCTATAAAACGTCAACTTATTGACGTCTTGGCCTTAGTCAATATACATGACTCTATATGTATGAAGAATTTATTTATTAAATTGCGAAATTGTTATATTTCTACCTATCCCTGAGGGCATAAAGTGCGAGGCAAAACATGAGTGTACAAAAATAAACAGCAATCATATTATTATACCTAAGCATATATTTTGTATCACAGTTAAAACATCATCTGAGTTTTGTGACATGACATGGATCCGTTTTGCCCGCGGGTGATGCCCGAGACATTTATCCCTATAATTTAACAACAAAGGAGTCAGATTTACGTTATAATGTCGCGACTCAAAGGCCCACCTTTGTTTCAGACTTGTGTACGATATGACACGTATGGGGGCGAAATGCTTTGATGTTTACTTTTATTTGTGTTTGTATAGTCAACTAATTCGCCAAAGAATGGAATGCATTTGCAAAATAATTTTATAGAACACTATAATTTGATATTAAAAAATCCTTCTTATTACGGGTTCATATACGTTCGGGTCTCTACATATACGATTGGGTCTCTAGATTAATTAACCTACCATAGTAGGCTAATTTCCCTCTACGTTAGTCAAACAGATTGGTATAGGATTTTATATCGAGTTCTCATACCTAATCTTGGACATATTTTATCTCCCTATTATATCCTTTAATCATCCTTCATGACACCCACCATCAAATAAAGAAGTGATGAATTGTATTCTTATTATACTCTGTCAATACACGGAAAGTATCATAAATTTATCTAGTGTAATTCAACACACATTTAGGATTATGTCGACATGGATTTCAATCATATTTAGTAGCTTATCATCCGAAGCGACTGCAAATTCCCGGGGTGCTCTTAATTAATTAGTTATACATTTAGAAATGCAGTTATATACTTTATGCAATACTATTAATCAGGCATGTAAATAAGTAATCAAAATTATGATTCTCGAATTATTTAACATATTAAAAGACCTAAGTTAGCACGCTAAATCGTGATAGTCTATGTATATTTACATTAGTACGGTAAGTACTTATTATTAGGTGGAATGCTGTCATGCATTTATTATTTCAGGCTCATAGAAATATACAATATCTAAACATCTCAGAAAATATCAATATCTAATATCAGAGATTTGCAGCAAATAAAATATACTTAGCACTTGCGTTAAAGTCAAACGCCGATGCTTTATATTGCAAATTCAAATATTTCAAACATGTGAGAAGAAGCGGTTTTCGCTTAATCAGTTTCTGCCGAATATTATTTTCTACATTGCGAATGTCACGTGACATCGACGACCTAAAAGGATTCGATCATTCATTCGTTCATTACAGCCTATCGCCGTCCAATGCTGAATGCAGGCCCTCCTCATGTTACGCCGCAGAGTGCGTTCCTGAACCGCCTGCATCCATCGATGTCCAGCAACTTTCACATTCTTTTTTTCTTTCACCTAAAAGGATAATGATATAAAATTACATTAGATATTTAAGGCCATTGACTCTCCACTTCTTGTATCTAGTGTCATATCTATATGTGCATAGCAAATGTTATCATTCACTGTTAAAGCAAATGATAGTTAACAATTTAATATTTACGTCGACACGGATCAAACGTAAGACTTTTGCGTAGCAGTTTAATCTCTCACTTTTCTGTGTGGTGACGGCATAAGAATACAGTTGTGGTTATCTCTTACTTGTCAGTGGGAGTCGAAAGAGTCAACAGGAGGAGGTATAAATATGATCTTATAATAAATTTTCCACGTTTTCAGGTGCAGAGTTCTTTGAGTTCAGTGATCGGCCCGACAGAATACCCCGAGGGAGTACCTTCTTCCGTCGACGTCCCCTTCCCGGGACGCCGATCGCCGTCGCTCTTCGCGGGTGTCGGACTAAATCCCCGGTCCAGTCACCCGCAGTCTTTGCTTGGGCGGCATCAGGCGCAGGTACTCGCGCCTGCGCCACCCCAGTCGCCGGCGGAGGACCGTGTCCGCGTGGAGGCGTTGCTCACGCACACGGTTCGCCACTTCCTTCCACGAGATGACAGTCACGCAGAAGGCGGGGACAGCGTTCCAATTTCTGACACTGGCGAGCATCTCCCTAGCGATGGTCAGCAGCATCAGGTCGACACCGATGATTGCGAGTTCACGGCGCTGCTCAGCCTACGTGGCACACACCTCGAGTGTGTGCTGCGCCGTGTCCTCGTCGCAATCGCAGTGGCGGCAGGACGGTGTACTCTCCCTCCTCACGACCATTATATATTAACTCTGCATAATTCCGTTGGTAATTTATTGTATACTAGCAACCCGCCCTCGCTTCGCTTCGGTTTTAGTCGTTTTACCCGCGTAGTTCCCGTTCCCGTGGGAATACCGGGATAAAATATAGCCTAGTTTACGCCCTGATATTATAGCTTCCCATTGGTGAAAGAATTTTTGAAATCGGTCCAGCCGTTTTGAAGATTACCCGGAACAAACAGACAGACAGACAGACAAACATTTTTTAATTTGTATTTTAGGCATAGGTGTCGTACAAATAACCGTGTGAACATGAAAAAAGCCTATTATTTTTACATTACAAACAGACACTCCAATTTTATTTATTGGTATAGATTTTCGATGTCATGCAAAGCTTATCAATGATGTTGAAAATTTTCCTTCGTTTCGTTTTGGAGTGGGTAGTTACTGCTTTACCTTTGAGCTGGATACCTCTTTAATGTCTGCACGATTGCTCGTATCTTGTTGGACTAAAGTATTGAAAACCATGAAAATAAACTTTTTCGTAAATATAAGTCAGCTTAAAGAGTAGTTCGATTCCTTTCAAAATAAATGGATTGAGATCTTACGAAGCCGTTTGCCCTGTGGGATTTCTTAAACATAGAACTGTTAAACGCAGTATGCTGAGTGCACACAGTATTCAAAAATTCGCTGTGAAAAAACATTATGATATTTCTTAGTTTATTATCTCGGCTCATATACCATTGCTAGGTTCGAGCCGCCTCCACAATAGGAAGGGAATTGCCCTTACTATACCATGCTGGTGAGACAGGTTGGTATAGGATATTGTTTCGGGTTTTCCTTCTTTTGCTCTCTAGATGTTAGATATGCGTATTATACCCTCAACCCCAGCGCTTCGATCCACGTGACAATCTTCTCGGTGCCGAGAGTTGCCAGGCGTGCCGCCTCCTCTAGCGGCCCACCCCGGGCTGTGACGAGCGTATCGTCGGCGTAGCAAATTACGCCCAGCCCGGGTGGGAGGCTTCCTCTCAACGCCCAATCGTAGCCGATGTTCCACACCCCTGTGGGACATCGCACGTCATGGGCGTTTGCACAACGTCTCCTACTCGGTTGACGTAGAGGACGCTGCGCCCCTCCAAGTAGTCTGCCACCAGCCGCCTCAGGTACAGGGGCACCCCGTGATACCGCAGCGCCTCCCTGATGCAGCTGAATGGCAGACTGTTGAAGTCATTGGCGATGTCCAGGAACACCGCCAACATCAGCACTCCTCCGCCGGTGACGGCCTCCGTCACCACGGCCCGCAGGCGCAGCAGAGCCGCGATCGTCGAACGCCCAGACAGGTTGGTATAGGATATTGTTTCGAGTTTTCCTTCTCTTGCATAGATGTTATATGCTTATTATATCCCTTAGTCGCGTTTTAAGACATCCACGCGCAAGATATGGAGTGAGTCTCGTTCTTAGTTATTGGAATTAAACTATTTATATTTGCAATAATTCACTAATCAATTAACCAACAATCCTAATTAGGTTTGACAGTCTCAGGCACATTGATAGCTACTACGAATACTGGCAACCCTTTCATCGCTCGTGGGTGTCGTAAAAGACGAATAAGAGCATTATACAGTTCAAAGTCAATTCCATCTGATGCCGTCTGGTCAACTATTACATTCTTAAAGAGGGTTGACGTCAGGCAGGCGGCTGGACAAAATCTCATTGCCAATAATTTTGCAATATGTACTAATAGCAGCGCCCTGCGGCTTTACTAGCATAGTTCCCCTCCCCGTGAGAATATCGAGATAAATTATAGCCCATGTGTTATTCTGATATGTAAGCTATATTATTGTGAAGTTTCATCAAAACCCATTTAGTAGTTTTTGCGTGAAAGAGCAAGAAACATCCTCACATACTCACAAACTTTCGCGTTTATAATAGCAGTAGGATGATAGAAAAGTAATTGCGATAAGAACAGGATGATAATGAGCTTGAAGTACATATTGTTTAATCATATTCCGTGTGGTGACGGAGTAAGAATACAATTCATCACCCCCTTTCATACCCGTGGGTGTCGCAAAATACGACGGGATTACAATTTATGCAGATAACATCTGCGCAAGAGAAGGAAACTCGAAATAAAACCCTATGTCAATCCGTCTGACCAGCGTGGTATAGCGGGTCATTTTCCCTCCCAATATGGAGCTCGGGCGCGGCAGTGGGACGTGTATGAAATCAGCCCTGCATATTACATTAGTATGTCTCGAGTTCGTTGATTGTAATTTTGAAAAGTTCATCGTAAAACAAAATTATTATGCTTTACCAAATTTGTCTTTATATTAACCCCTGGTTCAATAGTCTACTGTCTATAATCGCTGATTTAAATTAATTCATTATAAAGATTAATCCGACTTAAAATAGATTTTCAATTGTGAGATGTCGATGAGATCAAAATTGCGATTGAAAAGACTTAAATTAAATGTTACAGGGAAATTATGTCCTTGACAGAGGATCTAATTAAAAGCGTAAAAGGTTTTGCGTTCCTCAGAAAAAAAAAGACAAAAGGAGTACAAAGGTTGACGTCAATAGCGATTTGATAAAAGTATTAAATTTCGGTTACTTTTTATCTTTCCCTTTCGATCTTGATTTAACGTCCTTTGAGGTCATTACTGAGGCTCACCGGAATGGCTTCGCTTAATGAAGTCGTGAAAGAAAATTGAGTTTAGTTAAAGGGGCGAATTTAATTCGATTTCAAACTTTTTGAATGAATGTCGCAGTTTAAGAACGGCGGCATCATGAACCCCCGCAAAATAAGATGAAAACGAAAAATGGAACTCTGACTTTCTTGGTTAATTAAAATAAATTATTCACTGCCCTCTTAAATAGATTGCTCTGCGTCTCTATTACAAATCCTTTTAAGTTAATTTGTGATTTTGGGGTAGACACCTAATGATATTGATTTAATAATCACTGTATTGATGACAACGTTTGTTTGAAACGATTATAATTAAATGCCTTTGTGATGTGACATTGGATATTTATTGAGAAATATGTTCTTTCTGTGTAGTGAAGGAGTAAGAATACAATCCACAACCCCTTATCTTGCCTGTGTGTATCGTAAAAGACGACTAAGGGATAAAATATTTATGTTAGAGAAGAAAAACTTGAAATAAAACCCTAAATCGACCTGTCTGACCAGCATGGTACAGTAGATTGATTGCCGTCGTAATATGGAGGATGCTCGAGTTTAACAGTAGAATGTATATGAACTAAGATGATGTTCTTTTGATGGCAATTTAATATTTTTTATTAATTTTCAAAATTGCTAAGTTGGTTTTTTTTTCTTCAACGTTCGGTACTGATTTGATTGCAGACCGAAGTAACCTTTGCATGTTCAGCGGTCACAGGGACAAGACTTACAGCCGAACAAAAACCACATTTACATTTTATTTAAAATGTATAATACTCGCGTAAACATCAGAAATCATTACGTTAGTATTTGTTTGTAGATAAGGTAATTTGTGAAATTCAACACAGTTAAAAGTGTACATTAAAGACAGGCGTTTAAAAGTTTGCCTGTTCTTGTAGACTTCTATTTATCTATTCCCGCAAGACAAATTAGATACGCAAAGTAGATAATGCTTAAAAAAAAGAAGATAAAATCTAAACAAAACTGGTGTTTACTTATTAGAAATTTGGTACCATTGTAAACGTCAATATAAGTGACAAAATCATTTTATTTAATTAGATCAAAAAATGAGGGTATAAAAATTTGCATACAAATGAAAATTGGCGCGAATATTTGAAACATTGTTATAAATGAAATGTAAAAATTAGCTATATATCTCACACTTGCAAAACATATTGTTTAAAATTAAAGTTAGCAAAAATGCAAACAAGAGAAGCATGAGTATTATAAATTAGACGAATAGTTTTTCCTTCTTCCACAAAATTTACACTGGGTGGTTTTTTTAGTATTATATTTTTTAAAAAACGTGTCAAGACTACTACTACTAGTGTACTTGGGGTAGTCCTCCCATTTCACGTGAAAAGATGTTCGTTCGTATTATTAAGAGCATTAGGGATTTTTTCGATGTTGTGAGCCTATTTCTTAGAAATGGTGACTCCTAGGAAAAAAATGTCACTGATGAGTGTCAAAGTCAGTTTTCATAGATAATTGCATGATCTACAATTTTTGTCTAACCTAATTTATTATAAAACTTATCGTTTCATTGAAAATCGTAAAAAAGAAAATAAACAAACCTAAAACAAGTAGGTATTATTTTTTGTAACACTGGGATTGATAGGACCATTTTAATTTAATTTATAATACTTTCACTACACGAACACGATGTTTGTGTAAGTTAAGTAACCAGCTGTTTGGCGTATTTTTGTAACCTTCCATGTTCAATTTGACTGCAAATTTCCTCAAATTGGGTAAATTCAAAACTTTATCTAGTAAATTACCAAACACGAAAAATTGTAACAAATTAATTCAATTAAGTTAACATTGAAAATTAAAACAAAAGCATAGAGTCGTGGCTTCTCCGAACTTGCGAAAATAAACATACAGATAAAAATAGAATTGTTCTTTAAGGTGAAAAATACGAGATCCTTGTATGATAATCGAGAATATTTGCTGAATGCAATTACACTCAGTGAAGACAGCCAAACCATGTCCTATACGAAAATTAAGCTAAAACAATTTACTTCTGGCACTCCACACAAAAAATATGTTTCTGAGAAGAGAATCAAGTCTTGTCGGCATATTTCATTACAACGCTTCCCCAGACATCTTGGCTAAAAAATTTCACAAAATGAACTTGGAACTAATTTAAAAATTAAGTAATTTATTGTATATTAGCAACCCGCCCTCGCTTCGCTGCGGTTTCAGTCGCTTTACCCGCGTAGTTCCCGTTCCCGTGGGAATACCGGGATAAAATATAGCCTATGTTACTCCCTGATATTATAGCTTTCCAATAGTGAAAGAATTTTTGAAATCTGTTCTGTGCTTTAAGCGTGAAAGCATAACAAACAAACAAACAAACATCCTTACTTTCGCATTTATAATATTAGTAAGGGTGATCCTTAAAAGCTTACCAAAAATAACTAACATTATGAATAACTCATACTAAGAACATTTTATGTATTGGTTGTAATTGTTTACTTAGTAAATATGTATTATTTTTATTACAATGATAACGAGATGACTTTTACTATTTTTATATTGTGATCTGGTCATATGAATGAATTATTTATACGTTGTTATCTACCCATCCATGAATTCATCAGGCTGTGGATACATATCGACCTCTCCAGAAGAAAACCAATCAGAGCGGTCCTGTGACACGTGGATCCAACGTTTTACTGTAAGTTTTACGATGTTGTCAGTCCACTTGTTGGGTTGCAGAAACTAATTACAAATTTTGCTTCTATTTTAATTAAGTAATTCCTAGTAATATATTCAGCATTTCAGATATTAGCTAAAGTATACTTAAATGTGCTTTTCTTAAAAATGAAATATGTATTATTGTTGAGCAATTTAAATAAATTTGCTAGTAGCACGCGATGTTCCGGCGTTTTAACTATCACAAAGTAGTAAAGCGCGTAAGCGCTTAAAGCCTTCAACTTAACCCGATGGCTCACCTTCAAAAAATGCCGAGACTTCACAAAACTTAGATAGCCTAACGAAAGTAGTTTGCAAGAAGCATTTTGCTACGCCTCTAACTATTGTTCAGCAGATTACAACTTTTCTGACATCTTTACTGTTAAAGTTATTGTACAGTTAAACACAAAATAAATCTTACCGTTATAGACATTTAAAGCGATCAGGTGATGAACCTATTAATTTATGTGAATGTTTGCACTAATAAGACAGTAAATAAAGACTTACCAACCCAATTTATTTAGATATGATTATGAGTTATGTTATGTTATGAAGGGTTCCTTGTGGTGACGGAGTAAGAATACAATTTATCAGCCCCTCTTTTGCCCGTGGGTGTCGTAAAAATGACTAAGGGATAGTATGCTATAATATCTATGCAAGGAAAACTCAACACAAAATCCTATACCAAAATATCTGACAAGTATAGTAGGCCAATTCCCTCCTATAGTAGAGGAAGCCCGAACCCAGTAGTGGGACGTGTATGGGCTACGATAACAATGATGATATCGAGAACATTGATGACAGTATACTTATATATAGGGTGTCCGTTCTAAAATATCGTCTTTAATCGCAAAATATCATTACTTTCTGAGGTTATGTAGAGTCATGTGTAGTAAAAAAATGTAGTTATAATAGCTGTGTGGTGGCCATTACGAATACTACCAACCCTGAAATTGCTCGTGAGTGTCATAAAAGATGACTCATCATCATCATCATCATCAGCTCATATACTACTGTTGGGCTCGAGCCTCCTCTACAATAGGAGGAATATTGACCTTAAAGCATGCTGGTCAGACAGGTTGGTATAGGGTTTTATTTCAAGTTTACCTTCTCTTGCATAGATGATATATGCGTATTATAAGATATATAAAATACGACTCAGAGTTTTATATTCACCTGTGCCAACTCTAGCTGGTGCTATCTGATCAACGGTAACACTAAATAGTGTTCACGTCAGGCAGATGGCCAGTCAAAAGACCATTGCATTATTTACCAATATGTACAATAGGAAGAGTAAAATTATATTGTATCGACCGTAGTTTATTGCGATAAAAGCAAGGAGATGATGATGAGTTAGAATAGAAACGAACACCAATACAGTTGAAAATAATAACGGGAAGAAGTAAAAGATGAAAGCTTTGTACTCTTTTTTGTGTTGTTTAAAAAAGGTGTTTATTTTATTAGGCGTGTAGAAAAGTTTGAAGACTCTTAGTTTGGGCCTCCGAATTGGCAGCTACACTTAACTGAATTTAGTTGCTATATTTGTGGCATGAATTTGAACTGTTTAGTAATGACGTTCAATTTTTCTTTATTATTATGCTTTGTAAAAAATATATAATTGTATTAAACAATGGGCTAATTGAAGCTGTAATATATTTTTATTTCTCTGTCTATATTACTGTTTATTTCATTCCATACCAACATTTAATTTTTTACAATAATAAATAAGAATTAGTATCTGGTGAGTCTGTATTCGAAGTTTTGCAAAAAATTGCCAATAGAAGTTCTGGAGGTAGCTCACCAGAGAGGATCAGGAAGACTTCCTTATTGTTCCTTGATGTTATTCCAGCCTCTCTTGTGGTGTGCGGTATACTAATTAACCGTCGGCAAGTGGTGTCTCCCTTCCTTTTCTCCGTTTTAAAATAATAATTGATTGCCGCCATGTGTCGCGAAATTCAATCAATTATCTCAAAACAGCAAGCGTAGCTGTATAGGCGAAGTTTTACATAAAAATCTCAAAATGAATTTCTCAAACTCGATTCAATTCGAAATGTTCGAGCCCAAGATTATGTTCTTCTTTTTTTAATGAATCCGCCACTGAGGAGGAGATCCTTGTGTCGCGGAGGACGTTACAAGCATACAATTTGGGGGTACAATCAAACTTCAACTCAGAATAATAATTTGTGCACGGTACAAATCATAGTCCTCCATGAGCATGGAACCCATGGTACTCGGCACGAGAGGTCACTTCTTACACCACTAAGCTAGATAGCTTTGCGCAGATGCGCAAAGCAACTGTTTCATTATTTATTGATGTCAATATGTTGATTATTGCCTCTTAATATTTAAAAAAGCCTGAGTTAATATAACCTTAGGCTAAGAAGCGTAAATGGATATATAAGCGTAAAGTTATTTTTATTGCATAGATTAATTATCTGCATATTATTTTTTTTACCTATATTATTATATTACCCTTAATTTAATTTTATTACCCTTAGTAACCTTAGATTAATTATATTACCCTCAGTCGTCTTTTACGATATCCACGAGAAAGATTGCAAAGAGAATTGTATTCTTACTTCATTGTCACACGGATTTTTATTTTTATTTTAAGGATATATTACTTATAAGTACTTGGATTATCTAGATTATCGAAAGTTTTTTTTTGTAAAATATATTTAGACAATAGTTTTTCTCACAAAAAAGGTTATTTTTCCTCAGAAAAAGAAATTGGAAAACCAAGAATCGAAATGAGGCTGTTTAGCGACTGCTCGATTTGAATGAGCTATCTCTATTTTCGATGGTAGTGGAATAAGTTACCTTCATATTCAAATTATAATTTTTTTATAACCTGAAAACACTGATGAAACAAGAGAGAGCAGATGCAGAGTACATTGATAAAAAATCAATAAAATCTATCTGGATCTGTTTATAGTCTCTGAAACCTCCTGTATACTTACTAAATTACAAAAAATCAAAAAATAAAATCTTGCAATGTACTCAACATATTGCATTGACCTCAATCGGGTTATTCTGATGCACAGACATTAGACGCACAAAAACCCAAACGGCACGAATAAATCGTTTTTACTGGTGTAGTTCGTGTTTCCGTGGGAATACGGGATAAAATGTAGCCTATTTTCCTTGCTAATAATGAAGCTTATCATTGATGAAAGAATTGTTAAATCGGTCATATTGTAGAGGTTTGAACCGCGTCGCGCCCGTTCCTGTAGGATATGGGGATAAAATATAGTCCATGTTCCTCGTTGATAATGTGTGGCTTAGGTCGATTAAATCGGTTTAGTTGTTTAGTATGAAAGCGTAACAAATAAAGTAACAAATTCATATTTGTGTTTATTTGTGGATGGCACAAAGCATTGTTCCGCATGGAAATCGAAACTACGACACTGGCACGGTAGGTGCAGTCAGTATTAAAAGAATAATTACAATGTAGTTTTTTTTGTATATAGCTGCACTTATTTTAGTTATTCTCGTAAACAAGTTTATCTAATACAGTATACAATGCAATAAATTTAATACTGTTGGTATCAGAAATTATCAGAAGCGTTTTGTCCCATATTGTTACCGAACTTTCTAATTTGATATCTTACTGGAAAATGTTATTTGGTGGTGAAAATTATTGTCTTTTATATTCATTTTACATTAAAGTTTACTTGAAAATTTTGTATATTTGAAAACCTTCGAAACTTGGGCGGTGCTTCAATCCCTTCAGTGGTGCCAAATTGGCTATCATTATATTGAAGTGCTGAAAGGGTGTCCGCACTTTGTGGGGAAACATGAGAGAGATCGGTGTCCAGCGGCGTACTGGCGAAAGCCTGAATGATGGTGATGATATTTAAACTTTACGAATTTGTCTTAAAAGCATTTTTTTTTTGTGAGAAAGTCTAGTTTATTTTATACATATATAAAGGCATTGAAACAATTTTATTGAAAAAAAAAAGCTTTATAATGGCTACTATTACTACCGTATTTAACACTGCTCATGAGTGGTATAAAAGACGACAAGAACTTTACGTCGAGCCGAACCAACTCAATCTTACTACATGCTCATGGATGGTTGACGTCAGGCGGGCTGCCGGTCTTAAAACGATGATAATTTTGTTGCATGTAGTCTATATTTGAGAACTAGTACATTTTCCTGTGGCACTCGCATTATAATTATGATTCAATTATGCTATACCTATTATGTAAGACTTTTTTAGAATACCTTTAAATTTCTTTTTTCCATCAAAAACGTAATATGCATGGAAACTGTCGCACTATTTCTGTAGTAATTGTTTACCGTTTGAAATGTTTCATTATATTTGTGCTACTTTCTTTTTTTAAATAAACTAGTCTTTATAATATCAGTTACTTGCCAATGAAGTGAAAGCCCGTCAAAATCAGTTAAGCCATTTCTGAGATACGAACATGTAGGAAAAAAAATCTGATTTATGCGTGTCGTGTACCGTACATGCAAACAGTAAAATCTTTTTGATAACTTTAAAACATAAACTCCGATTGTAAATAAAACAACTTTATGGATTTTATCACGTTTGTATTCGATTTTCAAAAAGCAAATACAAACGCTATAAAATCCATAAAGTAGTTTTATTAACAATGTGTAATACTCGCGTAAACATTAGAAGTAATTATACAGTGCCTTCTACTTGTCTTCATAGATGTTAATAAGGTATAGATATTGATGGTCAAATATTACTTAAGAGCTTTTGCCCGGTGCCTTGTTGCGGGGAACAGGTGGCTGCGGTATCTGTGCTATAAACTGTTGTATGCGCTTCTGCAATGGACACATTTTACTCTCTTTATCGCTCGATAAAGTCCGACAGCCCTTTGTTCTCGTGACTAGTCTTGAAAATTTAAAAGCGGTCCTTGTAGTAAATTCGCTACCTCAGCCCGAGATACAGGTCGATGAATAAATTATTTTCCTACACATGTATGCTATTTGTGTACTGAAGCGCGCTTGGGAGGTACACATAAATTAATTCTAATTAAATGAAACACCTGTGGAAACATGCTTCATATAATTTCAGTGTTATTTTCTTGTGATGTTATGACAAGTGAATTATGTACCTAAGAATGTAATGCTAAGTGGGTAGATATTCTTATTAGCTACCTTATATGCCAAAATCGAGAGTTCGATGGCCATAATTGACAAATAATATTAAAGTCGAGAGAAGGAATATTCGAAATAAAAGCCTTTACCAACATGTCTGACCATCATGGTATCGTAGGTCAATTGGCCACCTACTGGGGAGGAGGTTTGAGCCCAGCAGTGGGATATTTATGAACTAAGATGATTTTGTTTTGGTGGTAAATCAATGTTTTTTTTGGCGATTGTAGCATTATCTTTATTTTAGGGATGCATGTATCCAACAGTTAGCACTATTGATAATTTCCTTGCATCTCAAGACAAATACTTCAATGATATAATTTCGATATTTATAGTTGTTTTATCCAAATACGTGAGAAGCTATCACAACTAGTCCAAAAATAATATCTTTTGTTATTATTCTGAAATTTCGATATTCTATGCAAACAAATTATCTCACCATCATAATTTGAAATGGTAATTTGAAGAAGAAGAAGAAGAGAAGTAATAGTATAACCGTTTTTTGTAGAAATAGTTTTATGCCTAAAAGCTGAGAGGAGTCACCGTTTTCAAAGTTTCATTAGGTAACTTTTTAAAAGCTATGACAGATAAGAGAGGCAGCATGTGTATTCTACGTGACACTGTTCGGGACGCAGTGGGCTGTCCTATCGGGTAATCATCAATAAAAAATCGGACGGGATTGAAACCTTTGTTTATGGTACTAAGCCAATGAGGCATTCAATTATAAAGCGTAAAATAAACACACAATTAGCAGGCTAATTGTTTCTCTTCTGAATAATCAGACAATAGCATGTAGTTAACGTAAAATAAGACGTTTATATAACAATGTAGAAGAAAGATCCTCTTTACATAATGGTTCCTTTGTGAAAATTGTACCGATATAATCACTTACATTTTTGTCGTTAGTTGACTATAACAACGTAGATTAACATCATAGATAATTTACTTTATGGTTCTCATTATTTCTTTTAAGTCGCGTAAATTAATGAGTTCATCTAATTTGTTTCAAGCCTATTTATGGACCTCTAAATTAAAGTTCTAGGTACACACTGTAACCTCTTGAATCTTTTACTAAAGATGTATATTTTTGGAACTTATTAACCATAGACTTTATTTCAGAATAGTGAGGGAGAAAGAATACAATTCTCCACCCTACCTCCGTGGGTATTGTAAAAGACGAGTAAGGGATTAAATATGCATATAACATCTATGCAAGGGAAGGAAAACTCGAAATAAAACCCGTCTGATCAACGTGGTATAGTAAGTCAATTTGCTTCTTATTATGGAGGAGGTTCGAGTGAGACGTACATGACTAGAACTGAGCTGATGGATGTCAAATGGTTTATAGTTTTAGTAAATATAAGTTATATATAGAGTATAATCTATGTGTGTTCAACGGCGTATAAAGGTGATAAACGTATATAGATAGGTACATATGTGCATATTAAATTCGGTAAATAAAAAGGTTTTTTTATTGTTTATTAAAATGACACTTGACGTGTTAGGCTTTTTGAAACTAAACTACCCCGTGAAATCAAAAAAGAGATTCACAAGTAGGGACACGAAAAAAGCATCGATATTTTTTAGTATCGAGCACTTTTCCTTTCGATACCGATACTTTTGTACTCGATGCTTTGTATTCGATACTTTTGCTCAATAAGTACTTTTTGGCAGGTATACCATCGAATAAATTGTAGAAATTACTAATTTGAAACTTGACCTTACGGCTTGTGTTTATGGTAACGAAAGGTTAAAAAACTTTAACTTTCTAAAATATGACGTGACTAAAACGGATAAAATATTTCCATCCGTTTACAGACGTTCAATTCCTAAAAAAATCTCATCAGGGGAATCCCGCAAATGTTGGTACTTTTATTAAAAAACTTGTTTGCATAAAATTGATTATAGGTTATCACATCCTCCTAGAGTTTAGCTAAAAAAAGCTCATCACGACAATCCCGCAATGGACGAAGTAGTATCTGAATAATTTTTTATAGCCATAATTGATATTATATTGACGTCTTGACGTATGGGCATTAGGCTCTATGATAAGTACTCGATATTTTGAAATATCGATACCTTTTTTTTTCGATACTACTCATGAGTACAGTATCGATACTTTCTATTTGATTCCGTGTCCCTATTCACAAGTGAGACTTGAACGTACATCTATTGCGAATCCGTTTCAAGTACCTAAACATATTATTAAGGTACTTGAAATGGTTTAAGTATTAAGTTACAATTTTTTTCATAGATTATGATCCGGATATAAGTAAGATAGCGGCGAGCCCTAAGTGTCACCACGTTTTCGCTCTCCACCTATTGGGCAGATTATCGAGATTATTTGACTTCCTTGGCTTTTCCAGTAGATTGCTCCTTTAGTTATGTCCGCTCTTAACATCACAGTAACAAAGTATAAGGGCATCACTGTCAACAGGGCGCCCTTACTGCGGAGGATGGATTAATCAGTAATCACTTACGGTTAGAGTGTCATTAGGCACTATTATGCCATTGCTATTTGGCATTATGTGCTAAGCTATCGCTATGCCCTAGTATACATTTATACAATTTTTTTGACATATTTTTTTTATAGCAGACAACGTCCTGCACTAAGGAAATAAGGCAGGTCAGTATTTTAACTAAATGTGTATATTTTGATAGGACGTATAGTCACTCCTCGTCCAAGTCATCCGGGACAACCGAACTGATTCCTAGGCTTTAGCGGCCGCCCCACGAGTTACCCTTTTGGGTACCTATTCATATCGATGTGCCTGGGTTAAAGCGCTGAAACGTCCCGCTCCCCGTGGCTGGTGGACTGCTTCCCAGTTCGATCACCTGACGATATCAGGTAGGGCATAATGAGTCGCACCCTGCCTGTTAGTGGCGATGCAGTTGAGGGCGGCTCTTTTCTCCTTTAACATGCTTTGCTACCTCCTTCTTCGAGACTATTACCTTGCGAAAGCGTAATGTCTGTAGAGCCCTTTATAGTTATATCCACATGTGGTAACAAATTTCTCGTAATTTAGTGTATAATATATAAAATGAAACTATCAAATTTATGAAATTAATGTTTAAAATAAATTACTAATAAATACTTTTCTTATTTATTATTAAAACATAATCCAAAGATCCTCATGTAAATAGCCGACATGTTGCAAAACAACGCAACGTAAAGTAAATAATTATGTTTCCGTTCCAGGCCCATAACACAAGTCATATTTACCTGCGACCATCTTTATTTCTACACAATGCAAAGTATTTACGATACCGGCAGAGTTTTATTCATTTATTTATAGTGAAAGTCGACAAGAGATACTGTGGTAGCTCATGAATTATATAAATTATAATGGAGATGTTAAAAGAAATGTTTTAAACGCAATCATTTCGTTGTGTAATTTAATTTTCATTACGGTCCGTGTGGTGACGGAGTAAGAATACAATTCACCACCCCCTCTCATTAGTGTTGCCCAAATGCAAGACCAAGACGAGACTTGGACCGGTCTTGGTCTTGGTCTTGCAACATCACACCTGGTCTCGTCTTGGTCTTGGTCTTGCGCACCCGAGTCTTGGTCTTGCGCACCCGAGTCTTGGTATTGCAGCAAGAGTCTCGCAAAGTTTTGCAGTTAGAATAACGTAACAGTAATTTATCATGGCAATGAAAAATCTAACTAAATTAATGAAATATCCTATCCTACCTATCCATCTGCTAGCCTATAGTTCACTATTGAATACAATACTTACCACTGGAGAAAATTACTCTTCTATTCCCCTGGTGTTCCATTAGACAGCGTTACTACTCTTATGACAGGACTTTCGACCCTATTTTCTTAAGACGTCACCACACGAGGCAGTTGATACAATAAATTTTATGTCATTTTATAATCAATGCGATATTTTACAATTAATGCGATTGTTTATATTCCGCTTCAAGTTAAGTGGTATGTATCTATTGTATTTCCAGTTTAGTTACTGATACTCTGGATACTTGAAAAAACCTGTTGCTCTATTGCCTATATAAATACTTTGGCCGCTGGATCCATGTAGCTCTTAATATACTATTTATTCAAGAACATATAAAACTGATTTAAAATTTTATGGTTTTAATACTTGTAAAATGTATGATATTCGTCGTCATCGTCACAGCTCATAAAAGTGCCATTGTTGGGCTTAAGCTTCCTTCCAGTAAGAGGAAAATTGATCTACTATACCACGCTGGTCAGACATGTTGGTACAGCGTTTTCTTTCTAGTTTCACTTCTCTTGCACATATATACACAGGGTGTATCAGGTTATGGGACAACTGTTCATGTATGTTGTAGTTCAACAGTCATAGATCATAATTAGAATGTATATTACACAAAAACAATATAACGTAAAAGTTATAGTGATTACAAAAATGTGGGTCTAAGAGTTTATGCCTTAAATTTTATGCATTATGTAGGTATGTACAGACAGGATATATGTAAGCATGTAAAATTTCGACAGTATAAATAGGTATTAGATTTGCGCGAACCTTTCAATGGTTACGTAGGTTCAAAGGCGACTCATCAACGGTCATCGGCCGATCAGCTGATTTATGTTAAAGCGAAATTTGTCTTGCTTATGCAAACGTAATCATTGATTTATTCAAATTCTAATGAACATTTAACAAAATACGAATATGTTGTAGATTAAGTATCATTCCTTTATACATTTTAATCAATTTACACGAAAAAACGATGACAATATTGAGAACTTACACGTCTCTCAATTCATTAAGGAATTGATATTTTTATTTCAATTTTTTTTCATGGGTTCCTAACACCATTGCCCGATCCGATTTGATACGACATCCACGGGTAAGAGAGTGGTGAATTATATTCGTACTCTGTCTTTTTTTTTTTGTGTGTGTGTAGCTGTTGGTCGCAGATGACCTTGACAGCTTAACGCGGTCAATGGGTGAGCGCTGATGGCTCTCAACCCGGTAAGTAAGTTAAGCGAACATCGCCCGAGGGCTCCCCCCTGTGGAGAACGGACCTCGGCTCGGGGCGTCGCTGAGAGCAAAGTGGGCGTGGCCAAGTTTAGGTTAATGACTTTTACGCGGCGCGGTTTTCGACCTCGACGGCGAGGCCGATACCGCGGAATTTTATCTGTTATCGCTGCGCGAGCTGTGTAGGTCCTTTCTTGGGCGATCATAATAGCGTCATCTTCTTCTTCAAGAAGATGACGAGGACGTCGGACCGCGGATATTTTTGAGGGGACGTAGTTTACCGCCCCAACCACTAGTGGATTGGGGTGAGTCGTGGCAGAGGCAAAATAGCGCTGGGAGCAACGCTTCATGTACTGCCTGATGGTGATCGTACTCTGTCCCTACATGGACATTTATATAGATTAATTGTGTATAGAAATATTTTTATGTCCAACAGTGAACGTCGTTGGGCTAATGAATAAACGGATATATAAATATGTATAATGGGCAAGAGCACTCTCGTGATTACGGTATTTTTGTCCTTAAGCCTTTCCGAAGAGTAATTCTGAAAAGCCAACACCAACATTGGGAATTGATTGGCCAATAAATGGATATCTCAAGACTGATTTGACTTGCCGTGTAGTGACGGAGTAAGAATATAATTCATCACCCCCTATTTTACCCGTGACTGCGAACCCACGACTAAGGGCTATAATATATAACATCGGTGCAAGAGAAGGAAAACTTGACATGTATGACCTGTAACAACACGGCCGATCACCGTGGCGATTCCCCTCCGGCCACGGCCGATTCTCCTCCTATTATGTAGAAGACACGAGCTCAACCGTATATAAGCTGAAATGGTGATTTAAATTAAATGCAAGACCGCGAGACTCTTGCAGGCCCAGTCTTGGTCTTGCTCAAGTCTTGCAGGGCCAGTCTTGGTCTTGGTCTTGCAAAAATTAAGCGGTCTTGGTCTTGGTCTCGGTCTCGCATTTCTCGCAAGACCAAGACCAAGACCGCAAGACCAAGACTTTTTTGGGCAACACTACCTCTCATACCCGTTGGTGTCGTAAAAGACGACAAAGGGATATATTACGCATATGACATCTATGCCAGAGATAGGAAACTCGAAATAAAACTCTATACCAACCTGTCTGACCAATTCAAGATCAATTTCCCTCCTAATATGGAGGGATAGGATCGGATATGGAAGGCTCGAGCCCAGTACGTATATGAGCCGAAATGATGATGATGAAATGATGAACGGAGTAAGAAAATAATTCACCAACCCTTTTGCCCGTGAGTGTCGTTAAGTCCACTAAGGGATATCCCTTATATACAGAGTATTTATGCAAGAGAAGAAAATCTTGTAATAAACCCTATACCCGTGTGATCAGCGTGGCGGCAGTCAATTTTTATCATATTGTAAAGGAGGATCGAGGCCAGCAGTGAGAAATATAAGTGGCGAGATGATGAATTTAGTTTCTGTACTCTATTATTCAATTTTGAAACTTTTAACATATGAAAACATTTTATAGAAATGCAAATGTTAAGAATACACATCAATTAGCGTTTGGTTTATACATATTTATTTATCATTATCCATATCCATATATTCAGTTTATAGAAATAAAAATAGACAAACCCGCTGAGTTTCTTGCCGGATCTTCTCAGTGCGGTCGCGTTCCGATTCGGTGGTAACTTAAGGTAAATGTAAAAAATTACTATCAAAGTGCCCACGCGGGATTTATGCATAATAAATGATTTGAATTTTAATTCATCCCATTTTCACTCGTAGGTTAATTTGGAATGAAAGCTTGGAACTCTGGCACATTCGCTTACTGAATGGAACGAAGCAGCATAATACTACTACTTAGAAGTCGATTTCCTGCGAGAGTGGGGTATTAATCAGACGAACCGGCCGATTTAATACTGTAGGCAGAAAGCTGTTAACAGCGTAACCTTTTTTTTTTGATAGCTTATGGTCCAGTTGCACCCGTTCAGTCCGGCAGGCGCTTACGCTTTTTCTATGAATAAGGAGCTTAAAATTTCATAAACTATCATATTACCAATTTTTTTTAATTTTTTACTTTTCTTATAGTCATGTTACCTGTTTACGTTCTTGTAATCGTCTTTTACATCACCCACAGGAAAAGTACCACTTCTTTGTGACTATGTGTTTATATTAAATTAGTGTACTAGAAATAAATAAAGGATAATTGGTTTGATAGTCCAGAAGTATAATACTTCCATGGTTGTATATCAATAATATTGATGATAGCATTGTGCCAGCGGCTTTGCCCGCCCCGACTCGCCTTGTGCTATAACGAGGGATTAAAATTGCAGCAGTGCAGCTGGTCGGGTAGTCAGTTTACTTTAGGGCTGGCCCAAGAGTTATTTATACTGTTATTGTTTGAATTCTAAAATGAATGAATATTGTTTGAATTCTGAAATATTCTATTTAAATACAAAATCTCACGCCTCTTTTCCAGGGATATGCAGAGAAATTTCATGCATGCTCTATGGTTAAGTGCACATTTAACATGGTCTTTTGCCAGTATATTAGCTTGATCTAGAAACGTACGACGTGGTCTTCCTTATACACACCCCACTCACAGTTGCTTTGTAAATTTGTTTTGTCAACCTCTCTTTGTTCATTCTTTCTATGTACATGTTCAAACCACTAACATAGTTTTATTGATCTTGGTCTCTGATCTTTGGTGGACACTAATACTCCCTTATATATTACTAGACGTGCTTTTTAGACGCGTTACTGCTTCTCACAAAAGCGTATAGTGCCCTATTTATTCTATTATCAGCATTTACTCCTCTTCAAGGTCATTATAATTTTGACTATCTCTAGTCAAAAGTACGCCTAAATATACAAAATCTTTCACCTGTTTCACTCTCTCAACATTTATAAAAATACTAGCTCACCCAACAAACGTTGTTTTGTTTAAATTTAAAAAAAAGCGGCTAAATGCGAGTCGGAGTCACGGCTGAAGGGTTTTGTACCAATCGCGTTTATTGTATAAGGGGAGCTTAAATATTTATTTTATTTCGTTTTTAGTATTTGTTGTTATAGCGGTAACAGCAATACATAATTTGTAAAAATTTCTACTGTCTAGCTAGCACGGTTCTTGAGATACAACTTGGTGATAGACAGACGGATGGACAGACAGCGAAGTCTTAGTAATATGCTATCGTTTTTACCCTTTTGGTTGGGAACCCTAAAAATAGTAAAACGAATTCTCCTTGAAATTGATAGCAGCGCCACCTACCGTATCCAATGGTGAATCTAAACCATTCTCGAATCCTCTTGAACACACAAAAATATTCGTCAATATTGGTCCAGCCGTTTAGGAGGAGTTCAGTGACATAAACACGTACACAAGAAATATATAAACAGGGAGTATCTGGTTATGGACCATAACAGACCATAACAGTTGCACCATAACTTATGGTGGAACTGTTCGAGTGTGTTGTAGTTTAACGGTCATAGATCGTGATTAGAATGTATATCACACAAAAAACAATATAACATAAAACTTATAGTGATTTCAAAAATGTGTGTATAAGAGTCTACGTATGGTGTAGCTAAACTAAGTGCGCATTTGAAGCCACAGAACACTGAGGATGCTTCGTTCAGAAATGAAACAGGTGTCAAATAAATATTTGAAGTTCTGCGGCAAATTACAAGTTGACGTTGAGTAAGAAGACTTCCTTATCTCCTATTCCAACTTTGTCTTATGCCGTATTTCTTCCATTCCATTGTGGTGTGCGGTATATTAATAAACCATGGGAAAGTGGTAGCTCTCCTTTCCTTCCTTCCATTTTAAAATTAATTCTAGTATAATAAATAAAAATACTTTTACTTTTCTTTTTAAGTATTTTATCGAGTTTGTATTTTATATTTGACAGCCCGTGACCACGGATGAACGTTGTAAAATCTTCGGAACGTCGAGCAATTAAAAATCAAAAATAATTTTATTTTTAATGTATAATGCTGGCGTAAACTCTAGTATATAAAGGTTCATATTTTGTCATTCCTATTCTATACCAATCTATTAATAAATAAATAATTTTCTCTCCAATGCAGCCCTAGTTTAGTGCTTATTCACATAGATCGCGAATTACGGGACCGACGCGACGTAACAACTAAAAAACAACTACAAGCTAAGCTTCAAATAAGCAAGTTTTTAAAATAACGGCGCCGTGGTTCAAGCTGAAGTGCGAGTAAGTACTTGTAGTACATGATTTTATCTGCTATAACAGCTATCATCTTTTATTTTGATGGGTGAATAGAAAGATTATCTAGAACTTTGTGAGCTTATTCTTTTTCAGCTCAAATACGGGTACATACGTTTCACTAATGAGCGCAGACTTCCTAGAAAATGAGACAGTAGTTGGATTACATAGATCAAGATGTACTTGTATGGTATAAGGCTTTATTTTGAATATTTCCTTTTAATTTAAAATGTGCAACACAATTGATCTCTATAGAAATCCAGCGAAGTCTCATATTTCTTTTTTATTATTAAGTACTTTTTTTTGGGGTGGGTCGCGGTCGGCGCACTCCTCGCACCACTCCGTCCTGGGCGACAGAGGGGCGTAAGCACGCACACCCGCAACCCACCCGAACACCACGTCGCCTTTGTCGTTGGACCGACCACCGGAGCAGGGTTACTTGTCGTCAGTGGTCGGCCCGACGGAATACCCCCTAGTGGGGTACCCTCTCATCGAATGACGTCCCGAATCGAAGCGAAGCAAGGGCGGGTTGCTAGTTGAATAAGAATTCAAATTTCGCCGTCAACGTCAAGAGTGGACAACTGGAAAAAAGAAAACTGGACAACTTCCCAACTGAGCTATTATAATAGCTCAGTTGGGAAGTTGAAGGGAAGTTGTCCAGTTTTCTTTTTATTTTGTTTTGGCATTCAAACAGTGTGGGATCGAATCTCGGTGTTATTATTATTCTCTTATTGTAATTTTTGATATTTTTTTCATAATTTTATTTTTATTTTTTATTAATATATATCTAAATAAGTTCAGCAAAAATACAACAAAAATATACCGAGCAAAGCTGGGTCAACCAGATATTATATAATATACAAGAATTGCTCGTTTAAAGATATAAGATAAATTTTTAATACCACATTATTATCTACTTCTAATTATTCTGTATAATTTAAGTAAAAAAAATGTTTGAATTAATGTTTGAATTAAACACCTTGTAATTCTGTCACTGTAAATTAATTCTGTGATTATGTTTATGTATTCCGGGAAGGAACTGTCTCAGAGAGATAAACATTCTAACTGTTGTATCACAATTCAAATTCGAAAATCTTATGTATGTAAAAAGAATTTTGAAAAATTTGAAAACTACAGTAAAATTCATAATGTTAACACTAGAAACAAGGATAATCTAGTAAATCATACTACTCGTCTACAAAAAATTAGTAGGTCTTTCATGGGGCAATGTATACGTTTTTACAATAAACTACCTAAAAATATCCGAGACATGCCAATTAACATGTTTAAAAAAGCTATTAAGAGTAGACTTTGTAGCAAAGGCTATTACAAAATTTCGGATTATTTAGATGATAATACAGAGTGGTTATGAGCAGCTCCTCATTCAGCAATTAATGTTATTGTAATTGTTACAGCTTTATGGTACTCCTAACAAGTTTTATTAATTTTTTTTTCTTTCTTACTCTTGTGATTGTACAGCGTAGCGTGTTTTGCCTGTTGAATTTTGGTTTTGATCTTTTTTAGCATACCTGCTATAGTTCGTAGTTTATTTTATAGTAAAATTTATACATATATACAATTTCGAAGGCCATCACACTGGAGCTAATACCATATATGTTGTACGAAGCATAAAATTATGTATATTTAAAAGATTAAAGATAAAAATGACTGCTGCCTGAGTTTTTTGCTGGCTCTTCTCAGGTAGTGGCCGAGTTCCGATCCGGTCATAGATTATTGTATTGTGTTCAAACGTTGTGTAATTTGACAATATGTAGGTGCCCTCAAGGGGCCTATGCAGAATAAATGATTTGATTTGATTTGAGTTGAGACACAGGTATTACCTAATTGAAGAGGCAGGGACACCCATTTAAGTGTCAAATGTGTATGGTTTTTTTAATAAAGATTATTATTATACTCATGTATCTCCGATTCACGGCTATCTCCCATGGCAAGATACCCGGTCCATTGAAAGGCTTACATGGGGATATGGATCCAACACGCAGAGGCCTTTGGAGAAATTTAATGTAAAAATGGGATGGGACGTCTACCGATGACACTCCACGTCTGCACATAACACACGTGGACTGCCAACGGTAGGTGTAAAACTATTGTGTGATGATGGTATCTAATAACTGTTTATGGGGTTGGAGGTTTGATGGAGTGGCTAAACTAAAAACTATTGATTGAAAAACTGTCGTCTACCTTCAATACCTTTATCGTCTTGTACTTTGGCAGACGGTGACTCGCCAATTCACTGAATGAAAACGGTCGCCAGACACACAGGCCTTAGGGCCACAGGGGGGGGGGGGGGGGCAACATTGGTGCAAGTGGCTTGGGGTGTCGAGCGGTGCGGCGCCGGTTTCACCATCATAGTGGTGTCCCCGTAGTTATGCCCTTGAAAATGACACTTCCACCCCCGAGCATATAGCTCTGGCGACCCCTCTCTGACCAGCCGTTTAAGGCAAGCCAGAGTTGAGGATCCTGCAGGCATTCTTCGGTTTCCACTCCGGCCAGCCAATAAAGGCCAGCTGGATACGAGGCCCTGGCCGACTCTGTGAGGCACTCAGGACCGCAGTGTCGCCACTCACATTCAGCACGCCACAAGCTGCCCTGTGGTTTGGCTTTCCTATAAATCTTGTGATACATTTTTTCTTTTATATCAAAAGAATTTAGGGAGCCATATAATGTTCCTCCGAGGTTTGCGTTAGTCTCATGATGAGATAACGACTGGCCCAGAGGTTATTTAATTATTAATTAATTATTATTATTATTATTAAAAAAATAAGTGCAAATAAATGTTAATTTATCGAAAAAATTGTATATTTCAATGAAATCCTTTGTATTATACAAAAAAAAAATGATAATTGAGTGATAATCATCATCATCATCTCAGCCTATCCCCATTGTTGGGCTTAGGTCTCCTCCATAAAGGGAGCTGAGTTGATCTACTATTCCACGCTGGTAAGACGTATTGGAATAAGGTTTTGTTTCGAGTTTTCCTTCTCTTGCGCGGATGTTATATGCTTATTATTTCCCGTAGTAGTCTTTTACGACATCCAAGGGCAAGATAGGGAGTGGTGAATGGTATTCCTACTCTGTCACCACACAGACGATAATTCAATTAAATTCAGTGATAAAATCAGTGATAATAATTCAATTTAATTCATAAAAGTGTGCAATTTTTCGTTAATGTTTTCTTATGGCGTTAATGCGTAAAATATCGTCCGTAAATCGACTTTACAGACAAACAATTTTTTGGAATCCAAATGACGAAATCCATCTGAAATAAGTGTATTCAAACAAACAGACTTTACATTTTTATATGGAGGATGTAAAAGTTCTTGGTGCCGATATGTAAATTAATACCTATACCTAGTAGATGCGATCGATTTTACTATTTATTGTTACTAGACATGCTGTGAACTAATAAACTAAGGCTATTATATGCCAAACCTAACGCAGGTGTCGTACAAGACGACTAAGTCGAGTCTATTTGTGAGGTATGGACCGTCGGTTTACTCATGCAAACAAGTAAACTAAGTCAGTATAAGATGGTATTAGGTTATAATACATTTTGGGTATTAAAAAGAACAGATTAGAAAATAGTGCATCAACAAAATAAAGGTTTAACATTTTTATTTATTAGTTTTATGTGTAAGAAAAACTAATAAAATTGACTAAATATATGTATAGAGTGTTGTATGTACGATAGCTATGCAGGCCAATTATTTAGCCTAGCCGAGGCCGCGGGTGACTGGACCGGGGAGTTAGTCCGTCACCCGCCGAGAGGCCGACCGAGCGAGGAAAGACCGACGTCCTCCCCGAGGGGGGGACGTCGGTCGATGGGAGGGTACTCCTCAGGGGGTATTCCGTCGGGCCGACCACTGACGTTAAGTCACCCTGCTTCGGTGGTCGGCCCAACGACGAAGGCGACGTGTCACGGGTGGGTTACGGGTGTGCATGCTTACGCCCCTCTGTCGCCCCGGACTGAGTGGTGCGAGGAGTGCGCCAACCGTAACCTACACCAAAAAAAAGGACAATTATTTAGGTCTGAGTCGCGCTGTAATTTCTGTCCAATAATCATGTATTTATAAAGTCTCGAATTAACACAATAATTTATTTCTTTGTTTTTAAAATCATCTTGACCTTATTCCAATTAATTGGTTTGGACGTGCTTATTCCATCGTTCATAATACAAAAATTTTGAAAATAGAAGCTGCTATTAACTTTTTAGTTAACGTATATTTACATTGGTAGTTGCACGAAGCCGGCATCACACTGCAGTGCAGTCACTCGGGCCTCGATACAATTTATGGGCTAGCCTAGTAGCCGGGGGAACAAGAGTGATCGCGTCGACTACCCCGATCCCTAATAAATAACTACGCCAACTTCGCAACGTAAGAAGTGACAGTACTATAGTTTTTGCTACCAAACTGAATATATTTGATTGAATTCTTGATAGTAGCCTATCTAGTCTATATAGTTTTGTATACATAAATAATTAAGATAAATGTTTTATATTTTGTGATACAAATAATAAAGATTCTTTCGATTTTTCTCTCGGTTAATAAAAATGCCATCAAAAACAAAACTTGTAAAAAAACCAAGTCTCGCAACACAGTTCTTCTACCATAAAAAGTTGTGAGATTCATATAATACCAAGTCGGTTAACTCCTACATAGTCCACACATAGTTTATTTAAAACTAGCAATCCGCCCTCGCTTCGCTTCGGTTATAGGTTATAGTCGTTTTATCCGCGTAGTTCGTTCCCGTGGGAAAAAACCGGGATAAAATATAGCCTAGTTTACGCCCTGATATTATAGCTTTCCATTGGTGAAAGAATTTTTGAAATCGATACAGCCGTTTTGAAGATTACCCGGAACAAACAGACAGACAGACAGAAAAAATTTTTTAATTGCTATTTTAGGCATAGGTGTCGTGCAAATAACCGTGTGAGCATGAAAAAAGCCTATTATTTTGACATTACAAACAGACACTCCAATTTTATTTATTGGTATAGATAAACAAATTGACTTGGCCATCGCTGATAACACAATGTACCTCATAATTAATACATATTATATTAAATTAGATTCTTTAGTGCTATTTCCAGGGGCTTGTTGGACATAAAACATCTTAGTCCTTCTCCGACGTTAGAGTAATGAAAAATAGAGAAGGAAATCTTGAACAAATACTTAACCAACTCGATTGACCAGCGTGGTACATTAGATCAATTTCTCTTTTAATTAGGAAGAGCCATATGAAGAGCAATATATGATAATGAATATGGTTGTAGCAACATTCTGTTCACAATATATTTTTTTTTTTTATTGCAAGTAGTGGCAAACGAGCAAACAGTACACCTGATGATAAGTGTTGCTGCCGCTCATGGACCTTTACAAGGCCACTGCCTACCGCGAAGAAAGTGAAGGGAGGGTGAATGCGTGCATTGAGGCTCGGTGATACTAAAGGCACCATCAAAACTCTCCACACGCAAACACCCTCAGAAAGTTGGGCTTCCGGCTCTCTCGCTCACCGAACGAAGGGCAGTAACAAATTGCTACTACTCAGACGTCGATTTTCTGCGAGAGCGTGGTACTGCCCCGGACGGACCGGCCCACGGCTGTAGACAGATAACTGTCGACAGTGTGGTCATACCACTCTACAAAATAAAATTTAAAGGTAGAAAATAAATTGGAGAGCTAGGAAACCGAAGCGATAGTATTAATACCTACGTGCAAACTATCTAACTATACTAACAGTCTGTAATCTATATAAGTGGGAATGAAACGCTGCACGTTTGGTCACGATTACTTCTTATTATCCTCCTAAAATAATACTGCAGTTCGAGAGTAAGCGAATGGAACTTGTAGCCCTCGTCAGCATGCGAAATCAGTGTCCAGTGCCCAGTGCATCTATGCACTTTGCGTGGCCTTAAAGTAACGCCTTTAAGAACGACCTATATAAATAAACCTAATTAGATCAAGTTTATTACACAATTTTTAATAAAAATTGCCAACGCGTTTCCAAGACATACGATATTTGCGCGACGGCGACCGACGTCCGGAAAGAGACATCGAGAAGAGAGGTTACCCTCGAGGGAATTCCGTCGGGCCGACCACGGAGGACTAGGAACTCGGTACCGGCCCAATGACGAAGGCGACGTGATACGGTGGGTTATGGGCCCGCGTGCCACCCCTTTGTCGCCCCAGAGAGGGCTGGGCGGCGGCTGCGCTTACCATAGGCCACCCAAAAAAAAAAAAATAATGTAACTTATTTCCAAGATACACGAATTATACAAGAATTGATTGTTTGAAGTTCTTAAGAGGCGCGTCCCTAAAAAACGCCTGAATCGACACTTACGGTTTTAAAAATATTTAGGAACTCTCTGCATTAAATGACACGAAAAAAATACCTCAACTGCTTAACGAATGGGCCTATACTATTTGCGCTGTAGCATGGTGCGGGTGACACATGTCAATACCAGGTGACTAGGGATGTGACGATTCGCAATTAAATTTTTATCACTAATTATACTCGTAGCATAAATAAATGTTGTTCTGTTTATTATTGTCACGAAAATTATATATAGGAAAAAATATATTCATACAAATTATTCAATTAATTTAATAGTTCAAAAATTTTAAAAAGTTTCGTAAACGCATTCAAAACAACTGGTATTTCATATTTTTTCGTGGCATATTTTTATTGATTGGGATCGTGACGTCCGTATTGATAACATAATTGAGACATCTTTAATAATATCCGTCACAGATACGGATGATGAAAGTGACAATTCCGATGTTCCTGACTCTGATATGAGTTTAGAAGAGGATTAAAATTGAATGAAAAATTGAAGTAAATATGTAATAATTGTATACTTTTTAACAATAAAAAATTGAGCGCACAAATTGTTTTTATTTATTTTTTAATCGACAATTCTTCGTAGTAGTACATCCCATCACTAAATACGTCTTTGGTGTTACGTTATACGCATACCACTTTGATTATTTTTTCTTTCAATTTCATTTGATTTGTAGGCTAGAACATTCTAGTTGGGTTTAATTTGGAAGGTATACCTTTATTACTACAGTTATTAGTGATTTAATATATTACCGATGTGGTACAGCTGAATTAATAGATCATAATTATAAATCGCGGCAACTTTCAAGAGTGAAACGAAACTCGCCATAACTGTCACCCGCACCATGCTACAGCGCAAATACTTTAAACATTGATCAAAAACATCGAAATCGGCCACGGAAAACGGGTGATTCATATTATATTTATATAATTATGAGCTTTACCCTATATTTCCCATATCGCATACATAACATTAACTTGATACCTTAAACTACCTGCGCTCCGAGCTATTTCCAAAATATAAAATAGCCTATGTTGATCTAACTATGTATCTAAAAAAAATATCTAACCGTTACCATTGTCTAATGGTACCATGGTCTAATTATTTTAGCATTTACCGGCAAACATTCGGATTTATAATGTTACTGTGATTTCTTCATAAAAAATAAATAGTAAATATAATACCTAGAAAGCGTATACTGACCCCACCCTTTGCCACCGTCTACCTCACTATGGTACACTAGACGTTACGATGCGATATGCTAATGCCTAAATCATTGCATTATTTTTGTGACACTTTGAAGACAAGCGCGTAATGAATACGTACTAGTGCAAGCATCGAAATTAGATTTATTTGTTTACAGGGTGTGTGTACTAAGACTGAGCGATGCGTCCGTGTGAGTAGAAAATGTCAATGTGTGCTGTATTTTTTTTTATTGCCGATGGTGGCAAACGAGCAGGCAGCTCACATGATGGTAAGTGATCCTGCCGCACATGGACCTTTGCAATACCAGGGGCACAGCTAGGCCGTTGTCTACCGTGAAGAAAATACTCTTCTTAAACCTCGTTTAAAGAAGGACATGTCATAGCGCTCGGGAAACACAGCAGCAGGTAGCTCATTCCAGAGCCTGCGTAGTACGTGGGAGAAATGATCGCTGGAAACGTACAGTTGAAGACCATACCGTTTCCAGGTGAAATGGATGAACCCTGCTGCGGTGTCGAGTGGTACGTTGGTAAAACGGTGACGGTGGTACCAAGTCAAACAGTTCCTCAGAGCACTCCCCATGAAAGAGCCGATAGAGTACACAGAGTGACCCAAAGTCTCTCCGCCGCTCCAGTGACTCCAATCTGTCCGTAAGATTGGGATCCCCGACGATTCGAAGTCGATCCACAGGCTCACGCACACATTTCAGCGCAAACAAACACGCATTTATATGCACACGAAAATACAACACTTCTTATATTTTTAATTTATCGTTTAACAATTACCGTTGTCGAATAAAATGTAGCTCATTCTCATTTTAAGTTATATTTGTACTCGTATTTATTTTATTTGGGAAAAACACAAATATAATTATAACTTGATACAAATATTTAACCAATAACACTTTTATCACAACATAATATCTTCCGTCTGGTGATGGAGTAAGAATATTGTCCATTTCTTGCCCGTGGGCACGGTAATATTATCAATCAGTAATCCAACTTCATACAAACGGATGAATCGCGAGCTATACCTACGCGCCTCGATCTCGGCATGCGCTCGGCATGCAGACAGTCGCGACTGTGCTGCAGTGACGAACGAACGGTGTGTTATTTTTTTAACAATAACTGCGCGAATTTTTCACTAAAGTACATAATTATACACATATTTAATATGACAAGTACGGTATATTGTGTTGTTTTTGGTTGCATGAATTCGTCAATAACGAATCCAGAGATAACTTTTTTTAGATCACCTGCAAACTCTGAAATCTTACCTATTATAAAATAATTTTACTTACTAGTAGGTAGGTACATAATGTGTGTCGTTTTAATGTATAAGTATTTCCTTTTATCTTTCGAAAAAAAGTTGTCTGGATTAATAAATAAAGTGAATAAAGTGATTGACACGAGTGAAATAGATAGTTTAGGCGGTTCATGAATCATGTTACGGTAGGTACGCTTGTGTTAAAACTCATAATATGTTTTGTTTTGTTAGTTTATTTAATTCAAAGTAAAGACGTGGTATTTTATTATTAATAATAATAGATGGTTATTGTACTGTGTGTATGAATAGTACTAGAAAAAAATAACTTGACCGTCTGTCTGTCACTAGATAATTTAAATTTATAGACCGATTTGTTATTTAAACATAAACATGTTTTTTTTAAATTAAAACTACCAATCAAAAATCAACACGCATTCTTATTGAACACTTCCTATTCAATTCACAAAGTATTTTATTTGTTTATATAAGAAAAGTATATACAACACTAAATGGAAACACAAAGTAGGCAAATGTAATTAAAATGCTGGAGGCGGCAGCCCTCTCACATGTTTACGTACCGCGTGGATGTAGGCATTTAATTCAAGGTTACGGCCGAGATACATTACTGATAGATGACTATACTGTGCCGTGGGTATCGTACAAGCCGACTAAGGAGTATAATATGGAAATAACTTTTATGGAAGGGCAAGAAAACTCGAAATAAAACTTTATACCAATTAGTTTGACTAGCGTGGTATAGAAGGTCAATCTGCCTTCCATTGTGGAGGAGACTCGAGCCCAGTAGTGGGACATTTATGAGCTAAGATGAAGGAGATGATGACGATGACACATTTTCCGTGTGGTGACGGAGCAACAATGTAATTCACCACCTGTCTTGCCCGAGGGTATTGTAAAAGACGACTAAGGCAAATATGCACATAAGATCTGTGCAAGAGAAGGAAAACTCGAAATGAAACTCTATACCAACATATCTGACCAGCATAGTATAGTAGGTCAAATTGCCTCCTATTGTGGAGGAGGCCCGAACCCAACAGTGGGACTTATGTGGGCTGCGTGATGATGATGAAGAGCAGGCAAACTTGAAATAAAACTCTAAATTATCTTATCTGTTAACATTCTAGTAGGTTAATTAGCCTTCTATTTTGGAGGAAACTCGAGCCCAGCAGTGGGACTTATGTTACATATATTAGCTGATATTATGATAAAAACATGTATGCTGTTACAAACAGGCACTTAAATTTCATTCATTAAAATAGATGGAAATAAAATTACAGCGATATGAAGAGTACATGCTATGGTTTCTCCACTCTCAAGTTTAATAATATTTAACAACTTACACGAACTTCAAAGAGTAGCGGTTACTTTGTAGTCATACGCAAGAGGATTGTTGTAGGCAGTGCGATACTTAGGTAACTTATGGGTTAGACTCTGTATATTAGCTTGGAGAAAATTAATTTCTATAGAAGTTACTGTTAAGTATCGATTGCGTGTCGAATAAAACTATTTTACCAATTTTAAGTTTATCTATTATTTAGCCTGTCTACTTTTACGTTTTTTTTAAATCGCTATTTGAGTACTTCAAAACGTCGGATTAATTTTATATTTTGATTAGAATTATACCTTAATCGTTAAGGAATCAAAATAATGAATAAATAAGATATTCATTTTATTATAATGAACATTATTTTTATGGATTTTATAGCGTTTGGATTTGATTTTTAATTGCCCGACGTTTCGAGCACTTTTCAGTGTTCATGGTCAAGGGCGGACTAAGATGTCTCGCGCAACAAGTTACCGTTATTATAGAGGTTTATATCTATTCGCTACAAAATTAGTTATTGTTCAAGTTAATCATTTTATTGTTAAAAAAGCGTGAGGTGCTTAGAAGCTTTAACATTAAGAACGTTCTTTTTACAATAACGTTTTTTCACTTTGTTTCAATTATTTCTCACTTAATAACAGAGCTTATTTAAAATATTCGCTATCAGCTGCAATCAGCTGTGTGAACCCGTGAAACACGTGGGTCTGCTGATTCAATCTGAAAACAGCCAATCGGACACGACCCTGTCACTTGAGCGTTTCACTGTGACGTCATATCACGAAATCGCTTTAATATGCCTAACGAAGTTTCACTTCAAAAACGTTACGGCATTATCGATAGTTGGTTTTGTATTTCTTAATAATGTGCTATCATAGGAAACGTAAACATTTTATTAAGTTTTTTAGCCCTTTCTTCCCCAATCGGTAGTCAGCCGTAGTATGTTGCCAAGAACCAACTTTGACCAAGCAGTATTTTTGAAGACTACCTTTCCTTAAATAGGTCATGTAGTATAGGTACCTTTATGTAAATGACTGCACATATGGTGAAGCGGCCTAAGTAACGACCTCTCGTCCTTAAGCGTTGCAGTTTTGATCTGCACACAGGAATTTTCTAGGCGCGAACTGTTCTGAGTGATTATGTAATCTGAGCCCGCTAATTGTTCTTCTTCATCATCCTGCTCTCATCCCAAGTACTTGGAGCTGATGCACATTTTTTTGCAATATGTGTTGCAAAAAAATGTGATATCATTTTTTTGCAATAGATACATATTGCAAAAACATTGGCAATAGTTTTATGGCAGATCACCTATCTGACTACAACGCATTACATTCCCAAATGTAAATGTCGACCCAATGGTACCAGACAGCTATCTCTGTCTGGTACCATTGGGTCGATATAAAGTTCCTAATCATCTTTTATAACTAGTGTTGCCCAAAAAGTCTTGGTCTTGCGGTTTTGGTCTTGGTCTTGCGAGAAATGCGAGACCGAGACCAAGACCGCTTAATTTTTGCAAGACCAAGACCAAGACTGGCCCTGCAAGACTTGAGCAAGACAAATACTGAGCCTGCAAGAGTCTCGCGTCTTGCATTTAAGTCAAATCACCATTTCAGCTTATATACGTCCAACTGTTGACCTCGTGTCTTCTACATAATAGGAGCGAAATTGACCTACTATACCACGGTGATCGGACGTGTTGGTACAGGGTTTCATGTCAAGTTTTCCTTCTCTTGTACCGATGTTATATACCTATATATTATAGCCCTTAGTCGTATTTTACGACACTCACGGGTAAAATAGGGGGTGATGAAATGTATTCTTACTCCGCCACTACACGGCTAGTCAAATCAGTCTTGAGATATCCATCTATTGGCCAATCGATTCCCAATGTTGGTGTTGGCTTTTCAGAATTACTCTTTGGAAAGGCTTAAATACAAAAATACCATAATCATCACCCTGTTAGTTAATCTTGATAAGTTTCACACGAAAGTGTTCTTGCCCATTATATTTATATATCCGTTTATTCATTAGCCCAACGACGTCCACTGTTGGACATAGAAATATACCTATTAACTACTATTAATCTATATAAATAACACCCAGACTTGTAAAAAGAATTATTATGCGTAGATCGGTATGGGTACATAAAGATCGCAATATAATAATGTGCAAGAAAAGTAGAACTACTAGAAATAAAATCCTATACCAACGTGTCTGACCAGCGTGGTATAGTAGGTCAATTTTCCAGCAACTGGGAGGAAGATTAAGTGGCACTTTTATGAACTGAGACGATGACGACGAATATCATACATTTGGTGACCCTCTTCATAGGTATATTATTAAAAACCATTATTATCTATAAGTAGTAGTACTTATCATAAATCGGTGGAAATTGTTTATTTGAATGCCCTAATATTAGAAAATATTCCAAAAGAATGTTATTTTGTCAGATAGTCTGTTTATCCAGAAAAGTTTTAGACTCTAATACATAACACTGTGACATACATATCGGTAAATTGGTCCGGTGCAGTGTCTATAATGGTTAACAAATCGAACAAAATTTTAAAGCTGTTAAGCGTTCTCCGTAGTAGCCGTTGTTACGGTAACTACCTACTTAGATAACGAAAATTGTGAATAAAGTAAGTATGTTATGGATATTATAAATGGTGATATTGTTTTTAATGCCAGGGGGCGATATAGATATTTAAACGAAATAATAGCATTATATGGATAGGTAAGTTAAGCAAGCAACGCTGTTGGAACAGCTAGTATTAAATATATCTAGAGGTATATATAATTATAGGTATAAAAATCGTCATTAACACATTCCTTTTTATAGCGCAACTAATAGGCATGGCGGATATTATTAACTTGAAGGGGAATATAAATACTCCCATTTATTATAAAAAACCGTGTGGTGACGGAGTAAGAATACAATTCACCACCCCCTATCTTACCCGTGGGTGATCGTACGAGACGACTAAGGGATATAAAACGCATATAACATCTATGCAAGAGAAGGAAAACTCGAAATAAAATCCTATACCAACACGTCTGACCAGCATGGTATAGTAGGTCAATTACCCTTCCATTATGGAGGAGGCCCGAGCCCAACAGTGGTACGTATATGGGCTGAGATGATGATGATGGTGATAATAAAAATATTTAAAATGACATATTATTACTATTTATTGTATCAACTGCCCCGTGTGGTGACGTCTTAAGAAAACAGGGTCGAAATTCCTTCCTTTGCCATAGGAGTATGCCATTTGATTAATTTAGTTGGATTTTTCCTCGCCATGATAAATGACTGTTACGTTATTTCAACTGCAAGACTTGCAAGACTTTGCGAGACTCTTGCTGCAATACCAAGATCAAGACTCGAGTGCGTAATACCAAGACCAAGACGAGACCAGGTGTGATGTTGCAAGTCCAAGACTAATCCAAGTATCGTCTTGGTCTTGCATTTGGGCAACACTATTTATGACATCCAAATGAAATATAAGAATACTATCGATTCTATTGATTGAATTAGCTATCTGCTATTTATATGTTTGTTAAGCTCCTCACGATGCGAGGATTTATTTCCTAACAAGGAAATGTCGTCTTTTAAAGAAAATCCCTGTAAGACGTATACTTGCTTGTTTAGCTGTTGAGTGTCCTCTTCGATAGTCACTCGAACAGAGAAGGACATCGATAGATGCATTGATGTCCATATGATCAGAAGGCCATATTTCATATATTTATGGATATGGGTATTTTTGTTAAGAAATATTTTTCTAGTGAGGGAAATAAGATGAAAAATATTGGTAGCCAGTAATCGTATGAAGTTGGATAGAGCAGTTACTTGTGACTTATACAAATATTTATTTTAACAACTTGAAAAGTGAAACGTTAAATGCGTATTTTTATTAAAAACTGAAACTGTTAATAATATCCAATATTTTGTATGAACACACTATTCTCAAGTGGAGATAGGGCAAACAAATTTTATTAGTTGGTATGTTTATCCACAGAGATAATGAGAGAGAGAGAGAGCCATGTTATTATCATATTAGGCAATCGCAAAAATGAGTTAGTTAGTTTTAGTTAATAATTTTATTCTATATATAATATTTTATTTAAATTAGAAAGTTAATAAGTTAGAGAGGCAATGCGCAGGAAACATCGCTCAATGGACCGACAACCGCTGGGGAATAAAAATTTCTCAAGAGGCGACTAGTGAAAGTTGCTCGGCGTCGTTGGGCTCAGGCGGCACAGGACTCCACTTTGTGGTAAAACATGGGGAGGCCTAAGTCCAGTAGTGGACGGCGACGATGATGAGTTAGTAAATCATCACCATCTCAGCTCATGTATGTCCTACTTCTGGACTGTCCAGGACATAGCCTCCGTCACAAAAGGGCAGAAATTGACTTACTATACGGTGTTGGTAATACGAGTTGATATAGGGTTTTATTTCGAGTTTTCCTTCTATTGCAAAGATGTTATGTGCATATTATATCCCTCAGTCGTCTTTAACGACAAACACGGATAAGATAATAATAAGATAAGGATAAGATATAATGATGTAAGTAAAGGAGTGATGAATTGTATTCTTTCTCCGTCATCACACGGAAATCATGTTAGTAAATGCTTACTTAGTACAGTTAGTTAATGCGTTAGGTAAATATTATTTGGGACAATAATATTCATCTAACGCATTAACTACTGTCAAATATATTTTATACTAGCAATCCGCCCTCGCTTCGCTTCGGTTATAGGTTATAGTCGTTTTACCCGCGTAGTTCCCGTTCCCGTGGGAATACCGGGATAAAATATAGCCTAGTTTACGCCCTGATATTATAGCTTTCCATTGGTGAAAGAATTTTTGAAATCGGTCCAGCCGTTTCGAAGATTACCCGGAACAAACAGACAGACAGACAGACAAAATTTTTTTAATTGCTATTTTAGGCATAGGTGTCGTGCAAATAACCGTGTGAGCATGAAAAAAGCCTATTATTTTGACATTACAAACAGACATTCCAATTTTATTTATTGGTATAGACTAGCAACCCGCCCTCGCTTCGCTTCGGTTTCAGTCGCTTAAACCCGCGTAGTTCCCGTTCCTGTGGGAATACCGGGATAAAATATAGCCTATGTTACTCCCTGATATTATAGCTTTCCATTGGTGAAAGAATTTTTGAAATCGGTTCGGTGGTTTAAGCGTGAAAGCGCTACAAACAAACAAACAAACAAACATCCTTACTTTCGCATTTATAATATTAGTATAGATAAAATTATCGCTAAAATATGGGCAGCGGTTATTTCAAATAAAAAAAGGGGAGCCGTCGCTCAGGACGCCTGGTGTGTGAAACATCGAGATTATTTTGTACAAGTATATATGCATAAAAGAATAGATTACGACAGGATCTAATATGGCATAAAGTCTTAATAAAATATTACGGTTTTTTTTCCACAAAATGATGATTTATATTCAATAAACATTTATTTTCATTATATTAGGTAGGTATTTGTTTAGGTTAATAATTTGTTTTAAGCACATAAGATGGTTTTATACAACATTCTAAAATAGGTTATGGTTTCGTTACACAAATGTACATATCCAAGCGCGGCGTTAACGCCACTCCAATGATCAGGTTTACCCTCTCCTATAGATGTTTCACATCAAAATTAAATAACATAATAACAATGACTGCATATGTGAGTAATCAATACAAGCAAAGCCATAGCAATAGTTAGTTCCAATTAAAACGCATTTGACTTAATAATACTATTTTTTCAAAGATTGCAGTCGCTAACTAGTAGATTGACAAGTATGCCATCGTTAAATAACTAAAGAATTTTTGCTTCCGAATTGATTACTGAACTATTTCCTAAAGGTTTTCATATTATCCAGACATATTTTCATCCATTAAGCAATAAGCTCGAACCATATCTGTGGGCAATATTAATATCGGGTAGTGCTGACCTGGATAAGTACTAAATAGCCTACGATATTAATCATAGGTTATATCACCAGCTATTAGATTCACTGCATAGAAATTAGATTATTATTATTTTATAAACATTGTATTTATATAATGATCTCTGATGTTTACGCGAGTATTACATATCTATATATATAAAAGAAAGTCGTGTTAGTTACACTATTTATAACTCAAGAATAGCTGTACCGATTGGGATGAAAATTAGCGGGGAGGTAGCTTAGAACCAGGAGACGGACATAGGATACTTTTTATCCCGTTCGATCGCGTTCCCGTTTCCCGTTCGATAAAATGACGAAGAAACGTACCTAGTATAACAAAAACGCATTGGATAAATAATATTAACAAAACGCAAATGATAGCTAAACGTAATTTCGTCTATATTTAAGTATGGTTGAAAATTTGATTATTATAATTTTGTCACATATCAATAATCAGTAATTTGTATTCTCTTTGAATCATCATTAACAATGCCGCGACCAAGACGATCGAATCTTTCCGGACAAAGCTGTAATGGTTCTTCCAGAAACTATATTTTCGGCAATTTAGAAAATAAACTCATTTGCAAAAAAAACGGGCACCTAAGCAATGAACCATTTCAAATGTTAATATTTCTTTGTTTCATAATTATAGGTAGTTTTATCCACACAATTTGCTAAATTAATAAGAAAATAATCGTTTTCATCAGTATTTCATAAAATTTAGATACAATTTATGGGAAATAATGCTAAACCTCGCTAGTAGTGTATATTCGCTAGTAGTGCATATGCTCATGAAGTAAAAATAAAAAAGTTTTTTTGTTTGTTTTTCTTTAATAAAGTAAAAGCAGATAAATGTTTAGTATCGAGTGTGACCCCCTCTAGCTAAAATCACAGCTTGAATTCGTCTGGGCATGCTAGCGAGTATATCCCGGATACTTGCTTGCGGAATACGTTCCCACTCCGCAGTAATCACATTCTTCAGCTCTCTGATGGTCTGCGGAGCCGGGTGTACTGATCTCACACACCGTTTCAGAACGTCCCAGACATGCTCTATGGGATTGAGGTCGGGACTTCGAGCTGGCCAATCCAAACGACGAATGCCGACCTCTTGCACATACGCATTAACATCGCGGGATCGGTGGGCGCGAGCATTGTCGTCCATAAAAATCGAGTCTTCACCTAGAGCGGCCAATGCGGGTTGTGCATGAGAAATTAGAACTTCCGTTATGTATCGATGCCCAGTCAGTGAGCCGTTTTCAATGAAGACTAACTCTGTACGATCCATTGAATTTATTCCTGCCCAAAACATAACAGAGCCCCCACCATAAGGTGTGATTTCTTCGAAACATGCCTCTGCAAAGCGTTCTCCTTGTCTTCTTAGCACTCGCCGACGTCGATCTTCACCGAACAGAGATATCCTGGCTTCATCAGAGAACAAAACCCTATTCCAATCGTCTTGAGTCCATGATTCACAATTTCTAGCGAACCTAAGCCTGTGAACTCTGTGCTCACGGAGTAATTTGGGGCCGCGGGCCGGGCGGTGACTGCGTATATTGGCAGCGAGAAGCCTCCTCCTGACCGTCCATAGACTAATATGCACATTTCTTACTTCTTGGAGGTTGTTCTTAAGATCCACATACGAAGATTTGCGATTTCTCAATGCGCGACTCACAAGAAAACGATCATCCCGTGGTTGGGTACATGGTTTTCTTCCAGAACCAGGCCTTCTCTCGACGGAACCAGTCTCCTGATATCGCTGCCAGGTCCTTTGGACTGTCGAGCGACTAACATTTAGCCTCCTAGCCACGAAACATTGGCTGCAACCCTCTTCAAGCAGCGCGATAATTTTGGTAGCTTTTACCACTTTATCTACCATTTTTGATACAGCCAAACAGCATTAAATAAAGCTTTGACAGTCAAGGATATGAAATTAATCGATAAAAATTGAATAAAAGTTATGAAAGTCGATGTTAACTTCTGGAACTTCGCGCCAAAAATGTAGGATAAAAAGGGGTTTTCTGTAAAAATGAACATCAAATGAAAAATTGAATTTAGAACGTACTTTTTTAAATACCACAGCATTTTTAAAACCGGCCAGTAACGTGTACAAACGATTGAAACCTTTTTGGTATTGTATCTTTTTAAATATGAATGAAAATCAAAACCGCCCGTTTTTTTTGCAAATGAGTTTATATTTACGAAAAAAATTATGGCGGTACGAAGTTCGCCGGGTCAGCTAGTTTTAAATAAAACTATTTTTACAGCATTTATCGCATTTGTGTTTGATTTTTGATTACCCAATGTATTGAATACTTTATAGTGTTCATGGTCACGGCTGGATTGTATTTATAGTTGGAAATAAGGTGTACTAAATTAAATATAGATTTCTAGGATTGTTAATCACATAAAATTATTCATGCAGTTGTGTACAGATGATGTATTGGTTTAGGTAGCCACCTTCTATGCTGATTGTTGTGGGACGTATTATGAGCTGAAATGATGATGATGATATTATTAAAAAAGATAAGCTGTTGTAAATTCAAAAATGCTATTGACTTGCTCTAAAAAGGAAATAAGAGTAAAACATATTAAAACATGACGCTCCGCGTCGTCGGTAATTCAGTTAAAAATTCTACCAGCATTTTAGGTAGAAATATTTTAACAAAATGATAAGTACAGTATCCGGCAATAAATACTATACATAGATCGTTGGCAAACTGTAATCTGTTAATTTCGGCATCGTAGAATGTTATCTCTGTCGCACACTATCTGTGTGACGTTTGGAATTTCTTTTAAATTTTTTTTTTATGGGTGGGCTATGGTAAGCGTACACGTGGTCCATTCCGTCCGGGGCGACGGAAGGACGGCGCGCGAGCTTATAACCCACCCATACCCACGTCGTCTTCGTCGTTGGGCCGACCACCGGAATAGGGTGACTTGTCGTCAGTGGTCGGCCCGACGGAATACCCTTTCGGGTACCTTCACCTCTCGACGTCCCTGTCCCGGGACGTCGGTCGCCGTCGCGCGGGCAGCATCAGCGAGTCGAGTGATCGAGACGAGTTCACGGTACTCCTCCGCCCACTCGGCACACACCTCGAGTGTGTGTTGCGCCGCGTCCTCGTCGCAATCGCAGTGGTGGCAGGACGGTGTGCTCTCCCTCCTGACGATTTTGTGCAGGTACTTGGCAAAGCAACCATGCCCCGTCAGCACCTGCACCAGTCGGAAGGAAAGCACCTTCTGCGTCCGCTCCAAGCACTCCATCAGCACCGGCGGGTAGGCCTCGACGGTCCTGACACCGTACCGAGGCCTCTTCAGCCGTACTGCCCAACGGGCAATGACGTCTCGGCGGACGTCGACCCGCCAGGCGGTAATCTCCTGCAACGAGACCATACCGCCGCGGACGCGCGTCTCCGACACCCGCCGGTGAGTTCCGGCGAGCATCTCCGCCTCCAGGTCCCACGGAGGAGGGCCGGCCAGGAGGCACGCTGCTTCCGTCGCCACCGTGCGGTGCAGTTAGCTTTCAAAGAAACAAATGCCTAAACCTAAACCGGCAATTTGGCATGAAAAGTGCTCTTTTGAAGAATGAGACATAAAAAATACGTCCCTGAACTATTAAAAAATAGTTTCACACTTGCTTTGACTTATTATTTCACTCTGTCATTTAACTATATCTCTTACTACTTTGTGGATTGAACATGACTCATGTAAATTCGCACTCGGCGTTAATCCTTATTTTTTTGGTTTTTGAAGTGAAAACTTTAGCCGGATGTGCCACGTTTTGGTAGCAGTGTGCTTTGCGCCTTAGACACTTTTTGTATTGGTGAAATCTCGTGCGTTTGCGTCACCGACATGCTTGTGTTGACAGTGCTGTATATATTTGTAAGTGAAATTGAATGGATTTAGTGAAAAGTTCAATGTGTATTTACTGTGCATTGTTGAAATAATGTCTATTTTTATTTGAATTGTTTAATTGAAGAGACATTGCGCAGTACAATAGAGAGTATTAAAGTAATATACTAGTAATACTATTTCTAAATGTATTATACTATTTTTAAGATAAAAAATAAATAACGGCAAATCCTTACTAATATTATAAATGCGAAAGTAACTCTGTCTGTCTGTCTGGCTTTCTGTCTGTCTGTCTGTCTGTCTGCTACGCTTTCACGTCTAAACCACTGAGCCGATTTTGATGAAATTTGGTACAGAGATGGAATAAAGCTTGAGAAAGGACATAGGCTACTTTTTATCGCGAAAAATGGGTATAAAAGGTTGAAATAGGGGATGACATTTTGTATGGAAATTCGTCATTTTTGATGATAGAACCATGAATCTTTGTATTAAGGCACTTTATAATAAATAAATAAATATTCGTTCTAGCGTTTTGGAAATTTCATTTATATGGGGATGAAATTCAACCCCTAAAAGACAAAAAGCACACAGCCGAAACCACTGGGCCTAGAAACGTAATTTTTTTACACCGTAGTATTTCCTGGGGTACACGAGCTCTAGCAAAGAAATCGCGAAAAAATGGGTATAAGGGGTTGAAATAGGGGATGACATTTTGTATGGAAATTCGTCATTTTCGATGATAGAACCATGAATCTTTGTATTAAGGCACTTGATAATAAACAAATAAATATTCGTTCTAGCGTTTTGAAAATTCACTTACATGGGGATGAAATTCAACCCCTAAAAGACCAAAAAGCATACAGCCGAAACCACTGGGCCTAGAAACGTATTTTTTTTTACACCGTCGTATTTCTTGGGGTACACGAACACCAGCAAAGAATTTTTGGAAAATCACCCCTTTAAGGGGGTGAAAAGCTTATAGACGAAACTATTGGGGCGAGGCACGTAAAACTTTGTATGCGATACACTTTCTTTTGCTGTATGTGAGCTCTAAGAAATTATTTTTGAACCTCAACCCCTAAGGGGGTGAAAATATATAGCTGAAATCATTAGGCCTAGAAACGTAAAATTTTGTATGAAGTTGTCTTTCTTGGGGAAAGTGCTCACTAAAAAAGAGTTTTTTGCAATTTTACCCCTAAGGGGGTGAAAAGCGTTTATCCGAAATCAGTGAGCCGAGGAACGGTCATTTTAGTACACGGTCGGCTCTCTTGGATTACCCCAAGATTTTTTTGTTAGCGCTTGCTTACCAAGCACTATGAAAGAACTTCTGGCAGTCTCACCCCTAAGAGCATGAAAAGTGTATAACCTAAAATAATGGTCCTAGGAACGTGAAAGTTCTGTTTTGGGATAAACGAGTGCTAACATTACACGTGTGGTGACGGAGTAAGAATACAATTCACCACCCCACATCTTACCCGTGGGTGATCATACGAGACGACTAAGGGATATAAAACGCATATAACATTTATGCGAGAGAAGGAAAACTCAAAATTTTTATTTTGAGTTTTCCTGCTCTATTCCCTATACCAATACGTCTGACCAGCGTGGTATAGTAGGTCAATTACCATTCCATTATGGAGGAGGCCCGAGCCCAACAGCGAGACGTATATGGGCTGAGATGATGATGATGATGAGTACTAACAAAGAATTTTTGGAAATTCAACCCCTAAGAGGGTGAAAAGTGCATAGCCAAAGATGTGTGAAATTTTGTGTACCGATCTATTTTTCGGGGTAAGCGCACTAAGGAATAATTTTAGGCAGCCCTAAAAGGGTGAAACGCATATAGTCGAAGACACCCAGCCTACATATCATCATTATCTTGCTCTTATCCTAATTACAATGGATCGACGCAATATGTAGGTACTCTTCTCCCATCGTAGATATATCGCAAAGGTTGTAGCAACATTTTATGACCGGCTGCCTGACGGACGCCATTGTTGGCCAGACGGCATCATCAATTGGTCCAGATCGATATAAATCTTTGTCTTAGTAGTATTTTGGGACACTCCACAAACAATGAAAGCATGGTAATATTCCTAGCCGCTACCAGACAGTAAGTCGAGATATTAAGTCAATTTTCTATCTCTACAAATAAATAAATTTGAAGCGTCTGTTTGTCTATCAAAATAATAGGTTTTATTTATGCACACAATTATTTGCATGATACCTACGGTTCTAAATTTTTTGTTTTTGTGTTGTGAGTCACATAGGCATTTTTTATCTCGGCATTCGCATGGGAATGAGGTTAACGTAGGTGAAACTGCGGGAATTAGATCGATATAATTTTTTTTTTTCACCAATGGAAAGCTACATTATCAGGGACTAAGGAAAGACATATTTATCATCATATTTCCACGGGAATCTGAACTACAAGTCTGGAAGTAATATTCAAATGTGAAAGTTTGTGAAGATATTTGGATGTTTGTTACTTAATCACGCGTAAACTGTTGAGCAGATTTGGATGAAAATGGAAACATAGATAGAGTATTTCTTAAATTAAGAAACATAATACTTTTTATGGCGATAATATTCTTTGCGATAATAGTTCAATATGCAAATTAATTTTAACGCGGGCGAAGCCGCGGGCAAAAGCTAGTATTATATATATATAAGCCTTGCTTTTTCAAAACAGTTTACTTGCTTCGAAACTGCATATAATTCGTCAAAGTTATCGTAAATTATTTAAATTTAAAGGTGTATCTTGCATCCGAGAAATAGAAGCTGAATTGGGATACTACATAAGTCATCTACTGGCTTTGTGTTATAGAAAGTACTTTAATGATATCATTCATCATCATTTCAGCCTATCACCGTCCACTGCTGGACGCAGGCCTCCCACATGTTGCGTCACGGAGTGCGGTCCTGTGCCGTCTGCACCCAACGGCGCCCAGCAACCTTCACCAGGTCGTCGGTTCACCTAGTGCGGGGCCGTCGTATACTGCGTCGTCCGATACGTGGTCGCCACTCGAGAACTTCTCTTCCCCAGCGGTTGTCGGTTCGTCGAGTGATGTGGCCTGCCCATTGCCACTTCAGCTTGCTAATTCTTCGTGCTATGTCGGTTACACTCGTTCTTCTTCAGATTTGCGTATTTTGGATTCTATTATGCAGAGAAATCCAGAGTATCGTTCGCTTCGTAGCACGCTGGGCGGTTTTGAGCTTGGTTATAAGGCCTATATCCAGGGACCACGTTTCTGTGTCGTAAGTAATCACTGGTAACACACACTGATCTTCACTTTAATAATATATGACAATTAAAAAAAAAGTTAATTTATAAAACTTACAATTAAAAAGCTAACTTTAAAGTTAGTAACTACTTATTAATTACTAACTAAAACACTGATTAAAAACAAAACAATACCATACATTAGTATTAAGTGTAATTAATGTCGGCTGTAGTAAATTGGTTAATAAGTTTGAGTTGTTGAATCTTGAAACCGCAGGCTTATAAAGCTTCTATTAATCTTATAAAGCTTCTATTAATTTAATAACAACTCATAAAATATTAATAAAAATATTGCCTATTTTGCGCAATATTAATTTTAGTTTTTACAAGCTTTTATTTAGTTTCACCTGTCCCGTTATCTGTAATCAAATCTTAGAAGTTAAATTTGATCCACCTTCCGGTTTCCGATTGAGCTGAAATTTTGCATGCATGTGTAAATCGGAGGATAATGCAATATTATTGTGATACAGAGCTGATCTGATGATGGATCCGGAAGTTGGTCACAGGAACTCCGTAATTAAAAAACGCAACCCCATAGAGTTTGGGCTCATTTGATTCGTCTTGATTATAGTATCAAAGTTGCCAAGTGATACTATAGTTTCAAAGTAGGTACTTGTCACGACGAAAAAGTTAAAAATCCAGGTCCACCATCAGACCCTGGTTGGATTTTTAACTTTTTAGTTCGTTTTGTTAACAAATAAGCTTTTATAGCTTGTATTTAAAAAAAAAAAATTTTTTTCTTTAATTAATTATTGTTAGCATTTCTTAATTACATTTACACGTCTTACAATTTATGAACAATGGCACGTTATAAGCTAAAATGTCCTCCCGCATTATACCAATTGTATTTGCTTTTAATTCGTCGTGTCATTTACAAACGACTATCCTTCTTTTCTCGCATCCCTAGGGTACCATTCATATACTAAATTAGTCCATTTGTCTTTACTATTTTAAATTACATAACTTATCCAACTTCCTTCTAAACTTTTAAATTACTTATCTACAATTTTCTTTTTGTCTGTAATCATTCATTTGCTCCCCATCTTTATATTGCATATACTTACAAAGAATGATCTTTTCTACACTTGTCGCAAAGAAGCTATTCCTTCCTAAATCCTGTAACTAATTCGTGTCATGGATCGAGTGAAAGGTATTTGAAAAAAAGGTAATTATGCACACAACATCTGTGCAAGAGAAGGAAAACTTGAAATGAAACCCTATACCAACATGTCTGACCAGCATGGTATAGTAGGTCAAATTCCCTCCCATTGTGTAGGAGGCCCGAGCCCAACAGTGGGACGTATGTAGGCTGCGATGATGATGGTTTAGTAACTATGAAAGGTTATAATGGTTACACCGCGCATTAAAAGAGATAAGGTCGCAATTGCTTGGCGCGTATTCGTCAGCTTTAAACCCGCTTTCATACCGATATTCGGCAACGGTTATCGATATCGTTTTGTAGCCGTTTCAGAATTAGCCAATAATGCCGATAAGCCGCTCATGTTTAGTTTATAGTAAGAAATACTATCTCTATGAATAACTACACCCCTCGAATAATTTACAGATTCAGATTTTTTGACGCTACATTTTGATTTCAGTTGAAGTAACCTAACAGAAAAATTGCTGAGCTTTATTAATGTTTTATACCTGATACGACAGTCACTATATTGAAGATTTTTACTCATTCAAAGTTTAAGAAAACTTATTTTAGAGATCTCGTTTTATTTGTTATTTTCAGAGTGTAATGTCTCGCTCATAAGCTTAGGTTCTTTTACAGAATGAGAAAGAGTAACGATTAGCTTATGTTGACTAGAAGGATTATCTCATGTTGGCTAAAAGTAGTTTCCCAATGCAATGATGCTATCTCCCGCCATTATTTATGACATCCGCTAAAAAGTCGGGCATGTGAATTGTATTCTTGACTGAACATCTATTTCTTTATGCTGTATATTTATAACCTCCCTAATATATTTTACTGTGTTTTCTTTGGGTACACAGTGAGTTTAATAGCGTATGTTCATATCTCTGATGCCATATTTCATTGGTTATGAGCAGGTGGAGGCGTATGTAATAAATGGCTATATGTAGAAGAAAAGGACACATGTTGACAAATGATTTCGATATATATTGTGTAAACAGCTGATGTTAATCATTTTTAAGACTTAAGTAATAGAAGAAATTTTAAACTAGGTCATCAATGGACTAATGAATCGAAAATGAATAACAGTTGCATTGTAAAGTAGCTGTAGCTAAGTTTGTCACATTTGTGTGTAAATAAAGCAAATTAGGTAATGAATAAAATAAAGTAGGTACTTATTTTCAAATAAAGTACGATTTACTATATTAATTTGCCTTAAAATAGATTCTTGATTATCTTTAGCAATTTTCAATAACTATCAGTTGCTAAACAGCCTCTTAATACCCTGTATTTGTTATAAAACAAATAAATAGTTATTTTTTAGGCTCAAAAATAGTGGATTAATTCGAAAATTAATCCTAGACAAATCATTTCATGCGTAATAAAGTTTGCGAACTTTATTGTTCATTTAAAGTATAGAATACAATTGTAAGAAATAACGTACATTATATGCGTATGGAAACCCTGGCCGTTTAAACGGAATACTTTCTCTCTTAATATTTTATATATATAAATCTCCTGTCACGATGTTTGTCCGCGATGGATTCCTAAACTACTTAACCGATTTTAAATTAAATTGGCACACCGTGAGCAGTCTGGTCCAACTTGAGAAATAGGATAGCTTAGATCTTTAATTATAGTCGCAATTTTATTTTATTACAAATTATTTGTCTATAATTAATTGATAGTCACAATTATCTGTTAACTCCAAAAGATTCTAACAGATGGCGATATCTGTTGACTGGATTTAAGTAATTTAAGTAATTTGTGTGTGCTCAATGAGATTCGAGAATGGTTTAGATTCACAATTGGACCCGGTAGGTGGCGCTTTATTTGAACAGAACAACGTCTGTTGGGTCAGCTAGTATTCTATACAAATAAATAAAATTGAAGTGTCTCTTTGTAATGATAAAATACTGGGCTTTTTTCATGCTCACACGGTTATTTGAACGACACCTATGCCTAAAATAGTGTTTTTTTTTCTCTTTTTGCAAATCTAAAAGGCAGTTAAAAAAATTGTCTGTCTGTCTGTCTGTCTGTTTGTTTGAGGTAATCTTCGAAACGGCTGAACTGAATTTTATGATATTTTACTACCAGGTAGCTGTCTATATAAGGAGTAACTTAGGTTATGTTTTATCTCGGTATACCCACGGGAACAGGAACTATGCGAGCAAGGCGACTGGAACCGAAGCGAAGCCAGGGCGGGTCGCTAGTTCAATAACAATTATCACGCATCATCAGAATTAAGCGATAAATACTGTAAGTAAGGTAGATATGTTATCAATAGGTTAGACAATAAGAACTGCCGACTATATAAAAAAGGAATGTGTCATACCAGTCTAAGTAAGTACGTACAACTGGAATGGATTCGAGCCTTCTTCCTAATAGGAGGGATTGACCTACCCATATCACGCTGGTTAAACACGTTGGTGTAAGGTTTTATTTCGAGTTTTTCTTCTGTTATATATGTACATAAAATTTTATAATAATACTAGCAGCCCGCCCTCGCTTCGCTTCGGTTTTAGTCATTTTACCTGCGTAGTTCCCGTTCCCGTGGGAACACCAGGATAAAATATAGCCTAGTTTACGCGCTGATATTATAGCGAAAGAATTTTTGAAATCGGTCCAGCCGTTTTGAAGATTATCCGGAACAGACAGACAGACAGACAGAGAAAAATTTTTTAATCTGTATTTTAGGCATAGGTGTCGTGCAAATAACCGTGTGAGCATGAGAAAAGCCTATTATTTTGACATTACAAACAGACCAATTTTATTTATTGGTATAGATATAGATAATTTTAATCTATACCATTAAATAAAATTGGAGTGTCTGTTTGTAATGTCAAAATAATAGGCTTTTTTCATGCTCACATGGTTATTTGCACGACCTATGCCTAAAATAGCAATTATAAAATTTTTGTCTGTCTGTTTGTTCCGGGTAATCTTCAAAACGGCTGAACCAATTTCAAAAATTCTTTCACCAATGGAAAGCTATAATATCAGGGCGTAAACTAGGCTATATTTTATCCCGGTATTCCCACGGAAACGGGAACTACGCGGGTAAAACGACTATAACCGAAGCAAAGCGAGGGTGGGTTGCTAGTATAATAATATAACTTTAATTATATAATATTTCTAATATATTTAAAAAATTCAACACACCATTGTAAGGAATAAATAAATTCACGCGCCACGACTTTACAAACGAATATGTCACCCAATACATATATTAGTTGTCGCAACTTCGCTTGCTTAAAATAAGTACTTATAATTGTTTTGCTAGAACTAACCAATTGTTGGGAGAAAAAAGCAATTGCTTGTGTAGGATATATGAAAGTAAAAGATTTTAAAAGTAAAATATTCACATCCGACACAACTATCACCGAGTTACGGCACTTTTCTTCTTACTCTTTACAATTAGATCATATAACGATTCTGTTAAATAATATTATATTCAATAATATAATATGATTTCACAGAAATTTAATAAGTTACATAAGTTGGTATTATATCTTATCCGTGTGGTGATGGAGTAAGAACACAATCCACCCCACTCCCCCCCGCCAATTATACCCCTTAGCCGAGGCCGCGGATGACGTGACCGGGGATTTGTCCGTCATCCGCAGAGAGGCTGACTGCACGACGGCAACCGACGCCCCGGGAAGGGGATGTCCAGAGGAGAGACTCCTCCTATTCCTTGGGGTCAACCACTGAAGACAAGGAACTAGGCTCCGGTGGTCGGCCCAACTCCGATGAGTTGCGTGGCTGCGCGCCGCCCCTCTGTCGCCCCGGACGGCGGCTGCGCTGACCATAACCCACGCCCAAAAAAAACCCTTATTATATCCGTGGGCGTCGTATAAGACAACTAAGGATAATTATACACATATAGCATATAGGCAAGAGAAGGAAAACTTGAAATGAAACCCTATACTAATACGTCCGACTAGAGTGGTACAGTAGGTCAATTTCTCTCCTATCCATTTTGTATCATACAACATGCTATAATCCATACTTCCATACTATTATACATTATAAATGCGAAAGTAAGGATGTTTGTTTGTTTGTTTGTAACGCTTTCACGCTTAAACCACCGAACCAATTTTAAAAATTCTTTCACCAATGGAAATCTATAATATCAGGGAGTAACATAGGCTATATTTTATCCCGGTATTCCCACAGGAACGGGAACTACGCCGCGGGTAAAGCGACTGAAACCGAAGCGAGGGGGGGTTGCTAGTTTAAATATAAAAATGTGACACTGTTAATATACAGTAAATTAAAGCATGAAGATGACAAGATAATCACATTGCAGTTTTTTACTTTAAATAATGTGCACGGCGCGACAAAACTTAGTGAAAACAATTAAATTGTCTCGAGTCCTTCGGGCTACTTTTTGAACATTTTAAATTTCTTTGTTATCTAATTAGTGGAAGTTTAATTTGTTTAAATATATTTTAATTATATCGTTGTACATTTACAATACAATTAAAAGTACAACAACCATAATTACAACGATTTATCGTTTAAAAGTGATTAGATAATTTTCCGTGGTGACGAATTAAGAATACAATTCGCCACCTCCTTTCTTGCCTGTGGGTACCGTAAAAGACGACTAAGGAATTATTGCAGATAACATCTATGCGTGAGAAAGAAAACTCGAAATAAAACCCCATACCGTTTGACCAGCATGGTTAATGTCCTTCCCTTTATGGAGGAGACTTAAGCTCAGTAGGGATGTATATGAGGCGTGAAGATGACGAAATTTATCTGCCAGTCGATAATATCGATTATAAAAGATGATATTTTAATCACTTAGAAGTATTACTTGCATTTCATTTGATGATAATCTTTTGGTTGTCTTATATGCTGCATCGCAGAAAATCGACGTCCGAGTAGTCCGTCCGTTCGTAGACAATTTGTTACTGCGCTTCGTTCGGTGAGTGAGAGAGCCGGAAGCCCATCTTTCTGAGGGTGTTCGCGTGTGGTGGGTTTTGGTGGTGCCTTTGGTATCACCGAGCCTAAATGCACGCATTCACACTCCCTTCACTTTCTTCGTGGTAGGCAGCGGCCTTGTAAAAGTCCATGAGCGGCAGCAACACTTACCATCAGGTGTACTGTTTGCTCGTTCGCCACAGTTAGCGATAAAAAAAAAATTGCACCTCCACTCTAAATTATGGCGGAATATAAACCATGGGACGAATATTAACGAGAAGAGTTAACGGTCCTCATTCTTATTCGCTACTAGCAACCCGCCCTCGCTTCGCTTCGGTTTCAGTTTTTCCTGCGTAGTTCCCGTTCACATGGGAATACCGGGATAAAATATAGCCTAGGTTACTCCCTGATATTATAGATTTCCATTGGTGAAAGAATTTTTGAAATCGGTCCAGCCGTTTTGAAGATTACCCGGAACAAACAGACAGACAGACAAAAAAAAATAAAGTGTATTTTAGGCATATGTATAGTTCAAATAACCGTGTGAGCATGAAAAAAGCCTATTATTTTGACATTACAAACAGACACTCCAATTTTATTTATTGGTATATAGATTCAAGAATGTATAGAAATGTTGGTACATTAATCATCATCACACCTCATGTACATCCCAATACTGGGCTCGAGCCTCCTCCATATTGCGCGGGAAATTGACCTACCCGCGCTGGTCAGGCGGTTTGGTATAGGGTTTTATTTCAAGTTTTCCGTCTTTTCCATAGTCGTTATATGCACAAGATATCCCTTAGTCATCTTTTACGACACCCACGGGCAAGAGAGGCTCTACTGAATGGTATTCTTACTCCGTCTCTACATGGAAATTATGGCACAATAATGTTCTGTGAAACATTCTATTAATCCAAATTTTATGCAACGCTAACTCGTAATGGTCCGTGATGTGCCCTGTTCATTCTATTATGACGTCACGGCGTAATGTCACAGCAATTGCGCGGTACTTTTAGTAAATTAAATCTTCATAGTATTTTTTCGTTTGTAAATGAAAAAACATGTTATTGTTTTAGAAATAAAATATTTACTGTCGTAATGGTTTAGACAATTTGAAATATTTTCTGATATAAACAATGTATCATCAGCTAGTTCTACTAATAAAAAAAAAAAAAATAAAAGTAAAAATTTGTGGTTCTTATAATGATTAACAATGGTTAATCGTTATAAGAATCACAAATTTTAATGTTATTATCCGTGGATTATTTATTTATCAATTTTTGTTTGTCTGTCTGTTTGTTAATTCCGGGTTAATGCACGTCACCTTCGTCATTGGGCCGACCACCGGAGTAGGGTGACTTGACGTCAGTGGTCGGCCCGACGGAATACCCCCTATTTGGGTTACGCTCCCATCGACCGACGTCCCCCCCCTCGGGGAGGACGTCGGTCTTTCCTCACGCGGTCGGCCTCTCTACGGGTGACAACTCCATTATTAGCATGAGATGCTATGTCTTTATTAAATTTATTATGTAAATTACCTGCTAAAGATACTTTTATTTTGTTTTTGAAATTGAGAATATTGTTTCTTACTTTTGTTATAACTACACTAATGGCGTAGGGGTTAAGTTACTGGCCTACCGTGCCAGTGTCAGGAGTTCGATTTCCACGTGGAATAACACTTTCAGTGATCCGCAAGTTGTTGTTCTGAGTTTGGATGTAACTTGTGGCTGTTAATTATATGTTCGTAAAGTCCCTCATAATACAAGGATTTTTTCCTTAGTGTTGTCTTAATTAAAAAATAATAGTATATTATGATACAAACGTTAATTTTCTTAACGACAGCGAGGTCTCGCATTCAAATGGTGCAAATTGAGACATAGATTTCATGAAATTTCTTTTAGAACTCAATAAGTATATTAACGATATTTAAGTAAATTACCATCCTAACTAATATTATAAACGCGAAAGTAACTTTGTTTGTTTGTTACGATTTCACGCTTAAACCACCAAACCGATTTCAAAAATTCATTCACCAATGGAAAGCTATAATATTAGGGAGTAACATAGGCTATATTTTATTCCGGTATGCCTACGGGAACGGGCACTACGCGGGGTAAGGCGTCTGAAACCGAAGCGAAGCGAGGGTAGGTTGATAGTTTAAGGATGAAAGGATATAATTTTTTATCGTTAAATGTAATGATACTAAAAATAGTGCGGTACAGCAACAATTAGTTTGAGCAAACATCATCCATCCATCCATCAGCCTACGGACGTCCACTGCTGGACATAGGCCTCCCCACAAGAATGCCACTCGGAACGGTCCTGCGCCACCTGCATCCAACGATTCCCTGTGACTTTGAGAATGTCGTCAGTCCACCTAATGGGGGGTCGTCCTACGCTGCGCCATCCGATTCGTGGTCGCCACTCAAGAACCTTTCTTCCCCAACGGTTGTCGGTTCGACGAGCGATGTGGCCTGCCCATTGCCATTTCAACGTGTTAATTCTGCGGGCTATGTCGGTTACACCCGTTCTTCTACGGATTTCCGTGTTCCGGATTTTATCACGTAGAGAAATACCGAGCATAGCCCTCTCCATAGCACGTTGAGCGACTTTGAGCTTTTTTATGAGGCCGACATTTAGAGACCACGTTTCAGTGCCGTAAGTCATCGCTGGTAACACACATTGGTTATAAACCTTTGTTTTCAGACACTGCGGAATATTGGACGAGAAGATCCTCTTAAGTTTCCCAAATAATAAATAATAATATATATATAATAATCCCGCTGCCCAGCCGAGTTGGATTCGTTGGCTGACCTTTTTCTCGAAATTGGATCTACCTAACTGGACTGCTTGTCCTAGGTAAACATAATGATCCACAACTTCGAGAATCGCATTCCAAATAGCAAACATACAAATATAGTTTCAAAATACAATTAAAAGAAATTATGTGATGGTCTAGTTCAGTGATGGGCAGAGTACGGCCCGCGGGCCAACTCCGGTCCGCGAAAGTATTTAATCCAGCCCGCCGAGAGTTCATCTATCCTAAATATTCTAGTCAGCATTTTGGCGCGAAAAATTCCATTTTATTCACATATCGGTGAAGCTAAACTAAGCGTGTAGTTCATGTATCGGGAAATACGAGGTGCAAATCGTGTTGAAATGTGAGGCGCAGGCGGCGGGGCCGAGAACGGGAAAACTCAATCAGAAAACGATAGACTGATGAACACCTTTTTGCACTGCTGAAAGTTGCTTCGTCACAGATGGAACCTGCTTTCGAAAATATTATGGCAAATCAAAAACAATAACAAGGCGTAAAAGTAAAAGGTATTTTGTTTATTAAAAAGCTTTAATACAAAATGCATTTTCCTATCATTCTGCCCCTCCTCTAGAATTTCTTAAACTTTGTGGCCCGCCATTAAAAAAGTTTGCCCACCACTGGTCTAGTTGAACACAAACACATTGGCACACTGGTAATTATAAAATACACTAATTTTAAATTCTTCTAATGCATTAAAAGAAATATATTTTAAAAATAATGGTGTGTTAAATGTAGACGTTGTTTTTATTATTATTACAACCCGCCCTCGCTTCGCTTCGGTTTCAGTCGCCTTACCCGCATAGTTGCCTTTCCCGTAGGAATACCGGGATAAAATATAGCCTAAATTACCTTATATATGTACACAGCTACCTGGTAGTAAAATATTATCAAAATCGGTCCAGTCGTTTTGAAGATTACCTCAAACAGATAGACAAAAAAATTTTAAACTGCATTTTAGGCATAGGTGTCTTGCAACTAACCGTGTGATCATGAAAAAAACCCAGTATTTAGACATTACAAACAAACCCTTCAATTTTATTTATTTGTGTAGATTATATGACAAATGTGAAATGAACTTTGTTCATTCATCTTTTATCACGTAACTGATCATAATGAAATTTTAGATATAGGTATGTTGTCAGATAGTATATTTTCCCTTCAGAGGAAGCCAAGAAATTGGTACTGGTTGCTATTAATAGGCGTGCAGAAAAATGATTATGGGTCACGCCGCCATTTCGCTGGCCAGACATTGAACGAAGTAAAGGGAAACCAAATCATGGATGGTTAAAGTATGTATTGTTAATTAGGGATAGAAATATTAGATGATCATTTGTCGTAAGACGTCGCCTACTGATATTAATAAATTGTATACGTACCGTTTTCTGCTGATAAGAACTATGTTAATTACTAACATTAAAAGCTAGCTTTTATTATAGTAGCTTGCGATCTTAGCACAAATATTATTTAAAACTAGCAATTCAACCTCGCTTTGCTTTCAGTCGCCTTGCCCTTGCATTTTAAATTTCTAATATTTTCTAATATATTACAATACCCAACTGCAGTCTACGGGGTGTCAGGTTCGAATGCCGGACCGGGTAAACTTTTATAGGTGTTTCTTGAGAGAAAAATAGGCTAAGTTTTTTCGTATATAGACAGGTAGTAAAATATTATTAAAATCGGTCCAGCCGTTTGGTAGATTATCAGGCACAAACGGACAGACAACAATTTTTAAAGTAGTTTTTAGGCATTTAGGTATAGATAACCGTGTGACTATGAAACAACGTATGTAAACAACGTATATTTTGACATTACAAATAAACAATTCAAGAAAAAAAATCATTAGGTAGCTTTTATTTTTTCCAATTTACTACTCAAGATTACATTGATACATGAAAATAAAACATAAAAAAAATAATATAAAATAAAAAAAAAATAATTAATAATATTACCAAATAGGTATATCCAGTTGTAAGTAAAGTTAAGTACAGTAAGGTACAGTTTTTATCTTATCTTATATCTTTAAACGAGCAATTCTTGTATATATATATATATATATATATTCAGGATCTCGGAAACGGCTCCAACGATTTTGTTGAAACTTGGCATACTAGAGGTTTCGGGTCCAAAAAATCGATCTAGCTAGGTTTTATTTATAGAAAATGTTGTTTTGTCCGTGTTTTTAGTAAAACAATATAATGACATTAAATTTTAAAAGAATATGAATTCAAATTTCGTTGTCAATGTTATGAGTTCCGATAGCTCAGGTGGGGAGACGGGCGGTTTTAATTTTGGATTATATGACATTTAGACAGCGTCGGTTCGAATCTCGGTGTTATTATTATTCTCTTTTTGTAGTTTTTTATATAATTTTCATTATTTATTTTTTATTAATATATATCTAAATAAATTCGACAAAAATATTCCGAGCGAAGCTCGGTCAACCAGATATTAACATTTAAATGAGAAAATTTAACCTGTAAATTTCTATCAACAGTTCCAATATTATATGTTACCTTTAGTTCGTTAATTCATCGTCACTCTTACATCTGTGTAAACTTATAACAAATATTTTGTTAATGTTATTCGCTTGTTGAGATCGGTTTTCCTTTTATAAGACTATTATTGTAGGCGTGTTAGATAACAACGTTTTGTTGTTGTATAATGTATCCCCCTGCTTAGATGTTCGCTGTTATTTTTTAGGTGACAATATTATGAAAGTAAATATATAGAGCCACGTGTAACGTGTACACTTAAGTAGATCAGACAGTATAAAGATAACTAAATAATATCATCCAACTATTTCTATTGTAAGTTTAAGTAGGGTTTCTCTGAAATGTGTTATTTGTCTCATATCAAGTGAGGCCAGCAAAGAAATTTTAGCAACTGGAGATTTTTAGCTGACACATTTTTTTAGGTCAGACCTAGTGTGAAATGTTTTATATGGCAATTGAAATGTAGTTGTTTTATTTTCTCCGTTAATACAGTTTATTTATATTTATTTAATACAATTTATATTTATTTAATTTACCTATTTCTATTCTTTAGTTTAATTTTAATGGTAAAATAGGTCATTCATCTAGTAGATGAATAGACATAGGTCTCTGCAAAAGAATATAATTTAGAATGGTCCTGTGATACTTTTGATGTAAAATATCTATAGGTGAGTGTGAACCTGATCGTTGGCATGGCGTTAACAGTTCTGGAGTTACGAAGTCACGCTATATGACGGATTATGCGAGGGTAAACTTGATTATTGGCGTGGCGTTTTGACGCCACGCCAGCAATAAATATTTATATGTGCATACATAGGTCTATACGTAGTAGTGTGTGAGTGAGACAGAGTGACGCGATGTTGTACGCGCACAAGCGGATCTCGGATTATCTTGATGATAGTACAGACTGGTTATGAGCAGCTCCTCATTCAGGCATTTTCTCATTACTTCAATGAATGATGTTATGAAACTGAGATATCTCGGTGAACTATCGTATGCGAATCGTCAAAAGTTCTCGCCTTAGCAGCCCAACTTGACCAAACTTTGACGGCATAGATGGCGTAGCTGTTAAGATGTCTGATGTACGCTAGTGTGACGGGTTTGAGTTCTACACAATGTAATACTTTGTGCGATCCACAAATTGTTGTTCTAACTCTATTTTAAAAACTACTATCGGCTAATAGAAAGTCTGTAGTCTTCGGAGGCTCTTGGAATGTAATAAAAATGGCTTATTTTTTTATTTCGAATTTTCATTTTATTGCCATTATCTCAATTACACGTATTTTAATCGTCTTTTACGACACTCCTGGGGAATATAGAATCGTTAATGCATTGTATACTTAAACCAACGAACTATGTAATATATACTTGACAAAAAAGTTCCATCGATCAGCCTATCGATGTCCACAGCTGCACTCAGATCTTGCCACGGAAAGGCATAAATTCATGATCACTATGACATTTTGTTATGACTTTCCTGCAAGAGTTCTATTACAGATAATCAAGTTCTGCTGCATTAAATTTTTAGCCCATCACCACACAGGGAAATGGGTAAAAATAAGGTATGAATATTAATAACTTAACGTTAAAACAATTTAACTTTATTAGACGGACTTTAGTAAGTCCGATTTAAAAACAAATAAATTGGTACACAGATAGGGGATGGTTAAAGTGGCGCGTCTCAGGTGCAGGACCACCACCGTGAATCGCGAGGGAGGCTGGCAAGACTGATTAATTAGACCCTACGCACAAATCCTTAAATATTCTCAAATAAACAATGCAAAGCTTCTTAACAACGATCCACAAAATTCTCTGTATATATTTCAGCCTCTGGTTTAATGTACAATTAATTTGTTAGAAATATATTGCGAAATATATGCTTACGATAATTAAAAATAAATTATCTTCTAGCTGCGCCCGGTGCTTTGCTTACATTGATTACTTAAATAAGATTAATTAATAATATTATTTGAGATTTATTGTTATGTTTTTACACAAAATCACTTCTAGCCATAGGTACCTTTATAAAAACTGCATTAAATATCATACGGTAGTTTTTACGTGATGCATATAGAAACATACAGACACACGTAAAAATTATAAAAATTGTTATTTTAGACTGCATTAGCTCTGAAATATTACTTATGAATGGCGGCTTCGTAAAAATTTTTAAACTGAGTGTGTTATAACACATCTGTCTGTAGACAGGGCTATACTCAGTAGTTCTCTAAATGATAAAATTGGAATACGGCAATTCGTGGAAGAATATGAGTAATCGAACTAATCGATATAGCTCAAAGAATTAGCACATTGAAGTGGCAATTAGTAGGCTACAACGCTCGTCAAGCCCACAACCGTTGTGAATGAAGGGTTCTCGAGTAGGTATTATGAATTAAATGACGCAGCGTAGGATAAAACTAGAAAGAACCGTCAGGAAGTCCCAGGAAATGCTTTTAATTGTCTTCGGGCCCGCAAAACCTTTAAGTAGAAGAAGAAAAGAGAAACAACATGAGTTGGCGGCTGATCAGAAAACTATTGCCCTTTGTGATACGTATGCTGGAGTAGAAATATATATTGCGTCAATTACAAGAAATTAGGCAAAGAGTAGGTTAATGATAATCTAATAATCCTAATTCTAACTAATACTTATTATAAATGTGAAAGTAAGTTTGTTTGTTCGTTTGTAGGCTTTCACGCTTATAACTGATTTAAAAAATTCCTTCACCAATGGAAAGTTTTATTATCAGCAAGTAAATATTATCTTGCTATACCGTCGGTATTCTTCATGTGGTGACGAAGCAAGAATACAATTCACCACCCCTTTTATTGCCCGTGGGTGTCGTAAAAGATGACTAAGGGATATAATATGCACATAACATCTATGCAAGAGACGACTCGAAATAAAACCCAATACCAATACGTCTCACCAGTGTGGTATAGTAGGCCAATTTCTCTTGCATTGTTAAGGAGGCTCGAGCCCAGCAGTGGGACGTACATGGGGTGTGATGATGATTTCCACGTTAACGGCAACAATGTTGGTGAAATCGCGGCAATTTAGTCGATTTTAAAATTTCTTTCATCATTAGTATTTTTTACCGTATTTCCACGGGCTAAAAAAGTACGTGGATGACAGTAATATTACAAATGTCAAAATGTTTAATCAATCACGCGTAAATTGTTCACCAAATTTGGACGAAAATTGGCATATCAATAGAGTGTTGCCTATATTAACACATAAAACACTTTTTATCCCTGTGGACAGAGGGAGAGTTTTACATGTTCCCTTGTGGTAGTAGTTTAACTCAGGCAAATTACTTTCACGCGAGAAAAGCCGCGGGTTAAATATTAAAACTTAAGATGTACCTACTCAGTAGTGCATAAAGTTTAAAAATGTAGATTCCATTTTGCATCTTCTTATAAATTTTATGTAAGGTAAGGAAGTTTCACTTAACGAAAGGCTTCTCAGTTGAGTTGTTAAGTAGTAGCGGTATAAATATGGTAACATGCAGTGGTTTCGTCGATCGATAATTAACAGTTCTTAGAAGCATCAAAGAGTTAGAGTTTACTTTGAAGTCACGTGCATAAATTCTATGTTACGTACGGATAATTTATTTGCGAATTAAATTGCCTGGTTCAATTTAATTCTTATGAAAATATCTTTATTAATGACTCCGTTCTACCACCGTTGCAATTTCGTTGAGAACAAAGTACAATTTAGGCGTATGAAGACTGCTTGGGCAGTGCAAACGAGCACCGTAAACTTATTGCAATTATAGGTGTGATTTGCCGCCAACCATCGTAAGAGTGGATGTCGATAGTGTCAGATTTTGAGATATGATTGCAGCTTTCCTTGGGGTAATTGACTAGCGAAAAGAAGCGATGGAACAGGTCATGGTAGAAAATCTCTACAATGATATGCTTCACCACTAGTGCGTGGTGCGTGTAGGTGAGAATACCTATGCTTAAAATCACCATAGTCGAAACTGCAGGTAGTCTCATCTGACCTGGAATTGTTCTGTCATTTACAAAGAAGAGGACCACGTTACAGACGCATCAGCTTTTAATTATCGGGGTGGCCACGAACGAAAAGTTAAACCGTCGGACACATGACACATTTCAACATTGACATGTTGTGTCCAGACCACAGCCTGTCAAAACAAAAGGATAAAGTAACGTAACTCACAAGGAACCCGATCGCGTGAGAAAGACGTCACGGTGTTTGGATGATGCAACGTCGTCCATGGGCAGCTTGTCGAGTAGGCCATTGAATCGGTTCTAATGTCCTGTTCTATTCATTGAGAATGGTAAAATAGCTGATGCCTACGCTAAAAATGAAAAAAAAAAATATGCAAGTTAGTAGCCATTTTCAGAATGTGCTTTATGCGACCACCAAACAATATTTAATTTTTATAAAAAGGAGAATAAAAATGACGTGAAGATGACAGTTGATAAGGTTCTGTTAGCTGTTGCATCATATGCTTTTACTTATTCTAATAAATAAATAAATTTATGTTAATAATCATTGAATAACATGTAATAATCAAGAGATAATTTGAAGGCAAAGAATTGATTTACTGTTGTAATAAAAGCGTTTCTTCATTATCGACTGTAGGCTTCTCACTCAATCCAGCTCGTTACCGAAACATCGGCTTCATGAATAATGTATACCGTATAACGTACTCCCGCGAAATATCTACTTGCATGTTTTAAACGTTGAGAATTTCTCCTTTTGATATTCGCCCGAATGGATAACGATTTGAATGTTTTAGTACGGCGATGACGTAAGATATTTACATCTCACTTTGTTTTACGAGAGTATAAAATCTATTGGTTGCCACGGATGAATATATTCCATTTTATAGAGCCAATCAATATATGGCCGGCGGGTATAAAGCGTTTATTTTGATATCAAACGATATGCTTAAGAAAATGTAAGGTTTTGTATGAAATAACTTTATAATAAATTATTTTGTTGTTGTCACTGGTGTAATGATGAATTAAGAATATAATACGCCTTTATTATCTTGTGGGAGTCTTAAAAATCGGCCAAAGTTTGCTGCAGCAATCGGCAAAGAGATTGCTGCAGTCCCCGACTATTGCTTCTTTAGCCAAGAAAATAATAATAATAAAAGGGATCGCTAACACGACTACCCAGGCTAGTGGTTATGCTAGTACACTACCCTTAATGGAAAGGTGCCCAATAGTGGACATTGATATGCTGAAGGATAGACAGTTGATGTTTCAGTTATTAGATATAAGTAGACCCAGTGGCTTCAGTTTTCGTGCAGAATAATTCTTTATGTGAGCCACAAACGGTTCTGAATCTAATTTTAATTTTGTTCTTTATTTATATGTATACTATCGTACCCAGCATCTGTTCTCTCTCTCCCGGTAAAGCAGCGCCATATTAAATATTATATGTACATGCATAGGTAATATTGTTAATTGTACAGCAAACTAAATTCGATGACATTACTGATATTAACACCACCTAATCTATACATCTATACTCTACACATAAAACAAAATATGAATGTCTGTTTGTAATGTCAAAATAATGACCTTTTTTCAAGTTGCTACGTTTATTTGCACAATACCTATGCCTAAAATCCGGTCTATAGTTGTCTGTCTGTCTGTTTGTTTTGGATAATCTTCAAAACGGCTGGACGGATTTTGATATTATTTTACTAATAGTTAGCTGTCTATGTAAGGAGTAACTGAGGCTATATTTTATCCTGGTAGTCTCATGAGAACTACGCGAACAAGGCGACTGAAACCGTAGCGAAGTGAGAGCGGGTAGCTAGTTGTGAATAAAACTTCTTTACGGATTTTATCGCATTTGTATTTGATTTATGATTGAATTTGAATCAAAAATCAAATATAAACGCGATAAAATCCGTAAAACAGTTTTATTTACAATGTTTGTTACAATGTATTACATGTTGTAATACTCGCGTAAACATCAGATATCATTTCCACCCAATATATATACACATAATTAAAATCAAAGCCGTAAAGTCGTTTAAGAGGAGCTGGTGACAAACAAACCTACAGAGGATATATATATATATATATATCCAGGGTGTATCAGGTTATGGGGCAACCGGTCAAAAGGGAGCTAGGCAATGGTAGTAGGAACCCATGAAAAAAATTTGAACGAAAAATATCGCTTCGTTAAGGTATTAGAGACATGTAACGTTTTCAATTTTGTCATCGCTTTTTCGTGTAAATCTGATTGAAATGTATAAAGTCAATGATACTTAATACGCAACATACTCATACTTTGTTAAATGTCCATTAGAAATTGAATAAATCAATGATTACATTTACATAAGCAAGACAAACTTCGCTTTAAAACAGCTGATCGGCCTATGACCGTTGACCGCTCGCCGTTGTACCTACGATGTCATTGAAACATTTGCGCAATTCACGTAAAAAAATATTTATAACTTATTTTTATTTATTATTAAACGTAAAAATTAGAATTACGTAAAAAATAATATAAAATAAAAGTTATAGTGATTTCAAAAATGTGTCTAAGAGTGTATGCCTTAAATGTTACGTAATATGTAGGCATGTACAGACAGGATATATGTAGGCATGTAAAGCTTCGACAGTATAAATAGGTATGAATTGCGCAAACGATTCAATGGTACAAAGACGCCTCGTCAACAGTCATCGGCCGATCAGCTGATTTAAAGCGAAGTTTATCTTGCTTATGCGAACGTAATCATTGATTTATTCAATTTCTAATGAATGTTTAACAAAGTACGAATCTGTTGCAGATTAAGTATCACTGACTTTATACATTTTAATCAGATTTACACGGAAAAGCGATGACAAAATTGAAAATTTTACATGTCTCTAATTCATTAACGAATCGATATCTTTCCTTCAAATTTTTTTTATGGGTTCCTACCACCATTACCTAGCTCCCGTTTGACCAGTTGCCCCATAACCTGATACAGCCTGTATATATAATTCTTCTATATGTGTATAATTGTATATATAATTATATTGGTGATAGCATACATCAAAGGAGGTTATAAGTCGTTTATTTCAATAAGACAGGCTTACCTGCTATTTTGGTCGACCCTTTCCCTTGTGACACACCCGTGTGTGAATTATGAGCTTTATTTATATTAATTAATGAGGAGAAATTTATCACAGCTGCTAACAAATTACATGTAATAATAATGTAACGGCTACGTGATTTCAATTCTGTTGATGTATTGTTGATACTTTAAATATCTACTGCTGTACAATCATTGTTTAATTAATTAGATTATTAATCAATAATTTGACTTTAGAGGATCTGAATTTTACTTACGATTGTGGCGGATGAATATAAGGCTGGTTTTAGAATCACGCTGACTATCGGCGCCGAAAGCTCAGCGCGTCGCTTGTCAGCGTTGAAGTTCAGCGCGTGACGTTCCATTATCGTGCTGACCACTGCTTAGTACAGACGCACAAAAATGCGAAGTGCGTTAATTATTGCTGCTTTGTATTATCAAAAAAAAAGAAGGTGCGGCAAACGCTCACTGAAGGCAGAGGCGCGTGTGCGGCGGTCAGCACCGATAGCTACGCGGCACCGACGCGCGACGCGTACTGCCGCTGACCTGTCGGCGCGGACCACCGCACGCGCTGATACCTACGCGTTATTCTAAATCGCTTCCTAGACGTTTATACATTTTGGCTATCAGCGCCGACGGTCAGCGAACGGTCAGCGTGACTCTAAAACCAGCCTTATTCTAAAAAGCTTCCTAGACGTTCATACATTTTGGCTATCAGCGCCGACGGTCAGCGAACGGTCAGCGTGACTCTAAAACCAGCCTAATATCTCTAATTTTAGTAAATATTGATGGATTACACATAGAAGGACGCCGATGTAATTTCTACTACATCATCATCATCCTCATTGACGCCCACATACGCCCCACTGTTGCTGAGGGCATTTAACCTACTATACCGTACTGGGCAGATATGTTGGTAAAGAGTTTCATTTTGAGTTTTCCTTCTCTTGCATAGATCTTATGTGAATATTATATCCCTTAGCCGTCTTTTACGACATCCATGGGCAAGATAATGAGTGGTGAATTGTATTCTTAATCCGTCACCACACGGAAATGAAGTGAAAATTGAAAAAATGCTACTACATACCATTTTTTAATTATTAATGGTGACAACTGACCAAGCAACACACCTGATGGTAGACGATACTGTCGCTCATGGAACTTTGTGATACCAGGGATATATTTAGGCCACTGCCTATAGTGAAAAAGTGCTAATCTTAATCCTTTATTAAAGAAAGACATACAGTAAGGAAGTAGTTTATTTCAGATCCTGCACGTATGTGGGAGAAATGATCGCTGAAAACGTACAGTTGAAGACTGTGGAATAGATGAACCCTACTACGGTTTTAAGTGGTACTATGGTAAAACGGTGACAATGGTACAAAGTCAAACAGTTCCTCAGGGCACTCCCAGAGTACCCAGAGTAAACCAGAGTTTTTCTGCCGTTCTAGCAACTTCAATCTGTTCGTGAGGTCGGGATTACCGCCAGTTCGAAAAGTATGTCTTTGCAGGAAGTCAAATGGGTCTAATTGGTATTTAGGCGCGCCTCCACAGAGCTGTAAGCAGTACTCTACATGAAAACGAACTTGTGCTTTAACAAGCCATTTGATCGGTGTGAAGGTCCGCCTAGCGCAGTTCAGGACGCTCAGTTTCCTGCTTGCCAATTTGGATTTATCCTCTAAATGACTCCAATTAGGTGTAATTGCTACTACATATTAAAGGACTGCTGAGTTATCGATTATTATAGGCACCAAGGCTTAATCATTATCATCGTTATTACAGCTCACATACGTCCCACTGCTGGGTTCGAGGTTCCTCTGCAGTGAGAAGGAAATTGACCAACAATACCACGCTGTTCATATGGGTTGGTACAGGGATTCAGAGATTCCCTTCTCTTGTATAAATGTTGTATGTATATTAATTATAAGGGTCGTTAGTCTTTTTACGACATCTATGTGAAGAAAAGGGGTGGTGAATTCTTCGCTTACACTACCACTACACAGAAAATAAGGCTTAATTGGTTTTTTAAAAACATAAAAGTCATATCTTTGTCTCCTTTGTTCATATTATTCAATAGAATATAGCAAAACTTTAACTTTTTAAAATGACTATTCCTGAAAAATAAATCTGTGAATTTTCTAATAAAATATAATCAAAATGAAATTTGTATTTCGGGATATGTACCTGTACAGGTCTGGGCCGGGTATCTATTTTAATAATAAAGCATCTATTGTTTACTCCTTTTTAAATGACGTTGGTCATTAAACACTAAAGAGTTTATAGCCAGGTTAAACTAGGTCAAGCTCTTGTTTTTAAAGCAATTTCACGATCAAAGTACTTACCTACATAAAGATGGTGCAAACATTGAAGCAATAATCGATTTAATGAAAGGGGAATCGAAGGGTCCCGGAGGTTTGCTTTTCCAAATTTACGACTACCTCTAGGATTTAATTGGAAATTCGTGCCGCAATAAAAACAGTTTGATGTCCTAAAGATTGAAATGGGTACTCTAAAATAAAACTCAATGCTAAATGACGACGGCTCACCATCTCACGTTTGCAAATGATGCTCTTACTCAAGACTTGCTCGGATACATGAATCGGCCGACACTCATTTGAATAAAAAGGAAATAAGTAGAATTCATTCACGTTTCCCTAGCTTTGTTTCGGAGTACAAGGCTTTGGATGTATATTTGATGGGATAGTTATTATTTGAAGATTACAGGTAGTATAACTAGTTCAGGAGTAAATTGATAATAAACAAGGCAAATGTTATTATGATTGTAAAATAAGTGTACTAGATAATGATTTGGATACATACTTTAACGAGCCAGTTCGTATACTGCCCGTGGGTGTCATAGAAGACGATAAATGGATATGATGTGCATATAGCATTTATGAAAGAGAAGGAAAACTCGAAATAAAACCCTAAACAGCGTGATATATTAGATCATTTTCACTACTATTGTAAAAGAGCTCGAGCGAGAAACTTCTGGAGTTTGACTGAGTATGAGTTGAGATGATGATGATGTTGATAATAATGATGATGATGATACCTTCTTAATCGTTCACTTGGATTTTACCTCAGGAACTATTAGCACGTTACAACAACTTTTAATATAAAAATGCATTTTAATGACAAAATGCACTTAGTTTCATAACAGTGGTCATATTTAGTAAAAGGAAAGTCTGCACAAATAATTAGCCTGTAAGGAATTTTTCAAACTACTTAGACTAAATATTCATAATTAGGAAGGTTCACATACAGTGAGTAGCCTCGCGAGGCAATTTTCGCGCGAGGAAATTATTTTGAACGATTGAGGCAGCCTCGGTATCATCGCGATCCTGCTACGCGCGGCAAGACACAGTTTCTTCGTTCGTTCGACGTGACACGTCCGCGTAGACCGAGCTGCTTTACGAGGCAAATGTCTCGCAACGTTGTTCGCTATGTGTGGACTTTCTTATTGACTGTCAATTTAAACAGAAGTATCTACTTATAGATATGTATTTCACATAATTTGGGAGAATACTTGTATTTTAAAAAATAATTATGGGTTTTTTTTTTTTTTTTGGGTGGGTCGCGGTCGGCGCGCCTCCGCACCACTCCGTCCGGGGCGACAGAGGGGCTTAAGCACGCAACTCCCGCAACCCACCCGAAAACCACCTCGCCTTCGTCATTGGGCCGACCACCGGAGCAGGTTTACTTGTCGTCAGTGGTCGGCCCGACGGAATACCCCCTACGCGGGGTACCCTCCCATCGACCGACGTCCCCCCCTCGAGGAGGACGTCGGTCTTTCCTCACGCAGTCAGCCTCTCGGCGGGTGACGGACTAATCCCCGGTCGCGTCACCCGCGGCCTCGGCTAGGGCGGCATGAGGCGCAGATAGTTGCGCCTGCGCCGCCCCAGTCGCCGGTGGCGGATCTCCTCATTGAGGCTGCGCTCCACGCGCAGACGATCCGCCGCCTCCTTCTGCGAGATCACTGTCTCGCAGAAGGCTGCGACCGCGTCCCAGTTCCCGACGCTGTCGACCATCGCCCTAGCGATGGCCGGCAGCGTCAGGTCGGCACCGATGATTGCGACGAGTTCACGGCGCTGCACTGCCCAAGCCGCGCAGGCCTCGAGCGTGTGGCGCGCCGTGTCCTCGTCGCAATCGCAGTGGTGGCAGGACGGTGTACTCTCCCTCCTTACGACCCTGTCGCACTAGTCGGAAGAAGAGCACCCCGTGCCGCCTTTCCAACCACTGCATCAGCACCGGCCGGAAGGCCTCCACGGTTCGCACCCCGAACCGAGGCCTCTCCAGCCGGACTGCCCAACGGGCAATGACGTCTCGGCGGGCGTCGACGCGCCAGGCGGTGAGATCCCTTAACGAGATCACACCGCCCTCCCCGCGCACTCCCGACACCCGCCGATACAACTCGGCGAGCATTTCCGCCTCCAGGTCCCACGGGGGAGTTCCAGCCAATAGGCACGCTGCCTCCGTCGCAACCGTGCGGTATCCGCGGATGGCCCTGATCGCCATGACCCTCTGTGGTTGCCACAGAAGGGCCCTAAGTCAGACGGTCAAGGACCCCGCCCACACCGGTGCGCCGTACAGGGCCATCGACCGGATGACCCCCGTGTACAGCCGTCGGCACGTAGCGCTCGGTCCGCCCACGTTCGGCATAAGCCACGATAGGGCGGACGCCGCGCCGACGAGCCGCGGAGCGAGCCTGCGGAAATGCTCCCGGAACTACCATTGCCCGTCGAGCACCAGGCCCAAGTACCTCATATGGGCCCGGATGCTGATGTCAACCGATCGGACGGTGATCGAGACGCCGATGGGAGGGCTCATAAGGCGCCCATGGAACAAGAGGGCCTCCGTCTTGTCCAGGGCGACCCTCAACCCCAGCGCCTCGATCCGCCTGACGACCTCTTCGGTGCCATAGGTCGCCAGGCTTACCGCCTCTTCTAGCGTCCCACCGCGGGCTGTGACGAGCGTGTCGTCGGCGTAACAAATCACGCCCAGCCCGGGCGGGAGGCTCCCCCGCAACGCCCAGTCGTAGCCGATGTTCCACAGGGTGGGTCCGAGGACCGACCCCTGTGGGACACCGCACGTCATGGGCGTTCGCACAACGTCCCCTGCTCGGTTGGTACAGAGGACGCTGCGCCCCACCAAATAGTCTGCCACTAGCCGCCTCAGGTAAGCTGGCACTCCGTGATACCAGAGCGCCTCCCTGATGCAGCTGAATGGCAGACTATTGAATGCGTTGGCGATGTCTAGGGACACCGCCAACAGCACTCCCCCACCGGTGACGGCCTCAGTCGCCACGGCCCTCAGGCGCAACAGAGCCGCGATCGTCGAACGACCCCTCCTAAACCCAAACTGGGCGTCCGACAGATCGGGCCCCGTGCCGACGAGGTGCCGCTCGATGCGGGCAGCTACCACCCTCTCCAGTAGCTTGCCCGTGTCATCGAGCAGCACGATAGGCCTGTAGGCCGAAGGCGACCCCGGAGACCGTCCCGGCTTCGGCAGGAGCGCCTTCCCTCCTTCCAGCACCCAGGGAACCGTCCGGACGCTAAACACGCGTCGAACAGCTCCCTGAGGCGGGGACCCAGGTGGTCGAGGACCAGGCCCAACACGCGGTTTGGAACACCGTCGGGCCCGGGGGCGGTGGACTTTGCGCACATGCGCGCCACCGCCACTCCCATCTCGGGTTCCGTGATGGGCGGAACACTGTCGTCGTCGGCCTCCCGGTCAGTGTCTGGCGGAGCCATGACCGGGGGCGTGTGTTCCGCCCGCCGCGGGAACAGGTCCTCGTCGACCCGGGTGAGAAGGCTGGGCTGGAGAGTCTCGGTGAGGGGAAGGCCCCGCGCGCGGAGCTTATTCAGCACCGCGCGATAGGGGCGTCCCCAGGGGTCACGGTCGAGACCGTCCAGCATCTCCTGCCGACTGACGTCCTTGGCGGAGCGGACGGCCAGCCTGAAGGCCGACCGCGCATTGCGGTAGCCCTCATACAGCAAGGCCTCCCGCTCCGCGTCGCGTTGGCGCCGCCGGCTGCGGGTGTAGGCCCTCCGGGCGCGAATGCACGCGGCCCGGAGATCCGCCAGCTCCCGGGACCACCAGTGGACCGCCCTCCTCGGGGGCGGACGCCGTACCCGGGGCATGGCCGCATCGCAGATCTGCGTCAACGCACTGCGGATGCGGCCAGCCTCGGCGTCCACCCCGTCCGACTGGTTGGCAGAGGACAGCCACGAGTAAACGATGGCTGTCTCCGCCAGCTGGTCCCGGTCTAAGCGACCCACAGCCCATCGCGGGAACGCAGGACGTCCATCCGCCCCGTGACCCCTGCTGGGCGTCGGGATTACCGGGGAGACCTCCATCCGGATATACCGGTGGTCCGACAAGGTCTCCACCTCCTCCACGACGCGCCAGCTCCCCACGCGTGCGGCGACCTCGGGGCTAGCGAACGAAAGGTCCACTATCGACCCGCCCCGTTGTCGCACGCACGTATGCACCGAGCCCCTGTTCAGCAAACAGAGGCCCAGTGCCGCCGCCCACTCCTCGATCGCCCGTCCTCGGTCGTTCGTCCAGGGAGACCCCCACGCCACGGACTTGGCGTTGAAGTCCCCCAAGACGAAGAAAATAATTATGGGTTAAAAGTTACAATCAGATAGGTTAATAAAAAGTTACAAGAAAAATAATCTGGTAGATGATATGTAACACATATGCATCATTCATTATTCGTCATCATCATCATAAGCTTATCGAGGTCCGCGGTTGATCATAGATATTTCTAAGAGACACAGTTGTCGTTATAAATATCCTAGGAAAATGCTGCTGTCCATTTACCTGTTAATTTCTCAGGTAGTTTCTTTGACTTTTATAAGGAAGTATCTATTGGTGGCTATTGCATATTAAATCTATTAACACTCGGGGATCGATTATCCTAATACAACTTTTATAATATTTTATCTATAGCCCATGGCATAGGCTTTGCCTAAATTTTTCCAATTTGCTCTATATTGTGCTTTTTCATCCATCTTATAGTATATTAGATGCGTTTGTAATCGCATAAATAAGTAGGTCTTGTTATCTTTCTATTTTATCATAATCTAACGAGCCATCCACGCTTCGCTTTGTTTTTTGTCGGTTTGCCCTCGAATTTTAAATATCCAAAATTTCCAATATCCATATACGACTGTGTTCCATGAGGCCTTGATTCCCAAGCCGTGATCAGCTTATTATTTTCGGGGAACGAGGATTAATTGATGTAGGGTTTTTCTGAGAGAAAAAAACAACCTCTAAGTAACTCCTTATATAGACCGCTACCTGTTGTAAAATATTATCAAAATTAGTCCCGATTACCCGGAACAAAAAGGCAGATAGATAGATAAACAAAGAATGTTTAAACTGGGTTTTAAGAATATGAATCGTGCAAATAACCATGTGAGAAAATATCTACTATTTCGATATTGCAAAACTGATACTTAAATTTTATTTAATTGTATAGACATAAATAAAATGAGATTTAATGTAATTACTACATAATTTTAAGAATATAATATTTGAAGAAAATTCTTTTTTAATATTTGTAATTAGAATTATAAACAATCTATTGTACGGTGTGTCAAATAGCAATATATTTTTTTTACTTTGCACCTAAGTGATCGTAGATATCCTAAGATAGTTTCATTTCGAGTTTTCCTTCTCTTACACAGATCTTATGGGCATATTATATCCCTTAGTCTTGTACGACATCCACGGGCAGGATAAGGGGTGGTGAATTCTATTCTTACTCCGTCACCACACAGAAAAGATAGTTTAATCCAAACATATTCCTTTAAAAATCGAATTCAAGATTTAAATTTTTAAGATCCATCATCGAGACTTAGGGGCGTTGTAACTTTGTTTTTCATATAAATGATACGAAAACGGTCTTTTGCTGGCTTTCTATAATCCGTCAGATGGACTACAAAATTTCTATTTAATATTATTTTTTATGTTCAATGACTTAACTTGAAAATTATAAAACTACAAATTTTAGGCAAATTGAATTTCAAACCTCTGTAAAAATTCAATTATGTGACACAGTGAAATAATTAGGTATTTAAAATTGAATGCAAATAAAAAAAATATTTAATGGAAAAAAATGTTAATAGCTTAGTTATAGTTAGACAGTAGTTCTTAGTTATAGCCTATATAAATTATAAATAAGAAAATAATTTTGCTTTAAAATATGGTTATGGACTTTTTTTCACAGGATATTTTTTAGACGAATCGAAACTTTCGGCGGAGAGCAAAAGATAACTCGTAACTTTTTGGCACACTTAAATCGACGCACATAATATTTATTTAATCGCAGCCCACATACATCCCACTGTTGGACTTGGGCCTCCTCCACAATGGGAGGGAATTTGACCTACTATAGTAACTATACCATGCTGGTCCAACATGTTGGTATAGGGTTTCATTTCGAGTTTTCCTTCTCTTGTACAGATGTTATGGGATATAATATATATCCCATAATCGTCTTTTACGACATTCACGAAGCAAGATAGGGCGTGTGTGAATTGTATTTTTACTCCGCCACCACACGGCATAACATAATATTTATTTTATAAATATTTTTAACATAATATTTATTTACATATATAAAATTTATTTATTGCATATGTTCTTAATTGTTACTGGTATATTGTTATAAAAAGGAAAACAAATATTTGCCTGTGTAATTAATTTAAAGTATCTAAATTCGTATAAAAAAATTGTTTGCTTTTCACATTTGATTTAATGTTCGAAACGCTCTATCATAAGGAAACCCCTAAATTATTTTATTATAGAGTTGCAGTATTTTTTACGTTGTACAAAAAGTCGTATTTTTAAAGTTTATAGTCCTTTTCCCCTGTTGGAGTTCTTGAACTGTGATAGTAAAGAAACTATGAATAAGCATCATTTAAAGAAAAATGAAATGAACAGTCGCCACAAAGAACCGGATAATAAAATAAAGGTTCGTTCCCTCTCTCGTAAATCTTTTTAAGAAACGAATAGAATAGGGAATGAAAATGGTACAATCTTTAACTTTCTGACAGTTTAATAAGATAATAAAAATATAACCAGCAAAGAAGAATTAATATCTCCACACTTTTTCCAGTTTACTCTGTGGTTTGAGTTTTGGTATTCAACAAAAACAATCTTTAAACCTTTTCACAAAATTTTCCAAGTCGTATTTTAACTTTTTATATTAAATACTCAGCCTACTTAGGCCCGTATCTTTTTACGTTATCTGAGATTTTCAACCCGATTTCTTGGAAAATCGTGTCGAAAATCATAACGTTCAATAAGTTGCAGTTAGCTTTTACTGGAAAGGATTGAGGTATTACATATAGCTGTACACTGTATAACTGTACATTTCTGTTGCTTGAAAATCCTTATTAAATTGCCTAGAGATTTCGTAACATCTAATTTTATTTTAACTGTATTTATTAGTAGAAATCCCCTATACCAACATGATCAGCATGGTATAGTAGGTCAAATTCCCTCCCATTGCGGAAAAGGCCCGAGCCCAACAGTGGAACGTATGTGGGCTGTAATAATGATGATCATTTCGGCTCATTTACATGCCACTGCTCGAGCTTCCTTCATAGTAGGAGGGATATAGATGGGTTGGTATACGGTTTTATTTTGGGTTTTCTTTCTCTTGAATACACGTTATATCCCATAGTCGTCTTTTACGACATTCGTGGGTAAGATAAGAAGTGGTGAATTGTAATCTTATTCCGTCACCACACGAATAGAAATCTATAAAACATGCGTTGAATCACTAAGCTAACTTGTCACTAATATATATACATACTAGCTGACCCAACAGACGTTGTTCTGTTCAAATAAAATAAAACGAATTCTCCTTGAAATCGATAGCAGCGCCACCTACCCGGTCCAATTGTGAATCTAACCCATTCTCGAATTCCCTTGAATACACACAAAAAAATTCATCAACATCGGTCCAGCCGTTTAGGAGGAGTTCAGTGACATACCCACGTACACAAGAAATATATATATATATACTACCTGACCCAACAGACGTTGTTCTGTTCAAATCTAAAGAAAATGTAAAAGGAATTCATCTTGAAATCGATCGCAGCGCCACTTACCGGTTCCAATTAATAATCTAAACCTATGGTTTGGATGTTCCGAATGCTATTTCGATAGATAAGAATTCATATCCATCGGAATGGCCTCAAAAATCATCAAAATTGGTCCAGGCGTTTAGAAGAAGTTTAATTACAAACACACGAACAGAATATTTATATATATATATAAAGACAGAAAAGTTTATATAGCCGAAAGAAAGGTTACATTAGAAAAGCATATATAAACGTTAACTTTTCTTAAATTTTCTAATTTTCTGCGCAATTTTCTTATTTTTTTCCATAAAGGTATTTTTTGAAATATTAGAAAACTTAAAAAAAAAAGATGGACGAAATCGGTAAAGTCGTTCTCAAGTTATGTTATTGTCCTGCCCGAACAGCGCCACCTACCGGGTCCAATTGTGAATCTAAACCATCCTAGAATACCCTCGAACAAACACAAATAATTTCGTCAACATCGGTCCAGCGGTTGAGGAGTAGTTGTGAGTGAGATACACACGTACGCTAGAAATTTATATATAAGATATAAAGATAGAAATACATAAAAATTGTGATTTGTTTAAAAATATCAGCATTTTTATGTTTAATTCTTCAATAGGCTACGATCATCTTGCAGTATTCACATTGAGTAAACATTCAAAACATAAACATAGTTATGTATGAGAGTAAATAGAGAGAAAATAAGACGAAGCGAAAATAACACTTTTCAATTTGAAAATCCTCTAATTTAACATGTAGAATGTACTAAGCTGAAACACGATTAAATTACAAAGTCAGTGAACATTTATGTTGAACAGAATCGGAAATGATTGTGTGCGTTGGATGCGGTCGATTACTAACAGAAGACTGGAGCTATGTGAGTAAACTGAAATGTTATATTATGATACATATGTGAGCATAGAGTCTGAATTAATAAAAGAAAAAAATTGATTGCGTGGTTTTATGAAACCATAGTAAATGAGAAACTTTTTTCGCATTAAAAAAAAATAGCAACATTAACATTAAACACTGATAAAAACCAACAAATAGCATAGAGCACTGGCACAAATGAGTAATAGTCTATACACTACACGGTCAGCTGATGCGAACGCCGCCATATTGGCCTCGGCTGCTTTGTCCAGCGCCTTTCACTCTACCCCTACTCCGCGGCCGACCGTCACGTGATATGCATAGATGGACGAAAAAGTGTGAGGTGATATAATAAAAGTTTCACTTTAAAAACTGATTTTTCAATTTAACTCTTAGATCACACAACTACACACCATCTTCAACCAAGATTTTCGTTCTCTGACATATCCATACAAATAAATAAAATTGAAGTGTCTGTTTGTAATAGGGTTTTTACACGCTCACACGGCGTTTTCATGCGCATGCAAAAAAAAAATCGGCATCAGCAATGTCAAAAAGCAGTTTAAAATTTTCTCGTCTGTTTGTCTATCTGTTTATTCTGGGTAATCTTTAAACCAGCTGATATTGATAATATTTTACTACCAAGTAGCTATTCGTTATATAACCACTAGCAACCCGCCCTTGCTTCGCTTCGGTTTCAGTCGCCTTACCCGCGTTCCCGTTCCCGTGGGTATACCGGGATAAAATATAGCCTATGTTATTCAGGAATAATGTAGCATTCTAATACGTCACAAAATAAAATTACGTTTCAAATTGCGTATTGCCAGCTTCAGTAGTTATAGCTCGGCGTTGATGAGTCGAATAACCAACTTCTTTATACCTATTTAGACTCTTAGAGGGTGAAAATTCCGAAGAGATCGTCAGGCGGATCGGGCGCTGGGGTTGAGGGTCGGCCTGGACAAGACGGAGGCCCTCTTGTTCCATGGGCGCCGTATGAGCCCTCCCATCGGCGTCTCGATCACCGACCATTCGGTTGAGATCAGCATCCGGGCCCATATGTGGTACTTGGGCCTGGTGCTCGACGGGCAATGGTGGTTGTCGGCGCGGCGTCCGCCCTATCGTGGCTTATGTCGAACGTGGGCGGACCGAGCGCTACGTGCCAACGGCTGTACGCGGGGGTCATCCGGTCGATGGCCTTGTACGGCGCACCAGTGTGGGCGGGGTCCATGACCGTCCGAATCAGGGCTCTTCTGTGGCGACCACAGAGGGCCATGGTGGTCAGGGCCATCCGCGGATACCGCACGGTGGCGACGGAGGCAGCGTGCCTGTTAGCCGGGATTCTCCCGTGGGACCTGGAAGCGGAAATGCTCGCCGGATTGTATCGGCGGGTGACGGGGGTGCGAGCGGAGGGCGGTGTGGTCTCGTTGAGGGAGCTCACCGCCTGGCGCGTCGACGCCTGCCGAGACGTCATTGCCCGTTGGGCAGTCCGGCTGGAGAGGCCTCGATTCGGGGTGCGAATCGTGGAGGCCTTCCGGCCGGTGCTGATGCAGTGGTTGAAAAGGCGGCGCAGGGTGCTCTCCTTCCGACTAGTGCAGATGTTGACGGGGCATGGGTGCTTCGCCAAGTACCTGCACAAAGTCGTTAGGAGGGAGAGTACACCGTCCTGCCACCACTGTAATTGCGACGAGGACACGGCGCAGCATACGCTCGAGGCCTGCGGCGCTTGGGCAGCGCAGCGCCGTGAACTCGTCGCAATCATCAGTGCTGATCTGACGCTGCCGACTATCGCCAGGGCGATGGTCGGCAGCGTCGGGAATTGGGACGCGGTCGCAGCCTTCTGCGAGGCAGTGATCTCGCACAAGGAGGCGGCGGATCGCCTGCACGAGGAGCGCAGCCTCTATGAGGCGATCCGCCGCCGGCGACTGGGGCGGCGTAGGCGCGAGTACTTGCGCCTCATGCCGCCCTAGCCGAGGCCGCGGGTGACGTGATCGGCGAATTAGTCCGTCACCCGCTGAGAGGCCGACCGCGTGAGGAAAGACCGACATCCTCCCCGAGGGGGGAACGCCGGTCGATGGGAGGGTACCCCAAGTATTCCGTCGGGCCGACCACTGATGACAAGTAACCCTGCTCCGGTGGTTGGCCCAACGACAAAGGCGACGTGCACGTGGGTGGGTTGCGGGTGCGCGTGCTTACGCCCCTCTGTGGCCCCGGATGGAGTGGTGCGAGGAGCGCGCCGACCGCAACCCAACCCCCAAAAAAAAGAGGGTGAAAATTAAAAAATGCTGTAATACTTGTTTATTTATTTTATATTACTAAAGAGTATTTTTATAACTATTACTAAAGAGTATATTACTAAAGAGTATTTTTGGGGAATTTGAAGAAAATCGATGTAGATTTTTTTTTCTCCTTATACAAACTTTGTTACTGCGGTTTACCCCCTAAGGATTGAATTTCAAAAAATCCTTTCTTAGTGGGTTTCTATGTTACGCAAAGAAACTGATGTCAAAAGTTGATGTTTCTGGCTGCAGTAGCTTCGGCTCACCCTGTTCCTTTATATGTATATTATTGTTAACGCACCCGCAACACCCAGGCAGGTAGCTGACTTTTACTCGACAAAAGGAATATTTCTGCTAAACAAGTCACGCCTTATGATTCCAGAGATATGGTGATGAGTCAATATATCGCTCGTAAAACCCTCCTTTCCTATATATGTATATATAGATATACCTAAGAATAACTTAGACTATATTTTATGCCAAAATTCCCACTGGAACAGGAACTGCGCGGGTGAAACTGCAGGCGTTGGCTGTTAGTATATTTCTGCCTAAAGTTAAAGTTCTAATTTTGGTATTGCGAAACTAAAATAACAGAATTACTTCTTATTTTAAACTAAAAACTTAAATAATCTTGTAAGCTCAGAGGGGAAATTAACTAACTGCTATGAAAGGCAAGAGGGACTCGACTTTGAACCTATAGCGCGTTTTACTTAAGTTAAGTTGTAAATTATTAATTCTCCCTTGTTATATAAGGGCGTAGGAAAACATCGTGTATATTTAGAAATGATCTTGAAGATGTGCAAAATGTATGCCTCAACGAGCACGCCATCAGTTCCGGGTGTGATGAACATTTGTAATTTAATTTTCACACAATGTAATAATTAAATATACAATAAATATTTAGAATAAATAATGTAGATCATTTCAAAAGTCAAGAATGCAGAAATGCTTACGCTTCTTGGGATATAATTAGAGATCTTTGCCATATCCAGTGGTATCTCCACCCATTTATTGTTATTTGCCTGCTCATTCACTATTAAAAGTTATTTATTTATTTATTTAAATAGGAACATCAAATTAATTAAATTAAACTTATACAATTTCGGAATACATTTATATCTATTTGCTAGATTAGGTTTAGCTCTGGACTCCACACTAGGAAACCTTGTGTCGTGGAGGCCAGTCCATTCCCAAATAATTATATAGTATGTATTTAAATATATGCATGCGTTCTTGAGTATATCCGTGCATGTATGCATATGTGCATGTGTAATCATGTACATGTTTCCGCATTTTCATATGTACCTATGAGTATGAGCGTGAATGTATACTTGTGTGAGTATGTATATCTGTTCATACGTTTGTATCTGTGTGTGTGTGTGCGTGCGCATGCGTGCGCGCGCGTGTGTGTGTTTGTGTGTGTGCGCGCGTGCGCGTGTGTTTATGTGTGTGTGTGTGTCTGCGTGTGTGTGTGTGGCGCGTGAGCCTGTCCGTGTGTATGTGTACATGTATGTGCTTGTGGGTGTGCGTTTTGTTAGTATGATTGTGTGTTAATACGAGGTACGATTTACAACCCAGTCAGCATTAAATTCTCAATTTCCCGATAGTCTTTGGATTCTAGCCATTTATAAACAGCCATTTATAAACATTTATTTAAATTTCATGCACAAGTACATAGGCAGACTTAATGCCATAGGCATTTTCCTCCAGTCAACCTTTGGGTGATGACGAAATATTATAGTAGGTGCCATTTATATTGAAAACTGTTGAGATAACTACTTCTGTTTATGTTAAAAAAATATATACCTGTATATCTAAATAACAGTAATATGAAAAATAATAAACCTTATATATATTTACATATAATACATACTCATAGAAATATATATATACAAATACAAATACACATATACCTACATGAATATACACTCGAAAATTTATGAAGAACAATTTGCCAAAAAATCAATATAAAACTTACGAACTCTAGATTTGAATGATTCACGTGTTTTGGATTGCCTGATTTCAAGAGGGAGGGCGTTCCACAGTAAAATAGATTGAATGAAGAAAGAAGAATGAACCAAACTGGAGCTATGAGTGGGACAAGAAAGAAGAAGATTGTTAGAGGAACGAAGGTTGCGGTCATGATTGTAACAAATATATTGAAAATGAGGCTTTAAGTATGAGGGTGCATAGGGAGAGTGGAGAATAGAATATAGCATAGTTAGTGCACGCAAATTTCGTCGTTGACGTATGGGCAACCAGTTTAGTTCGGATCGAAAGGAAGAAATGTGGTCGTATTTACGAAGATTAAAGACGAATCGAATGCAATTATTGAGAAGACGGTCAAGTTTATTGAGTAGATCTGCATTCAGGTCGAAGTAACATACATCAGCATAATCGATGATGGGAAAATTAAAGTCTGCACAAGCTTCACTTTTGTAATAGGTGGAAGTAACTTTCTTAATCGGTAGAGAGAACCGGTAACCTTACGTCTGACCTGAGCCACTTGGATGTGCCAGTTAAGAGCCATATCTATATGTAAGCCGAGATCTTTAACGTTGGTGGCGTAGGGTATTACAGAACCATCGAAAATTACAGCGGGCAGAAAAGTTAATTTCACTCTGCTTATCATTCTTGGGCTACCAATAATTATAGCCTGACATTTGGAAGGGTTAACACTTAAACCAAATTATTCACACCATTTCTTTAAGACTACCATATCTCGATTCAAATCTTCAATTGCTACGACTATATTCTCTAACGTAGATTGAAAATATAATTGTAAATCATCGGCATACAGATGATACGAACTATGGAGGTCTTTAGTCAAGAAATTAATAAATAGTGAAAATAAGAGAGGTGATTGAATACCACCTTGAGGAACGCCTGCCTCTAGCTCACACCAACAAGACGAAGTCTCGTCAGCACGAACCATCTGCCGACATCCCTCAAGGTAAGAGGAAAACCATTTTATCACATCAGAAGAAAGAATAGAGGAGAGGATAGACATAAGGATTTTGTGGTTAACGGTGCTGAATGCGTTCGAAAAATCAACCAATACCAAAGGCATGGAGTTTTACGAAGAGTTTTCCTTCTCTTGCCTATGCATAATATGTTATCTGCATAATATTTAGTCGTTTTTTACGTCATCCATGGGGGAGATAGGGAGTGGTGAATTGTATTTCTTCTCCGTCACCATACGGAATCGAGCTTCCTATAGTAGGAGTATGGAGGGTAGAGGTAAGGCACACAATCTCTATGTTGGAAAAGTGTTCTCTGAATAACCTTAAATAAAGATGGCATTGCTGTACCAGAGGACCATTTTTTAAAGAAAGCGCCAAAAGTAAACTTCAAGTCAATCAAACCTTCAACTAATCAGCAAACTTCAAGTCATACTTTCAACCAATCAGCAAACTTCAAGTCTTCTAAAATAGTTAAATTCAGATCATACCCTCCACTACACCAGCGCCCTTATTTAATGCTATTTTGTGGCCACTTATTGAGAGTGTACTCTTTACTTCTACCCTCCATAAGTAGGAGAGAATACTATATCAAACTGTTCTGACGAGTTGATATTTGATTTTATTTAGAGGTTATACGCATGTTATATCTTTCAATGAATTGTATTTTAACGCTGTCACCACATGAAAAAATATTTAAATATTTTTATGATAAGACATACATATATTTGCTGTGTAGCATCTACAAATACTACGACCCCTAACTTTGTCGTGGGTGACGTAAAAGACGATTAAGAGCTTTACACAAACCTGGGCCAACTTCATCTGATGCTCTTTGGTCAACCATTTCATTGCTAAGGAAGGCTGACGACAGACAGGCGACCGGTCATAAAACTATAACCAATATCTTTTACAATATGTACTATGAAAGAAGAGCGCATGAGTCGATACTAAGTCATCATCATCATCTCAGCCCATATACGGGATGTAATTACTATTGGGCCTCCTCCATAATGGAAGGGTAATTGACCTACTATACCACGCTGGTCAGACGTGTTGGTATATGGTTTTATTTCGAGCTTTCCTTTTCTCGCAAAGATGTTATATGCGTTTTATATCCCTTAGTCGTCTCGTACGATCACCCACGGGTAAGATAGGGGGTGGTGAATTGTATTCTTACTCCGTCACCACACGGAAAACTACGATACTAAGTAATTGGGATTTATAGAGATAAGGTATTCCTTGCGCTTCAATATTATTACATATTTTTCTTACACATATCGCATTTAATTCGGAAAGATAATTGTAATTTAATAACTAATATGGTAGCGGGTAGATATAAATTTCTGTAATAACGATGACTTGCCAACAAGTCTCTATAATAACGATGACTTGTTGGACGTAAGACATCTAAGTCCTCCCGTGACAATGAATTCTGTAAAGTGTTCGAAACGTCGGGCAATCAAAAATCAAATACATCATCATCATTTGCCTGCCCTCGTACCACGCTAAGTGGGGTCGGCACAACATGTTTTTACCTCAAAACCATGTTGTAAGAGAGATAGGGCTATTAAATTTATGGCCGGCCGCCCGCCTGACGCTAACCCTCCTCGGGAATTCTCGTTTATGGGGAAAAGGATGGGACATGGTGGATGAATAAGAAAAAAAAATGGGTTAAGGATACTACTGTCATGGGATATAGTAAAGAGGCACGACAGCAGCAGCTGGAGCAGTCTGGGATCGCGCGCCCGTAGTGGCACTAATCAGTTGACGGACAGACAACTGATAGTGACACCCTCTGAACAATAATCAAATACGAACACGAGAAAATCCGTACAAATAGTTGTATTTACAAGATAATTGAATCCACTTACCAATGTTGTGAATCAAAAAACCTGTCTACAGTAGAATAGAAATAAAGAAGTCAGCTTGTGCTGCAATATACGCTTATAAAATGGTAATCCAGGTTATGATTGGCACTAGTAAAATTTTCACAGCACCCGTGTTGGTGCGGTTGAGTGCCGCACCGCGATAGGTCAGTTTAATCGGATTCTTTATTCATGAGACCACTGCACCGCCACTGTATCCAAAATTACAGCTCGCGTATTAAACGAAATTAACAGTGGATTATATTGAAACGACTATTTATATTATGCAATCAATTTTACGTCGATTGTCCGGCTGTTATTATTTTAAATAAGGTGACATTTTCATAACATTGTTTTAAGATTGGAAACTGTCTAATTTCAGTTTCAGAATCTAAGTATTAGATGTACGTTATAATAATTGTTAGAGATAATGATCTCTATGTATGTTGCAATACTTTAGGATATGCTACTTTAGGATACATATGATACAAGTATAGGACGACCAAGTTACTGAAGTTTTCCGTGTGGGAACGGAGTAAGAATACCATTCACCACCCCCTCTCATACCCATGGGTGTCGTAAAACATGATTTAGAGATATATTACGCATATGACATCTATGCAAGAGACGGAAAGTTCGAAATAACACCCTAAAACCATTTACCAACCCTCAGTTTCCCTCCTATTATGGAGAAGGCTCGAGCCCATCAATGGGACGTATATGAGCCAAAATGATGATGAAGATACCGAACATGAATACTGTAAAGTACGTAATATATCGCCATAGTAAGCGTCCGTGTCTGTTGTTAAGTAAAAATGTTTGTTCCTTATACAACGTTTATTTTCCACTTTACTGATAAAAAATAACATTATAAGAAAATGATTTCTGATGTTAACGCGTCAGTCCACCCGTGACTATGAACGCTGTAAAGTGTTCGAAACGTTGGGCAATTAAAAATAAAAAAAAAAACATGATGAAATCCGTAAAAATAGTTTTATTTACTTGGGCCCATCAGCCTACTCGTATCGCAATTACTTGGGGTCATCATCCTAGTTGTATCGCAATTACTTGGGGTCATCATCCTACTCGTATCGCAATTACTTGGGGTCATCATCCTACTTGTATCGTAATTACTTGGGGTCATCATCCTACTCGTATCGCAATTACTTGGGGTCATCATCCTACTTGTATCGTAATTACTTGGGGTCATCATCCTACTCGTATCGCAATTACTTGGGGTCATCATCCTACTCGTATCACAATTACTTGGAAACATCATCCTACTCGTATCGTAATTACCTAGGGTCATCATCCTACTCATATCACAATCACTTGGTGTCATCATCCTACTCATATCGCAATTACTTGGGGTCATCATCCTACTCGTATCGCAATTACTTGGGGTCATCATCCTACTTGTATCGTAATTACTTGGGGTCATCATCCTACTCGTATCGCAATTACTTGGGGTCATCATCCTACTCGTATCACAATTACTTGGAAACATCATCCTACTCGTATCGTAATTACCTAGGGTCATCGTCCTACTCATATCACAATCACTTGGTGTCATCATCCTACTCATATCGCAATTACTTGGGGTCATCATTCTACTCGTATCACAATTACTTGGAAACATCATCCTACTCGTATCGTAATTACCTGGGGTCATCATCCTACTCATATCACAATCACTTGGTGTCATCATCCTACTCATATCGCAATTACTTGGGGTCATCATCCTACTCGTATCGCAATTACTTGGGGTCATCATCCTACTCGTATCACAATTACTTGGGGTCATCATCCTACTCGTATCGCAATTACTTGGGGTCATCATCCTACTCGTATCACAATTACTTGGAAACATCATCCTACTCGTATCGTAATTACCTAGGGTCATCATCCTACTCATATCACAATCACTTGGTGTCATCATCCTACTCATATCGCAATTACTTGGGGTCATCATCCTACTCGTATCGCAATTACTTGGGGTCATCATCCTACTTGTATCGTAATTACTTGGGGTCATCATCCTACTCGTATCGCAATTACTTGGGGTCATCATCCTACTTGTATCGTAATTACTTGGGGTCATCATCCTACTCGTATCGCAATTACTTGGGGTCATCATCCTACTCGTATCACAATTACTTGGAAACATCATCCTACTCGTATCGTAATTACCTAGGGTCATCATCCTACTCATATCACAATCACTTGGTGTCATCATCCTACTCATATCGCAATTACTTGGGGTCATCATCCTACTCGTATCGCAATTACTTGGGGTCATCATCCTACTTGTATCGTAATTACTTGGGGTCATCATCCTACTCGTATCGCAATTACTTGGGGTCATCATCCTACTTGTATCGTAATTACTTGGGGTCATCATCCTACTCGTATCGCAATTACTTGGGGTCATCATCCTACTCGTATCACAATTACTTGGAAACATCATCCTACTCGTATCGTAATTACCTAGGGTCATCATCCTACTCATATCACAATCACTTGGTGTCATCATCCTACTCATATCGCAATTACTTGGGGTCATCATCCTACTCGTATCGCAATTACTTGGGGTCATCATTCTACTCGTATCACAATTACTTGGAAACATCATCCTACTCGTATCGTAATTACCTGGGATAATCATCCTACTCATATCGCAATCACTTGGGGTCATCATCCTACTCATATCGCAATTACTTGGGGTCATCATCCTACTCGTATCACAATTACTTGGAATCATCATCCTACTTGTACCGCAATTACTTGAGGTCATCATCCTACTCGTATTGCAATTACTTGGGCCCATCATCTTCCTCGTATCGCAATTACTTGGGGTCATCATCCTACTCATATCGCAATTACTTGGGGTCATCATCCTACTCGTATTGCAATTACTTGGGCCCATCATCTTACTCGTATCGCAATTACTTGGGGTCATCATCCTACTCATATCGCAATTACTCGGAGTCCTCATCCTACTCGTATCGCAATTACTTGGGGTCATTATCCTACTCTTATCACAATTACTGGGAATCATGATTCTACTGTTATCGCAATTACTTGGGATAATCATCCCACTCCTATCCTATCACAATTTGATATCTTCCAATTTTATGATGTAATCTTTCTTTGAGAGATTTATCCATTTTTTAAAATTTTTATATTTTTCATTTGCTTAATATGTTAATATTCCGTGTGGTGACGGAGTAAGAATACAATTCACCACCCCCTATCTTACCCGTGGGTGATCGTACGAGACGACTAAGGGATATAAAACGCATACAACATCTATGCGAGAGAAGGAAAACTTGAAATAAAACCCTATATCAACACGTCTGACCAGCATGGTATAGTAGGTCAATTACCCTTCCATTATGGAGGAGGCCCGAGCCCAATAGTGGGACGTATATAGGCTGAGATGATGAATATGTACGAACTTGAACGTAATTCTTCTCTACGTGTATTCGCGAATATATATCTAAAGAGGAGTGGAGTTTCATGTAAATGTTTGTTATATTGCAGCATAACTTAGTGCATTTGTTGTTAATTTTTACATAAAAAAAACCAGTTTCTTGGTGCATGGAAACATTATAATATTTATTATTATTAATGGTATTTATTTTCCTCTCTCACTCAAAAAAGTTACAAAAATAAGTTTTATTCTGAGTTATTTACTACTGAGTTGTATCTGTGTGCGACTATACTAGGAAGTTCTCTATGACAGCTAATCAGCCTCTCCTAAACTCAGAAGCGGTGGTATTCATCTAAGTTCAGCTACAACTGATGCCATAAAATATATAGTATGATATAAGTGCCTACCTTTTCCGTGTGATAACTGAGTAAGAATACGATTCACCAATCCCTCTCTTTTCCGTAGGTGTCGTAAAAGCCGACTGAGGGATACAACATTTGTTGCACATCCATGCAAAACAAGGTCAACTCGAAAGGTTCAGACGAGTTGGAATAGGGTTTTACCCTATATCAACCAGTCTGACCATCGTGGTATGGTAGGTTCATTTTCGTCCTCTTGGTGGCTCTTGCCCTACAGTGGAACATATATAAGCTGAAATAATGTGTGTGGGCGCGTGCGGACTCGTAAATATAATTTATTCTAGATCCATAAAAGGACTATACGTCCAAGCCTCTTCAGTTTCCTTATAAGTAAAAGTTTTTACCTGGCATAAGATATTGTCTTTTTCATTAACACTTCTATAAGTACTTGCTCAGGAACTCAAAAAATTTACCACATAAAGCTGTAAAACATTGATTTATTATATTAGATTTTTTTTTACAATACTTATGTTTAATTTATAAAATTATTTCATTCATTTAACAGTACCCATAGGTACTGTAGATCTCGAAGCCACATTGAAATTTGTATACTTAAGTATACACATATTAAAGGCGTCAGTGAACCGACGTTGTCCGATTTACTTCAATGCCAGTGTCTGTAGAATGGCGTACGGTATGGAATGAAAACTTAATGATACAAGCTTCTCGTTACTCCGTGTCAATGTTCGGCACCCAGTACATATGAAGGTATATTTATATCGCTTCTTTGGCCTCAGTAGCGTACGGCGGGGGAACGTACTGCATTTTCTATGTACTGAATTAATAGTCAATGTTCCGACGTGGAAGTTTACGTGTGGTAATCTTTATGTGGTTTTGTTTCTGACGGTACGTGATATGAGAGCGGTGTTGCCTCGCATTTCTGGTAGTATTATTTCGCATTTTTTTTTTGGGAGATAATTATTTATGTAAAGGACGAGTTTTACGTTTGAGTATTATGTGTATTTTCGAAGTAATACATATGATTTAGTTGCTTTGTTTTTAATATATTGAGAAATATAATAGACTTGAAGATATAAATATACATTTTATGTTATTACACAGGAAATAGAGCAGTTGGAGGTAGCATAGATATCAGTTAGTGTTTGGAGCCTCTCTTAAGTCATTTGAATACTGTTTGGTTCGAAGCAAAGGCCTAGTGATCGCTAATACAGTTTTCATTATGGTCTGTCGGCTGAATATCTTCTTGTGTACCTTATACTATTAGATAGAGGCCTTGGAAGGCAAGTGTGAGGTACTAACTTTTAGCTTCAATTATTACAAGTCTAAAACCCTCCTTGCATCATTTTCTTTCTAATGAAATTGTTTGGGGCACGTTGATTCGGATGGTTTCAAAATGTGTAACAGGGGAACGTAATTAAATTTGTGTTTTATAAATAGAATTACTAATGAGGTTTAAGATATTTATTTCTCATAAAAACTTATAGCGTTCACTTCCATGAGAAACTTAAAAATTAAATTAGAAAAACATATATCTATAAAACAAATGGACGCTATAAAGAGTTAATTGTACGTCTCATTACTTAAATAGTTATATAACTACAGTTTACATATTGTCTGTAAATATATTAATAAACTAAGTAAGAAAAACCTGACATATTATCAGATACAGATTTTATAATAAAAAGAGAAATTTAAGGCTGTTAAACCTGATTTGATAGTAAATAACTTTTCAATGATAAAAAATAAAATAATTTTGACCTGATTATCTAGAAAAAATAATCATTTGAGGTTTGCCTTAAAAATATTCTACGTTTGAATCAGTCATGAATAAATTAATTAATTATTCCTTAATTAAAAGCTGTCCATTTAAACACTGAGTAAACGTATGAAAACAACGACTACGGGAACTTACTCTGTGCAGGACATAAAAAACGACTAGTTAGAAACATCGGTGAACGATGCCTCACCAGTAGGATGAGTAAAATAGGCTTTTTCCGTACTGCATTCTCTTATTTGAAAACTTGCTATTGGAAAACCAGATATTGATTCGTCTCGTAGATGTTTTATTACTTTAGAATTGAATTGGTTAACTATTTCGAATGTGGTCGTAACTAATGGACTAAGAAATGTGGTTTGTATTTATCACCACTTTTAAAAGTATATTATACTATACCGAAACTATTGGATATCTGAAAATGTATCCTAAACCGTAACCAAAACCGATACAAAAGTAAACACCAAACCCTGCTGGTGTCTGTATGCCACACGTTACGAATAACAATGGCCTAAAAATTCACGACCCGTAACCGCTATTGAAACCGATATAATTCCTAAACTTAACTCCACAATATTTTTATATTCTAAAAATAAATATACAGTAGAAACTCGATTAACTGGACTAATGGTTATCGTTAGGCATTTGGATAATCAAAAATCCGGTTAATTGAACGTATGAAAAACCTCCTTTGGTCTGGTGCATATGTAGTTTGTACATAATTTTATGCGCTTATTAAAAGAAGAATACATACCTCGCGGGGCACGTTTTTTTTTTATTGCAAACATAGGCAAACGAGCATACAGTACACCTGATGGTAAGTGTTACTGCCGCTCATGGACCTTTACAAGGCCGCTGCCTACCGCCAAGAAAGTGAAGGGAAAGTGAAGGGAGTGTGAATGCGTACATTGAGGCTCGGTGATAGCAAAGGCACCACCAAAGCCCTCCACACGCAAACACCCTCAGAAAGTTGGCACATAGGTATGTCAGAGCGGAGTAACAATTACTAACTGAAAAAATAACGAAACGCATGGGGCAGCGATCCCGCGATGGGGAGAGAAACATGCCATTTTAGACCCGTTTATGCTTGCATAAATTCGATTTGATTTTGTAAGCACAATACATTGGTCGCAGTTGGTAATCGAGTTGCTACTGTAGTTCTAAACCTAAGTCTTAGGCACACTGCCGAGAGTCTTCTGTCTACAACCGCGGGCTGCTGCGTTTGTGCTAGTTCTCATACTCTTGCAGAAAATCTACGTTTGAATAATAGTAATTTATTACTGCACTTTCTTCAGTGAGTGACAGAGGCGGCAGTCCAACTTTCTGTGGGTGTTTGCGAGTGGGTGGGTTTTGGCCATGCCTGTAGTATCACCGAACCGCATTGCTCGCACACCCCCTTCGGTTTGTTGACGGTAGCCAGTGGCCTGGCAAAGATCCATGAAAAGCAATATCACCATCAGGTGTACTGTTTCCTCGTTTGTCACCAACAGCAATTAATTAATTTAATTAATGATCCAGGTCATTTATAGTGAATAGACTATAAAATAAAAATACAACCTCGTATTATATTTCTATTGAATAATTTCAACTACTGACGGAACGATTATTTACGGACTTCTTACAAGCTAAGCGGACGTCTTGTTTTGAGGTATGCTTCCGAACAATGGCTATTGTCTCTTTGGCACTCACTTTACCAGCTAATTGATTCTCTTTCATCGTACAAGCTACGAGAAAACGTTGTTAGATTTCCGTGAATTGTTCCTTAATTGAACTCCAGTTGCGTTCTAGCTGCATTTGTGGGGCGTTAATGCAAACTTTCATTTACATAACACAAAAGTTAGTGCTAATTAATGAAAAGTGGAAGCTCACTTTTAGGCATTTCACATCATGTGACCTCTAACATTGTGAAATGCTAATTGAGCCTTTCAGAATTATTTTAACACTTTGTTTAATTTTGTCAAAAATCAAATACAAATATGGTAAAATCCGAAAAAAGTTTTATTTATAATGTGTAAACATCAGAAATCATTGTTTTTTTTTTTAATAATACCCTGCACTACGGTAATAATCCTCCAATTGCGGGGGACTTTACAAGCAATCATTTGAGCACAATTGTAAGTATTGGCATAATACAGTATTGTCCTGCGTGGGTATCGCACCCTTGACAGTTGGCAGTAGGTTGATATCCTGTGTTGACCGGACATAGGGTCTTCGGTAAGTACTTGTATAAAAAAGAGAAGAGAAGAGGCCCCAGAATGTCATGAGTGTGGCGTGATAGTCGACGATGCGCGCCACACACTGGAAGTATGCCGTCGCCGCTATGCGCTCCTCCTCCCACCGCCCTGAATGAAGACAGGACGTGGCCACGACCAAGCGTTGAGGTGTCGGGGATAGAATGTCTTCAGATGATCTCTCCGGTACGCGGAAGGGGCCGTTGTGGTTTAAGTGGCTATTCCGGCCGCTTATGTGGCCGGCGAGTCCCACACACTCCTTCGTCTATCACGGGATAGGGATAATGCATTTCCACAGCATGAACAAAAAATAAAAAATATATAGGTAGATATCGTAACTAACTAACCATCTATGCAGTCATATTTATGCATCAATTAACTAACTGTGTAGGTTATTTCATCTTCGTTAAATTTTTCATTGAGTATCCCTATCTCATAAATGCGTCATTGCATCTATCCATCCATCCATCAACTTATTGACGTCCACTGTTGGAGATATTGAAAAGATATCTCTAAGCAGTATAAGCGCCATAATCTTTACGCCCGTCTTATGGGTTGGCAATTGCACTTGTTATACATTTGTTAAGAGAGGACTGCCAGCCATTCTGGTAATCCCTCAAATGTGTCTTACAACACCCAAGAGAATATAAGAGATCGTGACATATAGCTTTCTTTTTGGTGGACTTTGTTTAGCACGCACGCTGTCCATTCCGTCCGGGCCGACGCCAAAGCGCGGCCCTATAAGATAATAAAAACTAGATAATAAATAGTAGGAGTGAAATTTTCCGTGTGTTGATGGAGTAAAAATACATTTCGCCACTCCCTATCTTGCCCGTGGGTGCTGTAAAAGACGACTAAGGGATATAATATTCACATAACATCTGTGCATGAGACGGAAAACACGAAATGAAACCCTATATCAACATGTCTGACCAGCATGGTTTAGTAGATCAAATGCCCTCCCATTGTGAAGGAGGCCCCAGCCCAACAGTGGGACGTATGAGTGAAATATTATTATTATTTTATTATTAATTATTATTATTATTATTATAATACGAAAGTAGATATAAAGATAGATAGATAAAAATATGATAACTGTAACTTACGAACAACATGTTTATACCTTTGGATTATTCTTAAAATACAGACGCAAGAATCAATTAATTTATTAAATGAAAGTCTTATTAATATTTACTGATTTTTTGTCATTTTAGATGAAATTAATGTTCAAAAATTGGAGAAATTAGATATGATGATAATAGCAATTTATAAGGAAAGAGGTGAATAATCATTTAAGTTTGTAAGATTGTAAATCATGACATAGCTCCAATATAAACAATAGGTACGGTCATAAAGATAACAAGGGTGGATTGTGGCTCACATTAGTTTAACCGTGGTGTAACGTTTGTTCATCTGACAGTATTCATTAAGGCACAAAAGCGTTGTCTATCACTAGTTTCCGTGCTCCCGTCCTCCTTAACAAATTGGTAAAGTAATGTGCGAAGCTTGGACAATAGCAGTGCCTCGGAACGGAACTACTGACGCCACTATTTACTTACTTTACCAGTCATCGGGCACCTCTATTAAATTTTACTCGAACAATGAAAAACGGTTCGTGCCATTAGACAGGAAGGCATTTGTAACTAGCAAGATATTTATTTGGTGTAATTTAAACTGTCATATAAGCGAAGACGGACTAAGAATACACTAGTCACTATTATATTTCATTATCGTGGATATCGTAAAAGATGTTTAGAAGACTTCAACATCACAACATAAGACAGACTAATTTATTTCCTGTTGTGCGGTCTGTTGATATACAATAGCATAAGATTTTTTTCGATTGATTTGTAGATATAAATAAGATTTTTTTTAATTCCAAACGATGGCAAGCGAGCAAATAGCACACCTGATGATAAGTGTTGCTTATGGGCCTTTGTAAGGCCGCTGCTTACCGCGAAGAAAGTGAAGGGAGTGTGAATGTGTGAATGAGGTTCGGTGATATAAAGACATCACTAAAATCCACCACACGTAAAGACCCTTAGAAAATTGGGCTGCCGGCTCTCTTGCTCACTGAATGTAGCGCAGTAACAAATCGCTGCTACTCGGACGTCGATTTTCTGTGAACACTTTCACTGGAATACACCGGACGGACCGACCTACGGCTGTAGAAAGGCAACTGTCAACAGTGTGCGCCTACTACTATGACGCTAAGGACTGATAATAGTGAGTTATTGATTTTAATTGACTTGGTTGTTTGGTCCCAAATTAGTCGTCCTAGCTGAAATACGACTTAGAGAACAAATTATAATAATAAGAGCTGTCAGCTCTCACCGCAATCTATACCAATAAATAAAATTGGAGTGTCTATTTGTAATGTCAAAATAATACACTTTTTTCATGCTCACATGATTACTTGCATTATACATATGCCTAAAATACACTTTATATTTTTTTTGTCTGTCTGTCTTTTTGTTCCGGGTAATCTTCAAAACGGCTGGACCGATTTAAAAAATTCTTTCACCAATGGAAAGCTATAATATCAGGGAGTGAACTAGGCTATATTTTATTCCGGTATTCCCACGGTAACGGGAACTACGGGGATAAGGCGACAGAAACCGAAGCGAAGTGAGGGTAACCCACCCTAGTGAAATAATAAAATGATCTTATATGTTGCTGCAAAGTATATACTATTATCACAGTTCAACATCATTACAGCTAACATATGTATCACTGCTGGGCTCGAGCCTCAATAGAAGGGAAAATGACCTACTATGCCACGCTAGTTGGTATAGAGTTTTAAGCCGAGTTTTTCTTCTTTTGCATGGATGTATCTCTATATAATAATCCCTTAGTTATCTCTTACGATACCCACGGGCAAGAAGAGGCGGTGAAATCTTTTCCTACTTCGTCACTACACGGAATCACAGCTAATTTTAATAAAATTGTCCTAGTAATTTTTACCTGATTCGCAAAAAAAATTAAGACAGATAAAGGTTCAAAAAATCATCGAAATGAGATCGATCGTATATTATGCAGATTTATTACGAATGTAAGATCTTTGACATGTAATTCACTTTTTTCCAATTGAGGCAACTTTTTATGGCTAAATCTCTACGCTTAACTTTTTATGACAAGACTTTTTCGTCAGGCATGTAAAAATGTTATATCGCAGTCTCTGCGTAAACCACTCGAATAGACCTAAATCTATATAAGATTTTAATTATTCGTGGTTAGTGTCGTACATTTCTTCAACCAGGTGATAAAATAGGACATAAAAATAAAACTGCTTTACTTGAATAACATATATTTTCAAGGACAATATTTAACGAAAAATAAATGGGCTCTGTCACTTCTTGCCATTTGTTATTACTTACTACTTTATCTGAAAACATAAAAATGAGGTTAATACACAATAAGTACGTAAAAATTACACACATTTGTATATATATATAATAAGATTTTAAGAATTTTAATGCAAAAGTATCTTAATATATCTATACTTCCATGGTATAAGTAAATTAAGAATAGTTGAGTAAATAAAAACAGATTATAAAGTTAAAACCCAGTTAATTTAAAATTTAAATAAACTTTCAGCAAAAAAGTATATTTAAAATTTTAATTAATTGGGTTGTAAGTTTATAATCAAACAAACATAATTGATAATTTAATATAATAAATGATAAATCCCTAATTTAATTTCTTTAATACTATCATCATGCACCCATATATTATCCAATTCACATATACGTATATCCCATAGGTTATAAAACACCGTAGTACATAAAATATAAAATACTATTATTACCACCATCACTTATGGATGTGTTCTGTTACTTTATTTTACGAGACAGCTTGGGCCGACCCCATACATATGAAATACGTATGGGGTACTGGAGAATGTTGATGACGATGTTTCACATATTAAACAATCCACAAAGTGCATACATTAGAAGCAAAAAATGAAGTGTTCGTATAATAATGCAACAAATTAGTTATTATTTTAGGTCAAAATTTTCAATCATTAGTTAAATAGATATTAACTTTTAGATAAAATAAATAAATAGCTCCAAAAATTAAATTGTTTTTAACTATAGCTCAATAATTCGATTTTATTCTATTTATGCAATGATTGAAAGATCGGCCCTTTTCGTGTTAGTTTCATTGTGCATTAATAAAAACCTTCGCTGTTTAAAAGTCACAACAATGCCACAAATTTTTAGTAAACATACAATATGAAAACTATATAAATGGTTTAGAAATAAAATTTGCTTAATGCTCCAAAATTAAAAGGGATTTATATAATATTTTCTCAGAACGTCTGCTCATATGTATTTTACGAAATATATCTTCAAAAATGTGCAAACATAGCCAATATTACGTATTGAGAGTATTGATAATGAGAAATTTAATATGAGTAATAAAGAATATTTAATACAGCAATTGTGGCAATATATTTACAAAAGCAAACGCGCGTGGCATGGTATCTAAACCATTTTTCATATGTGAAATACGCCAAATTAAAAGGAGTAAATATTTACTATATATATTTCGTACAGTTTTTAGGTATATATAAATACGAAATATTTTTGTCTTTTAAATGTCTTTTTTAAAGATTTAAGCGTCTTATTTTTGGGAATCAGTTAATTTGCGAAATTTGGAGCATTGTTACGTTTGATGATGATGTACCACTATAATTTATCCTCATGCTTCATATATTTCAACAAGTGATACATACTATCGGTTTGGCTTTGCATTACGTAACGAATATTCCAGTGAACGTTACTATATTTAATTTAAGAATTTCACTTTTACACCGTATTAGAAAAAGAAAGGGATGATTGGCCACGAAATCAGTCGTCCATCTAAAAGACGACCTGCTCTCGAAGTTTATTTCTGAAAAGTTTATTTCCTCGTAATAAAAAATGTCATTTATAGATTCATTCATTGGGGGATAATATTGTTGGCGCCAAACTTTATGTGGGTACTATGTTATGTGTTAATAGCGGTTACCATATTGATGTATCGTATACATATAAGTTATTTAAGAACAAGTAAGTATTAGTAATTTAGTAGTGATTGTGTAATATTTAAAAACACTATTTTAGTGTAAAGCCGGCTAAGCAGGTAAGTACATAGATAAATTTAATAAATATGAATTAGGACAGCTAATATAGACAGACAGACACGAAAGACAGATGTTAAGTGACAAGGCGCAACACAGAAATAATATTTCATAAGTACAATAAAATAAATACTTGGAAATAGCGATATTGTGTGAGAAAATAATTGTGATGTTTTAAAAAAAAAATCACACCATTCTTACAATAAGTGCTCTGAGGATTGTACCTAAAACAGCAATTCTTTAACTTCGTTCACCAAATAACAACAATATTTTTGTAATAAGTACACACGACAGCATTTTTATAATAAATATTTTAAGGTACAGTCCTTTTTCTAAGATATTGTATCTAAAATTTCAATAGGAATTCTTCTATCTTCTTTGTCTTTCATCAAATATCGTTATATGGTGTCTCAGAGATTAAATGTATTTTGCTTTTTAAGCTAATTAAAAATATCTTCAATATATAACAAGAAGAAATTTTTCAAAGTTCAGTCTTTTAAATTTGGCTGATAAATAGATTATCTATGCATAATTAGTATACATAGTGAGGCTGCATCCTATGATTATATATTATATTATATAATTTATAACTAACGAAAAGAAAATTAAAGAACTCGGTTTCTCCTTTTTATTTTCATCTTAGCCAATATATGTACATCTCACTGTTAAACGCCAGCCTCTTCCACATAAGAGAAAATAGCCTATGCGGTGGTTCTTGTAGTAGTGTCATTTATCTACCTCTCATAAGCGGTTTTTACAACACCGATGGGGAAGGAAGAGGCGACGACTATACTGTTCTTAGTATATCACTACAGGGATGTTGCATGTTTCACATTTCATATTTTTATACATGGTCAATCTATTTCTTCCTTTCTAATTAAATTTGTTGCGGGTGCCAAGACAATTCGTTGCCCGGGACTCCCTGAGGGTCAAAATTCGGTGTCTTATACGGAAACCACTGTGGATCCTAGCTGACAGGAGTGACAGTAGTGGAAATGTGTGGTGGGGTTAGTCCCATAAAAAAAACACTTTCAAATATTTTTAGTCAAAATAATTCGATCGTGTATATATAATAGTAATTAAGAAAAATGGTTAATTAACCCATTAGAATAATCATCTAATCTTCTGTTGTGATAGCGGCTATGAATACTACCAAAATTTACATTGTTTGTGGCTGTAATCATCGACCTGGGTCACCCCCATATGGTGCCTTCTAACTAAGAATTACATTCTCAAAGAATGTTGACGTCAGCTAGGCGGTAAACTATTGTCCATAACTTTAGCAATATGCACGACGAAGGAGACTACTTATTCACAGATACAATTTGCATGGACCATAAACAATCAGGATAAGAGCAGGATTGTTGATGATAATAGGTATACTTATCAAATTAGAATTTTCCCCATAAACTAAGTATATAGCAAGACATCCTGTAAAAAAAGGATTAAATTTCTTAGTTGCGTAATAGACTGGAATAAATATATGAAGTTTGTCATTCAATGCTCTTATGTTCGACACCTAAAAAACTTCAAATTATTCTGTACACCCTAATTATTCAGTTCAATCATAATAGAAATATGAAATAGTTGATCCGAAAAGTTAGTTAATAAATAAGTTAACTAAAACCTTTTGATGAAGTAGTGAATTTGAATAACGAAACTTATTAAGATTCATCTAGATATGCTGATTAAAAATTGTATTAATCAGTGATTAAGTCATTGACCATAAATAAAATATAATACAATAATAATCAAAGTAAATACAACACAGATTTAGATCAGGGGACTTGTACATTTGTTATTATTTTAGAATTATTATTATTAGAATAGAATAGAATATTATTATTATACAAACTAATATTATTATAATATTATAGAATGTGTGTAAAGCCATTGAAAAAATACGTGTAATAGTTAGCATAAATACTAAAATTTTAAATGAAAATTAAATTATGTAGTTATATTAATAAATTGTTTATATTCAAATATATATTATACATTATTAAATTAAAATTATCATTTATAATTTTTATATTTTATGCTGACTGTCAAACACATTTTTTCGTAAGCTAGCTTGTTCATATTTAACCATGCTTAAGTGAGGCACCAACATGTGACTAAGATACCTAAGATTTGACGACTCCATTAAACAGTATGATATGCTCTTTTCTCAAGTAGAACACGTAGGGATGGTCTGCTACGAATTGTTTCGGTTCTGATATAACAGCGCTTAAATACGCTATATTGAATTCTGGAATGGTGTAAATAATTTTTCATGGATGCATTAAAAATTGAAATATTTTTGATTTCAAAAAATTGATTTCATACTAGCTTTGCCTATGATTTAATTGCCTTTTAGACATCCATAGGGCACTCCAATACTTGTGTTTTTATATGTTTATTTCTAGTTACAATTGTTCTATATAATTTTGTAAGGTTATTTCATAATCATAATACTCAATAATCTAATATAAGAAAATGTTATCAAAATAGCTTTTCTTCATTATCATCATTATCATCTTAGCTTATATACGTCCCACTGTTAGGCTCGAGCCTCTTCTGTAGTGGGGGGAATTTGATATACTATATACCACGTTAGTCAGATCGGTTGGTATAGGGTTTTATTTCGAGTTATATCATCTGCGTATTATATCTATTAGCCATCTTTTACGACAACTATAGGCAAGAGGGTAGTGAATTGTATTCTTATTTCTTCACTACGAGGAAAAACTGGTAGTTTTGCGAGTTCAAACTAACGTACTCTCATTTTACTACAAAAGCTAATAGATTATAAAACATTTTTTTACGATATATTTTCTTCTAAATCTTAATATTAAAATAAGTGACATTATTTATTTTAGTCAAACAACGTGCAAAATACATCTACATCTTTGGGCAATTGTGTATTTATTGTATTTTTTGCACGAAAAATAATTTTTGGTACCATAAAATATAGAAGAGTCGAATGCATATATGCACGCAAAATTCGACTCATTGGAGTTATATAAATATAGATTTCCATAAAAATATGTTAGTGTAGAAGATATAGTATTACCGTATAATGACATATTTTTGACATAATTTGTGGTTAAGATTACTTAGAAAGTAATCTTAAGTTCTTGTATTGTATAAATAAAGAAGTAGGCTTAAGTAGGTGTCGTGTTCTGATGGGTTCGTGAGAATTCTTATAATTATTGTAAATTATAGTAAACGTTTCTTAAACTGGTGATAATATAATGATAGACTAAAAACACAAGAGGTCACTTTCCCGTGGATGTCATAAAAACTGGCTAAAAAAAAAACCGGTGACATTCTACAGGACATCAGGCCCCATTTGGGCAATCTATAATACTCACTACGTTTGTCAATTCGTCAACCAAGTCTAGCAATAATTTGGCATTATTTACCCTTCCTAGGGACGCCTATGTCCAACAGTGGACGTCGATAGGCTAATGCAGGGGTTCCTAAACTTTAAAGATAACAGATCCCTAACCGAATACCTTTTATTTTATGAAACCTGTAGTGATATAATATATCACTGCATGTTATTATCATACATTCATTCAAAAACCGTCTAACATAATAGATTTATTAGGATTCCATAGTGAGCCGATAGATGGCACTAGGTCATTTTATAAAATCAATTATATTTAATATAAGTTACACATTCACGCTACTAGATGGCATCCGCTATAACATGAATCAATTATTCAAATCAATTAGTATTCGTGTAGATACTTATATGTAGAAGATTGATTGAATAGCACACAATGTTATATCATCTTATTATTTTATAAAATACAGAATTCCATCGCCAATTGTAATTCATAATAACATTTGTTTATGGATCGGTTTTGGTCTATGCTTAGCTAGCTGGTCAATAGGAACCTTTCTTTTTGAAAGAGGATGACGCCATCTTTGATGCGACATGACACGAAGCGTTGCGTCGTAAAAGGTTTCTCTCTCTCTTGGATCCTGTCATCGAGAGAGGTCGGACGCGTCATGTAAGACTACGTGGGAGCCCGCGCGCTGAGCGTGCGGGGCTTATCTCATACTTCTCTTCTTGCTCTCGTAATGGCGCCGCTTGCAACGCGCTGGTACGCCGCCTTTTTTCGTATTACACTAGCAACCTGTTCAAAATGACTTCATGACCGGTGAGTCTGTCGAACATTTATTTTCTTGGCCACATGCCACGTCATGGGTCAGCTTTGCTGCATCAGTTGCGCTGGCTATCGCTCCAGCATGATGCCACATCCTTTCGCATACATGCATAGAGATGCATGACGGTTTACCAGACCGGTTGAGACTGTGTGCTTATCTGCATATTCAACGACGAAGAAAGGACGCTGGAGATCGCATCATCTAGTCGCCAAGCGGTAACGACACGCTGTTCCGAAGGCACGCATTTCCCCCGCGGACGTCCAGGTCCAGTACACGTCGGGACGTACTCCTCATGGAATGCAGTCCTTGTCAACGTCTTGTTTGTTCTTCGTTAGTAATTAGTGTAAACGTACTGCGTGCAGTGAAATTTCTCTCGCTCAGTGAATTAACATGTGAATGACCAGGTTATGACTACGTGTAATTTGTAGTGAGCAACCGACAACTTATAGATTTGTAGGTATTATTAGATAAGTAGTAGTAAGCTATCGTAATTGTAGCCTGGGTACCATCCCGATAGGGGTGATGTTATATAATATGTTTTCCATCAATATACAGTGCAATGTACTTAGCATTTTTATTAGTGTACTCTTTAACTCTCCTCTCACAGGTAACATTTCCCTAGGGGCGCAATAAACATTTCCACAAGAGGTCCTTGAACTAATAGTCCGATGCAGTCTGCCAGACAATTCCAAGGCCATATTAATTGTATTAATAATTACTTATTCATAATCCAGTACTCATAATTCCTATACAACTAATGATTATCTCCTATACACCACAGATTCTCTCTTATACACGACAAACCCCATATCAAATAATAATAAATATGAACGGGGGACGATTGACGAAGATCCCCGCGTATTGTCTCTGGCTATGTGCGCTGCTGTGCTGTAGTCCAGGCTGAATCCTTGCTAACTATCTAACTCCTTACATAATAGCAATTAGTTCTTCTCATGACTAATTTTGCGCTATTTCATAATAATGTTTGTAACGGCGGTATTATTTTACAGCCAAATAATTAAAATAAAAAGTTATTTTAATTTGGTGCAACCTTGATGTCTAGGGTGTTCCACGGAACCTAGGGGTTCCGTGGAACACCCTTTGGGCATCCTTAGGCTAATGTATAGATGAATTCTAGACGAGTCGATGATTCAACTCATGGAAAGTGGTAGTCACTACACGTAGGCTTGGTTGGATGTGGAATACTTAATACACCCATAAAACACCAAACTGCTACCGCGCACACTAAGCTGTGTTATGCAATCTGGATGTTGTTACATAATATATTGAAATTTCTATTTGTTTGTTATTCTAGTTTAGTTATCCTACAAGACCGTGGAACAAGAGGGCCTCCTCTTGTTCCACGGGTCCCATATGGGTCCTCCCATCGGCGTCTCGGTCACCGTCAAGTCGGTTGACATCAGCATCCGGGCCCATATGAAGTACTTGGGCCTGGTGCTCGACGGGCATTGGTGGTTCCGGGAGCATTTCCGTCGACTTGCTCCACGGCTTGTCGGCGCGCCGTCCGCCCTTTCTTGGCTTATGCCGCATGTGGATGGACCCAGTGCCACGTGCCAACGGCTGTACGCAGGGGTCATCGATGGCCCTGTACGGCGCACCAATGTGGGCGGGATCCCTGACCGTCCGTCTCAGGGATCTTCTGTGGCGTCCACAAAGAGTCATGGCGGTCAGGGTCGTACGCGGTTACCGCACCACGGTGGCGACGGAGGTAGCGTGCCTCCTGGCCGGTACACCCCCGTGGATCCTGGAGGCGGAGATGCTCGCCGGACTTTACCGGTGGGTGTCGGAGACGCGAGCCCACGGCGGCATGGTCTCGATCAAGCCCGTTGGGCAGTCCCGCTGGAGAGGCCTCGGTACGGTGTCTGGACCGTCGAGGCCTTCCGACGCTGCTGCAATGCACTCCATCAGGAGTGGTTGGAGCGGACGCACGAGATGCTCTCTTTCCGACTGGTGCAGGTCTTAACGGGGCACGGTTGCTTCAGCAAGTACCTGCACAAGATTGTCAGGAGAGCACACCGGTCTGCCACCACTGCGATTGCGACGAGGACACGGCGCAGCACTCGAGGTGTGTGCCGCGTGGGCTGAGCAGCGCCGTGATCTCATCGCAATCATCGGTGCCGATCTGACGCTGCCGACCATCACTAGGGAGATGCTCGGCAGCATCAGGCATTGGGACACGGTCGCCGCCTTTTGCGAGGCAGTCGTTTTGCGGAAGGAGGCGGCGGAGCGTGTGCGAAGGGAACGCCTCCACGACGATGCAACCACCGCCAGTGACTCGGGCGGGGCAGGCGCGAGTATCTGCACCTAATGCCGCCCTACCCGAGGCCACGGGTGACAGGACCTGACATATAATCCGTCACCCACAGAGAGGCTGACCGCGCGACGGCGACCGTCGTCCCCGAGCGGAACGTCGAGAGGAGAGGGTACCCCACGACCGGGGTATTCCGTCAGGCCGACCATTGACGACAAGTCACCCTGCTCCGGTGGTCGGCCCAACGACGAAGGCGACGTGGCTACGGGTGAGTCATGGGGCCGCGCACCGCCCCTCCGTCACTCCGGACGGAGCCGGGCGGCGGTTGCACTGACCATGGCTCACGCCCAAAAAAAAAAAGGAAGTTTAGTTATCCTCTCCACTAATATCTATGCCATTTTTCAGTGACTTCATTTTTTACTACCTATGGTAGTAGTGCAAGCAAGCAATTTATCCATCAAGCCTTTTGCCGTCTACTACTGGACGTAAACCTCCCTCATAGTTCGATACAAAGTACGGTACTGTACAGTGTACCGCCTGTATCCAACGAATCCCAGCTAATTTTACAAGGTTGGTTTATCTTTTGCATCTACCTAATGGCAATTCTCGCTTTCGTATTTTAGCAATATCCATAGTCAAATTAAATAAACAATATAAATATTATATTAAACAAGTGCCCAACTTGCATTTTATTAAAATTAGTGAGCAAAAACAAATATAAATATGTGTTATATATTTTATAAATAAGCATAATTACGTGGTTAATCTATGTTTTACCAGAATTTGTTGAAATTTATGGTCACTGATCCATTTTTATGGATGATATAATTATGTGAATTCTAATCATGCAGGTTATTGTAGATGATATATATTTAGGTACACCTGTTTATTGTTTAACAATCATGCAGATTTAACATAATTAACATAATACGAGTATTAAAAAACAAATACTTATTACCTATGATCTGAGAACTCCATTAAACAAAATAATATTTTTCTGTTTCAAGAAGAATATGAACGGATGATCCGCGATGAAGTTTAGAGGTTCAGTAAGATCAAAGCTCTCTGATTTGAATATGAACTCTGTAAAAACTAAATATGTGTAATAGCTGTTTTCTTCATTTGGTGGCAAAAAAGGAAAAACTTTGCAAATTTTTATGTGGCGGAATCATACTGTTACTATTCATCTGTCTATATTCGCGGGCTGGTCTGTCCGTAGTAGTATCACACTCTCGCAGAACCTGTTTGTTATAGCATTTTGGTCGGTGAGCGAGAGAGCCGGCAACCCAACTTTCTAAGGATATTTGTATGTGGGGATTTCAGTAATGCCTTTAGTATCGCCGAACCTCACTGCACGTATTCACACTACCTTTACTTTCTTCACAGTATACAGCGCCCTAGCAAAGATCCATGAGCGGCAGAATCACTTACCATTAGTTGTGATATTTGCTAGTTTGCCACCAACAGCAAAAAAAGTAGGTAAGTAATAATCACTGATTATACAGGGTGTTATAACTAAAATTTAACAACTCTGTATTTTAATAATTATGCATTATTTTTTATAATCTATCAAAACTAAAACGTTAGTCAAACAGACAATTATTACTGCAATTCTGAGTCAATGTTTGTGACTTAAATCTCCATTTGCTAATCTTCTTATGGGGTTACATCAGATCTTTACATTACATTACAAGCCAACACTGTTACAGGAGCGAATATCGAATCAAATTAAATAAACAAAATGGAAGTGCTCAACTTGCATATTATAAATTTTATATACCTATATTTTTTTATTGCAGCCCTTCACCGACCATTGCTGGACTTAGGCCTCCTCCAGAAATGATAATTAGTTTGCAGTTAATGCTCTAATCGCCACGCCTGGCAGGTGGGTTAATGATGGCAGTGACATATTATTATTTTCCTAAAAAAGAGCTGCTGCACATTCTCCTAGTGATAGTTTGAACCCATTTTTACAAGTAAGGTGTAACTATAATTGTATCATACCACACGGAGTTTCATTTGAGTTTCACATAATTTATTAAATGTGTGTTATATTCTAATATTAGATAGGAATACTTGTATTTATAGTCAAATATTTGCTTAACGTAAAACTAGTATTCATAAAACTCATTCGATATGGCATGGCCAGTATGTATCCATCATTTTAATTGCACGCGTTTGTATGAAGTAAAAACTATAGGGCCGCATATTCTCAGGGATATGTAAGTCTATACCACCACCACCGTATTCATAATGACTACAAGAATTGAAAGTTGTTAAAGATGCCGATTAATGCAGATTATATATATATATATATATATATAAATAATCACGTGATTATTCTACTTGTTACTAGATTTTTTTTACTGATTCAATTTTATAGGTCTTTTATCTATCTAATCATGCAGGTGATTTATAATTATAATTTTATTTCACTTACACCTGTTTATTATTTAGCGAACATGCAGATTTAATTTAATTAAACATAATTATTATAAGTATTAAAATACTTATTACCTAAGATCTGAGAACTCCATTAAAAATAATAATATTTTTCTGTTTCAAGAAGAATATGAACGGATGATCCGCGATGAAAGTTAGAGGTTCAGTAAGTACAGCGCTCTCTATACTGATTATGAACACTGTAAAAACTAATTATGTGTAATAGATGTTTTCTTCATTTGGTGGTAAACGAACAAACAACTTAGCAACTTTTTATGTGGTAGAGCCACATTGTCATCTACCTACAATACCCTACCCGGGTAGTATCACACTTTACCAGAAAATCCACGTTTGAGTAGTAGCAATTATTTGTTACTACATTTTGTTTGGCTCTCCAACCTCCAAACGAGTGAGCCGGTAGCCCAAATTCCTGAAGATGTTTGCGAGGTTTTTAGTAATGCCTTTAGTATCACCAAACCTCACTGCACATATTCACACTCCCTTCACTTTCTTCATGGTAGGCAGCGGTCTAGCAAAGATCTATGAGCGGCAGTATCGCTTACCATCAGGTATGCTATTTGCTAGTTTACCACAAACAACAATAAAAAAGGGTTTTATAATTAGAATAAAAACTTTGTATTTTAATACTAATGGATTTTTTTCTATAATCTATCAAAGCTAAAACTTTAGTCAAAGTTATTACAATTATTACCGCAATTCTGAGTCAAATGTTTGTGACTTTAATTTCTTATGGTGTTATATCAGATCAGGCCCTATATTAACAAACCAACAACGTTACAGTAGCGAAGAATAATATTGAATGCAAAATTGTTATATGTCGATGTGTGTGAAAGAGTGGTGGAAAATCACGAAAGTGATCTGCAGACCTTTGTTTTAATATTAAATTGTATTGTCCTTATTTTTAATAAGATCTGATAACTTAAGTAATTATACTGACCATTAGCAAATATTTCAATAATAAAACTAATTTTAAATACGGTTTAGGATGCTCTCTGGTTGTGGTTCTGGTGATCTAAATGCCTTATGCTAGTGGTTATCAATAGAATGAGTCGCTGGTTTATTTATCATCCTTATGAGTGTTATCAAAATGAATATAGATTAATCATTGAAATACTTCTATATTCTAAATACTTAATTGAAAACATATTTTTATATACTAGTGCAATAATAGTTATAACATATCTATCCACATATTCTTTTCTTAAATAACTAACGCTGGCCAAGCATTCAATAAATAAACATAATAATAAATATGTAGTTTAGAAATATTACTAGAGAAAACAATGTTCACACACTGCAATAAAAACTTATAAAAATATTAAAGTACCAAAATTATTTTTCTGCCTACATAAAATTATTTTTTAATTATGAATAAAGTGATATGGATATCGATATTATCTGTTTTTATTATTATTATTATGTATGTAAGTAGTTTTTTATTAGTTTGGAAAATTTAAAGCAAGAACACTTACGGTTAGCAGCTGCCGCCTCAGCACCTTCTTCGTTCACTTCAATAAAAGCCTTTTGCGTGGCATCACTAACATATAAATCAGATGTCTCATTCAAAAAATTATCTAATCTTGCAAAGGATGGCGAAAATAATTTTTTAATATTCATCTGAAATTTTATATTTTTAAAACAAGCTGTATAGCTGAAAGGTCGGTCTTTTCAGCTATTTATTAGAAAAGAAATCCATTTAATATACCTTTTCGAGAACTTCCTTGAGATTTGTTGTGGTTTCAATTTTGAACCTAGGCAGTGTAATATCAACTTCGTTAAAATTCATACTTTCTAAAGCTTTGTTTAAGGCAGCGGGATCGCTGAGTTTCTCAATTAGTGTGTTAATTCCATCTACTTGATTGGGAAGTGCTATTACTAAAGATGTTTCGTCTCCTTCATATGGTAGTTCTATGAACTGGAATACAATATTTATAATTTACAATATGTAAAACATTATCATCGACGACGACTTATTAGTAGTGTCCGAGCGAAATTATTTTTACGCCCGACACTGAAACCGAATTTCGCCTTCGGTCTCAGTTTCGGCGGAAACCAAAGCTGAAACCGAAATTTCTGTGTAAATTATAAGGTCAATAATTTTGTGGGAAGAAAAATAATTAGTGTATCATAATCAGTCAGTTCTTACTCTTTACTAATAATAAAGTTTTATTTAAACATAAAATGAAACTTACAAAATATAACTATAAGAATAAAATAATTTCGATTTTTGTAATAAACCTAGGTGATAAGTCACTCTTGTGTTTGCCTTGTTTCTAAAAAATGGCAAGGACAAAAATGTTCTAGATAATTTATGAACTACATCATATAAATAGTGAAATAAAATATACTTGTTTTGAAGTGTCCTCAAACTGCGATATTCACGACGTGCAGATACGAATGAAAGAACTAAAATTTTATTGTGAGATGACTATGAGCGCGGTAAAATGACACTTCGTGTCTCCCACCTCGTGTACCGTGCATGTTCACCCATGTGCGCAGCGTGAAAAATTACGAATTCAGATTCGGTTTCGGCCGTAGTTTTGGCTCGATTATTAGCCGAAACTAAGAGTAAGCCGAAACCCGTTTTTTGGCCGAAACCAGGCAGAAACCGAAACTGGAATCGGAACTGAAATTGCCGTGAAACACTACCTATTAGTAACGAAAACACCAGCTGGCACTTTTTTTTTTTTTGTGTATATAGCTGTTGGCCGCAGATGGCCTTGACAGCTTGACGCAGACTATGGGTGAGCGCTGAGGGCTCTCAACCCGGAGAAAAGTATGCTAAGCGACATCGCCCAAGGGCTCCCCCTGTGGGGAACGGACCTCGGCTTGGGGCGTCGCTGGAGGCAAAGTGGGCATGCCCACGTTTTTAGTCGTGACTATTGCGCGGCGCGGTTTCGCACCTCGACGGCGAGGACGGAACCGCGGATATTTATTTGTTAAGGCCTCGCGGGCCGTGTAGGCTCTTTGTTGAGCGAGTGTGATATTGTCGTCCTCTTCGTTGAGGACGTGACGAGGACGTCGGATGGAACCAGCTGGCCCGGTACAAAATTAAAATATATAACAATATATAGATAGTGAAAATATGTATCTATAACAATAGATACATATTTTCACTATCTCAACTTATATACGCCCCACTATTGAGCTTGGGCCTCCTTCATTTTTGGAGGAAATTTTATCTACTATACCACGCTAAGCAGACGTGTTGGTTTGTATTGCTAGTATTGGTTGTATTTTTGTTTTCTGGTTGTGTTGGTTTCATTACAAGGTTTTATTCTGTTGTATACGTGTTTTATGTATATTATATCCCTTAGTCGTCTTTTAGGACACCAACGAGTAAGTTGGAGAATTATATTTTTACTCCGTCATCACACTTAAAACATATTTTAGAAGATCAAAATACCTTTGCATCAAGTTCTGCAACTTCAGCGTATTTCACATCATCATTTTTGTACATCATCTTCATAGTGACTGTTTTATCCTTCGTAACATGGAAGGTGCGATCAGTGGTATGTGATGGTTCAAATGGTTTCTTCCATTTTCCCTGTATTAGAATAACAAAATGTGAATATATGTCTTAATAGCTAAAATTATATGCTGTATCATCAATAAAATAATAACATACCTTGAAATAAATAGCGTTAACGAGGATAGCGGTGGTAGAACCATCAATAGACTTTGGATCCACCAAGTTCTTGATACGATGATTTGTGTTATCTTCAACCTGTAAGGACAATATAATTTTAAAATGATTGCACATCTGTTTATTGTATATTTGTTCTATTGAATTGAAGAGTTTATTTACTACTTTGAATGTGTAAATATTATTGGAAGTTTCTTTGATCCATCGGTTTTGACGATTCAATTCCCCATCGTTTTATTTTTCAGCATTTAGTTTTCTTTAATTTATTTTGAAAAAGGTAAGAATATTATATAGACACACATCCACATCCACAAGTCGATTCACATACATTTATAAGCGTCTACGATGTCCACTGTTGGCCATAGGCCTTTCTACGTTAATGCCACTCAGAATGGTCCTCTGTCATCTGAATCCATTGGCGCCCAGCTACTTTTAAAATGTCGTCAGTCCACCTAGTGGGGATCGCCCTACGTATTTGTACACGAGAGTATGTTATACAAAATGGAGTCAAAATTGAACTAATATACTACGTATCGAAAAAGGCCGATTTCTTTTACAACTTGTGAAGACTCAATAGTGGTATATACAAAGTGTATCAGGTTATGGGGCAACTGTTCGAGTAAGTCGTAGTTTAACGGTCATAGATCGTAATTAGAATATGTATATTACACAAAAAACAATGTAACATGAAAGTGAGTGTGTTTCAAAATTGTGTGTCTACGAATCTATGCCTTAAATATTACATATTATATAAGAATGTACAGAAAAGATACATGTAGTCATGTAAAACTTCGGCAGTATAAATAGGTATGAATTGCGCAAATGTTTCAATGGTAGATAACGTACAAAGGAAAATTGTTATTTAATTTTTTTTTCATGGGTTCCTACCATCATTGCCATCATTGCCTAACGCCCGTTTGACCAGTTACCCCATAACCTGATACACCCTATTAAGAAGAAGAACCACACATTGTCAAAAACCATATTTTTAATCACTCCTTATCTTCTCATTTTGTTATTTCGTTTGTTACATCATATGGGAACCCCCCCCCAAATATATATATATATATATATATATATGTTTTTAGTATTTGTTGCAATAGCGGCAACAGAAATAAATAATTTGTACAAATTTCAACTATCTAGCTATCGCGGTTTTTGAGGTACAGCCTGGTGACAGACAGACGGACAGACAGCGAAGTCTTAGTAATATGGTCCCGTTTTTACCCTTTGGGTACGGAACCCTAAAAAGTATTATCACTAACAAATATTTTAATAAAATAAATACTAACCCATGCATTAATTTCAGCAGCGGCTTTATCATTTTGATCAAAATCAATATTCTGGACTTCTGAGTTAAACACATCCTTCGATACAACAGCAAATTGGTCATTTAAGGAGTATTTATTACGAATATACACTTTATTTGCCTGTTTTAAATCAACACCTTTTACTGACCGAAGTCTTGCATTTACATCTTTAAAAACTTCTTTCGTCTGTAAATTATAAGTAAATATATTGTTAAAAGTAATTTAATTAAAAGCTATTGTTGTATTTTATCCTAATTGAGTAAATCAATGGAAAACATAATCTAATGAACATGATATGTTCATTAGATTATGTTTCCATTGATATTTGACTGCATATGTGGCTTAATGGTTAAGATATCGACATGAATTCGATTAGTGCAGGGTCTTATGTATAAAAAAAATCATTGACAAAGCATAAACCGAAAGAATAAAAAATCCTATAAAACTTTTCTTTCATGTTACATACTTCTTCTTAATTTTGACGTGAAACATCTATAGGCGAGAGTGAACTTGATCGTTGGATTGTATATTGATATGTACGGCTTCCTTTTTTTAAATTATTAAATCCTCGTCGATGACCTTAGTCTCATATGTTTATGACAAGCGACTTAGTAGACACGTGGTCATTCACTGTTACATTTCTATGTTAGAATTTAATACATCTTCAAAAAATATATCTAGGTTTAGGGAATATTTGGGCATGTAAGTTACTTTGTAAGCAAATTATTGTCCTGCGTGGCAATAGAATCCACGGTAGATCGATTACTTAATCACTATGCCATTTACACAGTCAAGTTTACTGATGTTTTTTCCTATAGTAAGATATTTCAGCTTTAATAAGATATCTGATGTTTACGCGAGCACTACACATTGTAAATAAAACTACTTTTACGGATTATATCGCGTTTGTATTTGATTTATGATTGCCCGACGTTTCGAACACTTTGCAGCATTCATGGTCACGGGCGGACTAAGGTGTCTCACGTCCAACAAGTAATCGTTGTTACAGACATTTACAATTATCTACCCGATACAGAAAATATAAATATATATATTGGGCAAACAAAGAGATCCATAAGAACTCGGGTCAAAGAACACATAGCTGATGTGAAGCACCGCCGCCACACTAAGTCTGCAGTCTGTGAACATAGTCAGGACCGCTCCCGCCATAACATTAGGTTTGATAAACCTCAAGTCCTCGCAAAGGAACACCGATACCTGCCTAGAATGGTACGCGAGGCTATTGAAATCAAAAAACACAAAAATTTCAATAGAGAGGATGGCTGGGTATTACCATCAAGCTGGGATCCTGTTATAAACATAATTAAAAATAAATCCAAAGAGACCACCACAAGACTGCATGATACTGTGAGCACTTATTGTATAGATTTGACCCACAATAATAATGGTTAAAGATAATTTTATAAATCAAAAATCTTTTAGTAAGCCGCATCTAAAATTAAAAATCAATATTAATTTAGCATCATGTCCCCTGAGTTTTCTTGCCGGATCTTTCTCAGTGTGGCCGCGTTCCGATCCGGTGGTAGTATATTTGTTTTGTTAGTTTTAAATCAACAAATTGTAATAATAATTGCTACAAATTTAATAATTAATAATTACTAACCATAAACAATATAATTTTTCATATAGATTCATTTTCTTCTTACACTGGCAATAAATTTGTACTAAAATGTGGGTAACAATTTAATAAGTTTATAACTATTTTCTGTATCGGGTAGATAATTGTAAATGTCTGTAACAACGATTACTTGTTGGACGTGAGACACCTTAGTCCGCCCGTGACCATGAATGCTGCAAAGTGTTCGAAACGTCGGGCAATCATAAATCAAATACAAACGCGATATAATCCGTAAAAGTAGTTTTATTTACAATTTAATAAGATATTTCATATTGACAATACTTCGAAAAGTTAGAGCTGTATTCCATGCCTTGGAACACGAGCCTGCTGAGTAAGCCACAGAGTGCCGGGTGATTCGGTAGGGAGTCTAATAGGCTAATGTACCTGTATTACTCTATTAGAGTCTCTATTGAGTTATCGCTATTCGTTTCCATGCGATGTTTGTTGCACAATATTATAAATGTAAAAAAAATCTCGAATAATACATTACATTAATTTAAATCTGATGATGTACGTATATAAAGTTTTAAATTTTAACAGATACAGTCTAGAATTAATATCAAATTCGTGCTATATTTTTACATTTCTCACGGTCAGTTCAAAGCATACTGCTATAATGTAACAACTACTTATATTTTATATAAAACTATTTTTACGGTCTTTATCACGTTTGTATTCGAATTTTGTGTTGCCGACGTTTCAAACATATTTCAACTTTCATGATCGCGGGAGGTTTGTCTTCCCGAAATAGTTTTATCAAAAAAATCTGTAATAACGTTGACTTGTTTGGACGTCAGACATTTTAGTCAATCCGTGCTGAAAGTGTTCGAAACGTCGGGCAATCATAAATCGAATACAAACGCAAAGAAATCCGTAAAAGTAGTTTTAGTCACAATATAAGACATCATTAGCTATTTATAATCCATTCTAGCACCTAATACATCTATATATCTATATACATTTTATAAAAAAGATACTTATTGTTGTTATGTTTATAAGATGAGCTCACCACATTGTCATTGGGAAATCCAATAACCTTCAGGATATCGTCATGTGATTCGCCTACAGAAGCAAGAGCCAGTTGTGCGAGTGGAGATAGCACGGAGAAAGCAGATAGTACACAGCTCTTGTCGCCTGCACTTTCCACCACCGCCTATAAAATCATTACAATTTGATTTAATATACTACATTCTATATAATCTAGCTCTAGGCAATGATTGTAAAGGTCGAATATTGAACTTTATTGTTTAACTACTTCCTGATAATATTTGAAATTTTATACATAGTTCAAATTCGGGTAATAATATCATAGTTCTATTATACTTTTCGAATTTTAGGGGTCACCACAGCATGTCACCTGAAAGCAATACATGATACATAGCGCCATGACACTACGTTTAAGACATGCCAACCTATTAAGGCGGGTTACTGCTTAGACATAGTATCGTTGACTACACAATATGAGAGAGTCTTGGCCAGGACGTAGTAAAATTTTTAGTTACCTTTTACGATGACCACAAGCAATGTATTAGTCGATGGATATTTGTGATAGTTAAAATTGTATTTTTGGATATCATTATAAGAAATTTAAAGTATAAGTATATGTGAATACCACGTTTGTAATAAATTAAGAACGTAAAATATTTTTCTGCAAAAACGTATGTATGTATAAGTAGGTTTATGTGGTGTTTTTGAAGAAAAATATATGTATTACATCTTCATATCTATAAATCTTCTGTTCGTGTATTTGTTATTGAACTTCGAAACGACTGGACTAATTTTGATGTTTTTTGTGGCTGTGCCGATGGATATGAGAATGGTTTAGATTAATAATCGGAATCAATAAGTGGTGTTGCGATCAATTTCAAGGAGAATTCCATATACTATCTTTATAGATTTGAACAGAAGAACATGATAGTCGTTTTTAGGACATAGATCCTAAAAATTTAGAATTTATTGAATTAAATCTGCAGGCCAGACCGACGGATATTATGGTTTGACTTGTTTTTATTGAACTTAGGATTCAAACCTATTATTTGTTCCAAAGAGGTAGTTTAATGGATTCGTCAATTATAATTTCAAATGCTATGAAACATCAGCTTGATCCTACGATGTTATCGTTTATAATTTATACTAATTTATTAAACGAGTTAAACGTGTATTGTGTATATCTACGTAATTCATTGTTTCTACGTTTATCGATTCAGTAACACTGATCATACGTCCGCTTTGTTGATTCATAAACGAATGAATTGTATAATTAAAATTATTTACTATAAATGTGGTTTTAAATACTATTTGATGTTAAAAACGATGCATTAATTAACTTTCTATAAATAAATGTATGTTCTGTTCAAATAAAATAAAAGGAATTCTCCTTGAAACCAACAGCAGCGCCACCTACCAAGTCCAATTGTAAATCTAAGCCATTCTGGAATCCCCTTGAACACACACAAAAAAAATTCATCAACATCAGTCCAGCCGTTTAGGAGGAGTTCAGTGACATACACACGTACACTAGAAATTTATATATAAAGATTTATATTTATTTTAATTTCCGCGTGGTGACGGAATACGAATACAATTCACCATCCGATCGAATTGATATTAGCTTTTAACCGCTTCCTTAATCATGTCACACTATTAGCAGTAACTATCCCTACTTCGTGTGGTAACGGAGTAAGAATACAAATACCACGTGGATGTCGTAAAAGACGACTAAGGGACATAATAAGCATATAACATGGGTTTTGTTTCGAATTTTCTTTTTTTATTGCCAATGGTGGCAAACAAGCAAACAGTACACCTGATGGTAAGTGTTGCTGCCGCTCATGGACCTTTACAAGGCCGCTGCCTACCGCGAAGAAAGTGAAGGGAGTGTGAATGCGTGCATTAAGGCTCGGTGATACCAAGGGCACTACCAAAACCCTCCACACGCAAACACCCTCAGAAAATTGGCCTTCCGGCTCTCTCGCTCACCGAACGAAGCGCAGTAACTAATTGCTACTACTCAGACGTCGATTTTCTGCCAGAGCGTGGTACTACCCCGAACGGACCGGCCCGCGGCTGTAGATAAATGTCGACAGTGTGGTCCTTGGTAGGACCACACTGACAAGAGTTTAGAGGGGTCTCCAAACTCTTTTCCTTAAACTTGAAACAAAAACTCGAAAAAATCTCCTATACCAACCAGTCTGACTAGCATGGTATACTAAGGTCAATTTCCCTTCTATTGTGGAGGAGGCTCTAGCCCAACAGTGGGACTTATATGAGCTGAAATAGTGCGAAAAGTTAAATAAAACTGTATGCCAAATTTTATGAACAGTGTAGCAGATTTGATCATTTTTCCTTCTATTATGGAACAGGGTCGTGTCTAATAGTAGCACGTACTGTCTGAAGAAAAATAACGTATTATTAATTTAATAAAAATGTATACTAAATAAAAAGGTACTTCTTAGTAATAAAAATAAGGAAGTAACAAAAACGCGTAATTTTCTAATATATAATTCTGTATCAGTGCCGCGAGTTAATGTGGTTTTTATTTATTCAGCTCTTTATGATACAGCTTTCAGGAGGAATCTTTTAAAGAATAAAGTGTAATATAAAAAAAAGTGTATCATCTTTATACATATATTTCTTTTGTATATTTTGATGTTTATTTGTGTGTCAGTTGTTACTGCTAGGTCAGATAGTATTCATTATATAAGTCTCACTATTGGCCTCGGATCTCCTCCACTGTGGGAGGGAAATTGACAACTATACCACGCTGTCAGACGTTTTAGTATTGAAATTATCGTGAGACTGATCCATATTATAATATCTAAAACGGCAAAAATACTCACGTGCCGAGATCGATTACGTCGACCCGGCTTTCGAGCATGTCCGATGCTCATCATCAGGGCGAGTGCGCAGCGGTAAGGTCGAAAATGTCGGCGGGTTGTCAAATTGACGCGGCATACTTTGACTTTGCGAAAGCATTTGATCTGGTGGATAATGATGTACTTCTAAGTAAACTCTAGACACTAGGTTTCGATGCCATGCTTCTCAGATTCGTGGCAGACTATCTCAGGGACCGTAGACAGTACGTTAGAGTAGGAAACTATGAATCGCAGGATTATTATACGCGTTCTGGTGTAAGTCAAGGCAGTACCCTTGGGCCAACCCTGTTTCTCGCCATGATAAATGATTTACCGAGCATCCTGTCAAGGGCAGAATGCCTTATGTTCGCTGACGACCTGAAGCTATTTACTCCTATCAATAATACTAGTGATTGTGAGGCGCTGCAAAATGATATAAATGCAGTCGTCGAATGGAGTGAAGTAAATAAATTGGCATTAAATTTATCAAAATGTAAAATAATAACTTTCAGTCGCTCCCGTTCTCCCATCACAAATACTTATACGTTGGCTGGAGAGTCGCTTGTACGCGTCTGCACAATACGCGATCTTGGTTTATTATTAGACTCAAAATTAAATTTTCATGATCACATTACCACTGTGTATAAAGCCGCAAATAAATCCTTAGGATTCATTATTGCGCCTCATGCCGCCCTAGCCGAGGCCGCGGGTGACGTGACCGGAGATTAGTCCGTCACCCGCCGAGAGGCCGACCTCGTGAGGAAAGACCGACGTCCTCCCCGAGGGGGGGACGTCGGTCGATGGGAGAGTACCCCAATAGGGGGTATTCCATCGGGCCGACCACTGACGACAAGTTAACGCTGCTCCAGTGGTCGGCCCAACGACGAAGGCGACGTGGTTTTCGGGTGGGTCGCGGGAGTTGCGTGCTTAAGCCCCTCTGTCGCCCCGGACGGAATGGTGCGGAGGCGCGGCGACCGCGGTCCACCCAAAAAAAAAAAAAAGGATTCATTATTAGAACATCTTCACAATTTTGTAATGTTGACGTAGTAAAGCTACTCTATAATGCCTATGTCCGTAGTAGGCTTGAGTATAATTCTGTGATATGGAGTCCAAAAGAAAAGTTATATACAGTAATGATAGAAAGAATTCAGCGAAAGTTTGCCTGATATCTCTATAAGCGTATGTATGGGTCCTATCCGTTACTTTATCCTTCCTTGTTTGTTTCTGGGATGGTTGGACTAGACACTCTTGAGATCAGAAGAATATCTGCCCACTTAATGCACTACTACTTGTTGCTTAACAACAAGGTGGATAATCCATTGGTACAGGAATGCATCTACTTTTATGTACCAGATCAATATATGCGTGCGGCTGGGCGATGGCAGCATCGGCTTTTTAGTTGTCCACCATCATGGCGCCAGCCGCAAGCCGCTAGTACTCCTACAGGAAGAGCCTTAGACCTCATCAATGATTTCCTCCAAACAAATAGAGATGCAGACATGTTCTTTGATGGGGTAGATCAAATGATGCAAAATCTATCACTGTACTTAAATAATTACTTTTTAAATTATCAGTCATCTTAAATTGTATATATAATGTTGTGTATATTTAGTTTATTTTAAGAATTAATATTTATTATAAATTGATATAATTGTTTCTTTCATAAATTGTGTAGTTAATAGTATAGCATGTAAGCGATTTGGTGTATACTGTAAGCTTATTATGTTTTTCATCTAATAAATAAATAAAATAAATAAATAAATAAATGAGCATCGGACAAGCTCGAAACCCGGGTCGACGTAATCGATCTCAGCACGTGAGTGTTTTTGCCGTTTTAGATATTATAATCTGGTCAGACGTGTTGGGATTTTGTATCAACTTTTCCTTCTCTTGCATAGATGTTATATGCATATTTTATCCCTTTGTCGTCTTTTACGACATCCACGGGCAAGAGTGTGGGTGGTGAATTGTATTCTTACTCCGTCACCACACGGAAAGATCAGCTAGTAGGTATTTATTTAAAAAACCCGACGCGTAGTTTTCAGTCGTTGCATTTTTTTTGAACATCAATTTTGTTAGCAAAAAGAAAGTACCTAGTCGTACTCATGATATCAGTGTGGTGATAGGAGAAGAATAAAATATGTCACACCTTTCTTTACCACGATTACTTGGAGAATAGGCAGCATTCTCCTAGGACACATCAAACGCGATCACCAACCCGGCTGGGAAGCGTGGCAAATATGGTATTTGGTTTGGTTATTGGGGACGCCTAGATCGACTAGAATTTATGATTTGAATAAGGAAATAAGTTAACTAAACGTACCTGAAACATATTCGCAGTGAATTGATCGTTTCCTGCCTTTAAAATTTCTTCTAAGTCGCCGTCAGCCATGGCTCCCGCTACCACGGCGAATACTAGAAAAAACATGTCAATAAAGTATTATACTTTTATATGATAGGGTGTTATAAATAATCAGACCAAGAAAATATTTTAAATCTAACGAATTCTATTCTATGATAACTATCGTTTGAAATATGAACAAGTATAAAGAACAGAACAAGAAAAAAGGCTTTTTTTAAGATTACTCCTTGCATTAAGGAAATAATCCTTGTATTGCGGAGGGCCTTACGTATATCTTCATTTCAACTTATACACGTCCCACTGCTGGGCTCGGGTCTCCTCCGCTATGGGAGGGAAATTGACCTAATATACCTCGCTGGTCAGACGTGTTGAAATAGGGTTTTGTTTTGAGTATTCCTTCTCTGGCATGCACCCATCCATAATCCTACAGACGTCCACTGCTGGACATAGGCTTCCTTCGAGAACGCCACTTGGAACGGTCCTGCGCCACTTGCATCCAACGGTTCCCTGCGACTTTGAGAATGTCCTCAGTCCACCTAGTGGGGGGGTCGTCCTCCGCTGCACCTTCCGATTCGTAGTCGCCACTCAAGAACCTTTGTTCCCCAACGGTTATCGGTTCGACGAGCGATGTGGCCTGCCGATTGCCATTTCAACGTGCTAATACCGCAGGCTATGTCCATTACACCCGTTCTTCTATGGATTTCCGTGTTTTGGATTTTATCACGTAGATAAATACCGAACATAGCCCTCTCCATAGCACGTTGAGCGACTTTGAGCTTTCTTATGAGGCCGACATTTATAGACCGCGTTTTAGTGCCGTAAGTCATAGCTGGTAACACACACTGGTTATAAACCTTTGTTTTCAGACACTGCGGAATATTGGACGAGAAGATCCTCTTAAGTTTCCCGAACGCTACCTAGCCAAGTTGGATTCGTCGGCTGACCTCTTTCTCGAAATTAGATTTATCTAACTGGACTGCTTGTTCTAGGTAAACATAGTGATCCACAACGTCAAGAATCGCATTCCCAACTAAGACCGGTACAGGAATGACATGGGCATTAGACATGACTTTCGTCTTATCCATGTTCATTTGTAGACCGCCTAGTTGAGAAACTCTGCTGAGGTCATTGAGTATCGTGCCAAGCTCCTCCATGGATTCTGCCATGACTACGATATCGTCAGCAAATCGAAGGTGGGTGATGTATTCGCCGTTGATTTTGATGCCAAGTCCGGTCCAGTTTAAGAGCTTGAAGACAGCGCAGTGGTGAACAGTTTCGAAGAGATGACGTTTTCCTGTCTCACACCTCTCTGTAACTGGATTGGTTTCGCACTCTTATTCTGGATGCGGACCGCCATGGTAGCGTTTCTATACAAACACTTCAACACTTCGATGTATCGACAGTCAATTTGGTACCGCTGAAAGGACTACAGCACTGCCCAAGTTTCGACATAATCAAAAGCTTTCTTATAGTGTGGTGTTGAATTGTATTCCTACTCCGTCACCACACGGATATATATGTTGGCAATATATGTTATGTATATATATGTTGGCAAACAAGCCAACGGCACATCTGATGGTAGATAAGTGCCGCTCATGGACTTTTGCTAGATTGCTGCTTACCGTGAAGAAAGTGAAGGAAGTGTGAATGCGTGACGTTTGGTGATACTAAAGGCCAATATTGTATTACCATTTTCAACAGGTAACGAGTAATTTATAATCGCACTAGCTGACGCAACAGACGTTGTTCTGTTCAAATAAGCGCCACCTATCTGGTCCAACTGTGTATCTTAACCATTCTCGAATCCCCTTGAACATGCATAAGAAATCTCATCAACATCGATTCAGCCGTTTAGGAGAAGTTCAATGATATACACACGTATACAAGAAATGTATAATATAAAGATAATAAGTTTTGAAATCAATTCAAATGAAATCAAATGAAAGCGGCTCTAGAAGGTTGAGGCTTGCCGTATAGGAAACGTATTTAAAATTAAAATTACTAACGGACTAGGATTGACTAGTAGTTTTGTAATAACAAAAAAAAAACTAATTATTATATTTAGGTAAATAAAACACACCGGACAATTTTAAATTAACAATTATTGATATTCATAAAAAGGGGGAAAACTTCTTTAACTAAATCTCGATTTCCTCATAGATAAGATGATAAATTCTCAGAAATACTTATTGACGTAAATCTTTGTAGTTAATTAATGTTTGTCGAAATATCTTTTCTTCAATAACTGGACCTTTCATATATTTCTCTAACGTTAGAACAGTTATTTATATAGTAACAAAGTATGATTATCACCCCTTTCTAGACCTTGGTATTGTAAAAATTCGTTTAAGGGATGGGATGTAAGTAAATATGCATGAAGAGAAAAACTTGATATACAAAGCTGTGGCAATTCGCTTGAGTAGCGTAGAATAGTAGGCTAATTTCCTTCATAGAGAGGCGGCCCGTGGAGTGGGACGTGTTTAGGAGGAGGAAAGATTTTTTGGCCTCCTATGATCTTACCTCACCCAACCGAACGTGTCAAAAATATTAAATCAAAATTCGAATCTTTATGATCTCAGCTCATATATGTCCCACTGCTGGGATCGACATTTCTCTACTACAGAAGAGAAATTTACATACAACGCTGGTTAGACGTGTAGGTTTCATTTTGAGTTTTCCTTCTCTCACATATGTTATATACATATTATATGCCTTAGCCGTCTCTTTTGACAGCTACGAGCAACACAAAGTGGTGAATTGCACTCTTACTCCGTTACTACACTCGGGCTGACTACTGACGGCAAGTCACCCTGCTCCGGTGGTCAGCGCAACAACGAGGTGACGTGGGTACGGGTGGGTTATGAGCCCGCGTACCGTCCTTTCGTCGCTCCGGACGGAATGGACCGCGTGTGCGCATACCATAGCCCACCCTTAAAAAACCTGTCTGACCAGCATGGCCAGTGAGGTCAATGTCCTTTCTATTATGGAGGAGGTTCGAGCCCAGCAGTGAGACATGTATGAATCGAGATAATGAGATGATTACATCTAATCTTCCATGACGGAAGAGTTTCTTCACAATGACCAATTAGTTACCACATGGGCCTAACGAGTTTGGCATAGCGTTTCATTTAAAAAAAAAATCTTCTCTTTTAGTGCTAATATTGTCTTTTATCTCTTAGCTGTTTCTGCAATACCCCAAGGAAAGAGAAAGATGATACTCAGTTTTGTGCAAGTGCCTAGTTTTATTTTTGAGAATATGTGTAATTATTGTATTTTTGCTTCGGTACCATTTTGTGTCTAAGAATCTTACTATACTAGGTACTTAATAATTACAAAATAATCACCTGTGCAAGGCAATAAGTAATATTAATCACTATCATAATAATTGAATGTGAAAACATTATGGTTATTTAAACAAAAAGTTATGTACGAAACCAGTCAAATGACTTCAACGTATAGCTGTTTTATATCACAGGAAAGCCCAGTTCACCTTTACGAACAAACAAATCAAGTTTACTAATAATTGGTGATGTCATTTACCGTCCAACGCTATGTGTATATGGGTGGATAATAATTCCAACTTAGTCAAAACGTCTTCGTTATGAATGCTACTTTAAGATAATGATGATTAATAAACATCATCTTCGCAGCCCATGATTGATGGCTGAATTATTAATTCATTTCAGCTCATACACGTCCCACTGTTGGACTCGGGCCTCCTCCGCAATGAGAGGGAATTTGACCTACTATACCATGCTGGTCAAACATGTTGGTATAGGGTTTCATTTCGAGTTTTCCTACTCTTGCACAGATGGAGGAGTTTGGGGAGGAGGTTGAGGAGGAGGAGGAAGGAGTTTATTATTATAATGATAATCCTTTCCGTGTGGTGATGGAGTAAGAATACAATTCATCACTCCCTATCTATGCAGGCAACCTCGAAATAAAACCCTATACCAATTTCTGGCTGCCCAGCACTGTATAGTAAGGTTAATTTTCCCTCCTGTTGTGGAGCAGGCTCGAGCTCAACAGTGGGACACGTGTATGAGCTGAAATGAATTAATAATTCAGCCATCAATCATCTGATTAAATAGACAAGTTATATAATATTGTGCGATTGGAGTATACCTAAAAATTAAGATATTTGTATTGAGAGATATAGTCTCTAAGCGATAAACTTATTTTTATTACCTAAAAAACTGACAAAATTAAATAAAAATCAGCCAATTAACGTTTTCAGTTGCACATAAGCCGATAACCCCATAATCTATACCAATAAATAAAATTGGAGTGTCTGTTTGTAATGTCAAAATAATAAGCTTTTTTCATACTCACACAGTTATTTGCACGACACCTATGCCTTAAAACAGCAATTAAAACATTTTTGTCTGTCTGTTTGTTTGTTCCGGGTAATCTTCATAACGGCTGAACCAATTTCAAAAATTCTTTCACCAATGGAAAGCTATAATATCAGGGCGTAAACTAGGCTATATTTTATCTCGGTATTCCTACGGGAACGGGAACTACGTGGGTAAAACGACTATAACCTATAACCGAAGCGAAGTGAGGGAGGATTGCTAGTCTTATCTATATTTGGCAAGGGTCAGCGATTACATTTGTTGTTATAAGTTTCTTAAGAGAATATTGGAGAGCATTTTCCTCGTGATCCCTCAGTCAGTTTTGTGATTCCCTATTTTGGGGTGACGACATTATATTGTTAAATCGTAACCATACAGAGATTAATAAAAATCACAATCCTTTTATATTTATTAAAGTAATAATAATAACCATTTCATATTTGATGCGTTTAAAGGGGTAACATAATTCATTGCTTCAAATAGGACTGCTGAGCATTCATCTAGTAATCCTTCAGCCGGTTTTATAACTTCCACGGAGGTAACGACATTATACTCTCAAATCGAAACCATACAGGGATTAATAATAAAGATGTCATATTTAAACTGTTTAAAGAGTTAACATAATACATTACAGATAAATCATATTCGTTAAATGTGAAGGTTACAAAGGTCATTGCCATAATAATAAAAGATTCAAATCAACGCTCAAACCGTAATATGAAAGAATTTACCAACAAAATTTTGTATATGTTATTATATATTTGAATTAATTTAAATCTTTATATAAATATTAAAACTCACTGTATAAAAGAAGCTTCATGTTCACTACACTATCAGTCACTCACTGAGTGGAACTTGGAACAAAACTAACCGGTTTGTACCGCGGTCTTCTTATATACAACAATTCTTGACCAAGTCACGATTTCAATGCCATCTACTGTACAATAATAATAATCTATTATGTATCAAAAACACGAAGTTCTTTGAATTTTTTTGTTTTTGATGTACACAACTGCAAATTAAGGATATATGAATCAATGTGTTGTTTTTAATTGTAATTATTACTAATATACATAATTGTTTGCATATATTTAGTTATTTACTATGAAGGCTGAATAATTTTAGACGATTAAATGTTATATTATCCCATGGCTATAAACGTGGATTCTAGCCTACCGTGAAAACAATATAACTTCCTTGGTAATGAAATATTTTTTTTGAAGGCAGTGCACTAATGTTTAAAGACCCCACCGTAAATAATTATTCATTGTATTGCGGAGGTCTTTCTAAATATACAAATTACATCCAGACTCAGTACAACAATTTGTGAATCACACAAAATGTTGTTCAGCGTGGGAATCGAACCCGCGACACTGGAATTATATATGTCTTGATATATATATTTCATGTGTACGTGTGTATGTCACTGAAAGCCTCCTAAACGGAAGACCGATGTTGATGAAATTTTGAGTGTCTGTGTTCAAGGGGATTTGAGAATGGTTTAGATTCACAATTGGACTCGGTAGGTGGAGCTGGTGTTTCTTTTGGGTCAGCTAGTATATATATATGTATATATACATAAAGTAAGCCGCCTTCAAAATTAACATTAATTTAGCATCATGTCACCTGAATTTTCTTGCCGGATCTTTCTCAGTGTGACCGTGTTCCGATCCGGTGGTAGCATACTAGATTATTAGTTAGTTTTTTTTTTAAATATAATTACTATTAATTTTAATGTTTAATTATTATCTATTAACCATAAAACAATATAATTTTTTCATATAGAATCATTTTCTTCTTACACTGGCAATAAATTTTGAATCAAAATGTGGGTCAATATTTAATAACTAATTTCTGTATCGGGTAGATAATTATAAATTTTCTGCAGTAACGATGACTTGTTGGACGTGAGACATCTTAGTCCACCCGTGACCATGAACGCTGTAAAGTGTTCGAAACGTCGGGTAATCAAAAATCAAATACAAACGCGATAAAATCCGTAAAGTAGTTTTATTTAAAATGTATAATACTCGCGTAAACATCAGAAATCATTATGTAAACCTTGTTATATTATGCTGGACAGAGTATTTAGCATAAGTTTGTATGTTGTTTTTTTTTTAAAGACCAACTTATTGCACTTCATGAAGGCAATAATCCTTGTTTTTTTTTTTTTGGGGTGGGCTGCGGTCGGCGCACTCCTCGCACCACTCCGTCCGGGGCGACAGAGGGGTGTAAGCACGCACACACGCAAACCCACCTGCGATGCACATCGCCTTCGTTGTTGGGCTGACCACCGTAGCAGGGTGACTTGACGTCAGTCGGCCCGACGGAATACCCCCTATTTGGGGTACCCTCTCATCGACCGACATCCCCCCCCCCAAGCGGTTGGCCTCTCGGCGGGTGACAGACTAATTCCCCGGTCACGTCACTCGCGGTCTCGGCTAGGGAAATAATCCTTGTGTTGCGGGGGACTTTATAAACATAACTAACGTACATAAATTACATCCAGACTCTGAACAACAATTTGTGGATCGCACAGTGTTATCCTGCATGGGGTTCGAATACACGACATTGGCACTGTAGGTCAGTCTTCGTTCGTCATCTTAACCACTTCGCCATATGTGCAGTCAATTCTTATATCGTGATGTTATTTGCTTATGTGTTTAGTCGTTTCTAATAAAATCAACGAAATACGAAGGTCAGTAACATAATGTATTCTTGGAATACCACTATGGGGATTTATGTATGTATACATATTTTTATGACTACTAGGAGAAATAAATGTACATTTTTTTATTGCAAACGATGGCAAACAATCAAACTGTACACCTGATGGTAAGTGTTGCTTCAGCTCATGGACCTTTGCAAGACCGCTGCCTGTCGTGAAGATAGTGAAGGGAGTGTGAATGCGTGCAATGAGGTTCGGTGATACTAAAGGCATCACTAGAACCCATCACATGCAAACACCCTCAGAAAGTTGGGCTTCTGGCTCTCTCGCTGACCGAACGAAGCGCAGTAACAAATTGCTACTACTCGGACGTTGATTTTCTGCGCGAGTATGGTACTACCCCAGACGGACCGGCCGGCGGCTGTAGACAGATAACTGTCAACAATGTGATCCTACCACTATAAAAACTAGTTTAAATGGTGGTAACACATTTTATTCTTAAACCATATCACACATACTTTTATTTCATCTCACTCAGCTCATATTTTGAAAGAAATAAACCCTGGTTCGAAGGACTATTACACTGGAGCTAATTCTACTGGTCGTCTTCATCATCTCAACTCACGAATATTGATCTACTATACCACGCTGGTCAGACGTTGACATAAGGTTTTGTTTCGGGTTTTGTAATTTTAATTTACTCTTATATATTTATTACATACCCAACTTCCCAAAGCAGCGAGTCTAATGCACTTTTTAGACGGACGATTCCAATATTTATTTATCTCTATCTCATTAGCGATGAGGCGTATGCTTAGGTCATTATATTAGGAGTCAGGCGAACTGTTTTTTCTTATACTCATCATAAATCGTTATTATAAACGTAGGTATATATAACACAATTAATGTAATTGAAAATAACTCGGTATTAAGAACAGTGTCTTTTTTATTTTTTATATAGTTTAAAGCAACGTCGCGTCGCTTCCCATCCTCTGTACACTTGGATCTTTTAAAATACGCAGTGGATTTTAATGGGATTTTTGTTACTAGATAGAATGATTCTAGAGTAGGCCCTTGGGTGTTGGATTCATATCCCCATGTAAGCCTTTCAAAGGACAAGTTATCTTTTCTGAGAAAGATCCCGTAAACCAAAAAAAGAGTACTAATAATATAAAATAACATCAATGAATTGAATTATGAAGGATGTGCTTTTATATGATGAATTCGTTTTTTTATTTTAGATTTTTCTGTCGATTTACAATTTAATCACCTGAGTGTACATGTATGTACTTGTACATGTAACTGTATGTAAATACGGTTGTTTTCTTCTGGGCTACATGTATTTACTTCGTCAAGTTGAAGTGAAAAGAAAAGTTTAGGTGATGTTAGTTTTGACGCATCATTTTAACTTTTTGTTGACTCAGGTTTATGCGGTATTTTTTTACCCGCCGGGCTGGCCACGGATGACAAAGAACTCTGTACCGGCGGCGGTGGTCGGCCCAATGGCGAAGGAGAGGGATAACGGTGGGTTATGGGGCCGCGCGCCGTCTTTTCGTCGCCCCGGACGTAATGGACGGCGTGTGCGCTGACCATAGCCCACCAAAAAAAAAAAAAAGATTTATACGGTTATAAGTAATCTTTGAAGCTTGACTTCATTCATAGAGACCCGTTAAAAGTAAACGGTAGTGAAAAGTATTTTTTTAAATTTAATACACGTTTTTAATACTTGATTGTATTAAACCTATTTTAGCGTATGCGTCTGAACACAAGGAGTCCAATATACATTTTCTTCGTACTAATCTCTAATGCCCTTGACAGCAGTTTTTATTTTCATTGTAAAACTTCGAAGACAGAAATAATTTTCTCAAATGTAGTATTCTGTTGATGGAAGCAATTCACAATGATAGAAGTAGATCAGAAAATCAAGATTAAAAATTTAAATTTTCACAATCATAAATAAAATTTTGCTGCTCTGTAGATGTCGATCTCTACATTTTTTAAACGCTGGCTTTCGAGTTGGTCGGCACCATACGAAAAGTGTTATTGAATTCGATCTTTACTAAAGTCATCATAGCTTGAAGGTAGGTATTAGGTATTATGTAGGTTTAATTATAAAGACATAAAAAAGTGTGTGTATGTACGCATATAAGAAGTAATAGTAGTCCTTTGGCGCAACATCTACTTTCTAAAAATTTTATCCTTCGTTATCCTAAGTTTGTAGAAAAAACAACACTAATAATAACAATGTTTTATTATTTATAACGCATTATCTTGTTGACATAGGGGACGGTGTGCGCGTGCATCTTAAAAAATGTTGACTAGCTAACTCAGGGTGTCCGTTTTTCTCTGATAATGGACTAAGAATAAGTAAACAAGTACTGCACAGGGATTGGTAATTAAATTAATGAACTCTCAAGTCGTGTGTTTGAACCTCACATAGGACATTACTTTTTGTAATCCAGAAATGCTTGTTTTGAGTATAAATATTATTTGTGTTCTTGTTCTTGCTTTAATGGCCTTAGTTGCATAAGTGTGTTACCATTCTGTCAATGTCCTTTGATTAAAAATGTGATCGGTGCTTTAATAATTGTGATAGCCTCAGCTTGATTTCTTGTGTTAAACGGCTTGATACAATTCCGCTAATGTCCGGTTCACGTTAGTATCATAAACATCAGTCGGAGGGTTGCTTAAGAATTTGACCGGTGTTTTGGCGAAACCGTCAGCTGTAATAATTTGATGAGTTATTTATGAACAATCCAATGAATATATTACATGTAAAATCTATTTATCCAGGGACTCAGTCTGTATGACTGCTTTGACACATGAATCGGTTGTTTCATTGCCAGGGTGCATTGGGTTTCATGCCATTTCAGAGTGCCCCAGAATCAAACCAAGGATTATATTGATACCTTGGTTATGGCAATCAAACCAGCTGTATTTTTTTTTAAAGGCCATAGAGAATATAGAGTGGAGGCATTAGTGAAAATAGATTAAAGGCAGCTTTTGGATCTGACAGAAATATTGTTTTAATAAGATAGTAAGACTGAACAAAATATAGTGTTTCTAAAATAGCGACAGCTTCACCAGAAAATACCGAGGAGTAAGTAGGACATTTAAAACTCGAGCATATTTTAGTTGAAGGAATCTACACAGCTGATCCAGCCAACCAAGTTATAGGAGGAAAGTTAGTATGCATTAGTAAAAATGCAGTTTCAACTGAAAAATTTATAGTCATAGAGTTATATATAAGCGCTGAAACAATAAATAGTAGTCTAACCCAAACATTGAGGCATACAACGTTAGATCGCTTTAAAGTTGTGTAACGTGTGGTTACTATAGTAACCCCACGTTACACAACGATTTTACACTACAGACGTGACAATTTTTGTACCTACATTCATAAATAAAACACATACTCTATTCCAATGGGGCACGTTGTCGTATTTTCACAAATAAGTATTAATTGATAATATATACTATAGAAAAAAGAATATAAGCAATCAAAATAGTTTGGTGAAACATCATGTTAAGTCTGTTTTTAGTCATATATATTTTTACCTCAGCGAGTTGTGGAATTGAACATCTGCGTGTTTTAGTCTATGATCAAAGATGGTGCGACATTTAAATGTATAATACATTTGAATATTTTGTTTTTATTGTGTTATTTCGATATAATTACCTTATTATTCGCTTTAACAACAAAACATTTTACTTAAATGAGTAAAGAATTTTTATTCACATCCAGGAATCATCCGAGTTTTCGTATTAATACCGCTGCTCTGTATGCATCCACACTACATGAATGTCGTAGGCACACTAAAGTAAGGTGTACGGATTGCAGTACAGTTCAGTCGAACAAAACAAATGTTCGGATCGCAAAATCTAGTACGTAGTACATATATATCGATGTTTATAGTGAAGTTGTTCTTTGATAGCTGCCTTGGGTTCAAATGACTTTTAAAATCGAATAACATTTTAGATTTATAAATGAAAATTTCATAAGATGTAGAATACAATGGATTAATAGGACATTGAAAAACAGAAATAGGTAGTTTGGTAAATTTGATAAAGCTGAGAAGAATACAAGGAACATTTCCTACATTAAGTGAAGAGTGTAAGTCAAATAGTTGTTTTAATTTTGAGAGAAGTGGTTAGGAGAAGTTTTGAAGTAATTTGAAAAGAAACCGATATGCCATGAATTGCCAATGTAGGATGATGGGAGACTCGCTGCATTCGACTTGCATGGCGTTAATAGGCGGAGACTTCGGAAACTTTAAAATTTCTAGCAGTTTTTTTAAGGGAAATATAAGCAGGCGCAACAGTGATTATATTTTCTACAAATATATTGTAGGATCTAATAGAATCAATTTCTAAATGGAACATTGAAGAGGACTTTAATTTTATATAAAGAGAAGAAGAGTAGGATTGCCAGTCTGCTAAAGTTAGCTCGTATTGTAAAGAAAGGCAAGGATTGCAGTAGGCTGAGACTTTATTTGGGATAGAAATAAGGAAAAGAAAATGGTCACTACCATATGTAGAAGAGAGCACTTGCCAGGATAAATCAGAAGACAAGGATAGAGGGCAAAAAGTACCTGAGGTCAACAGCACTCCTCCGATTTTCATGTGGGATTCTACGTAGAGAGGAGCCATTGATCATTAACTATATATAAGTGGCATTCATCAAGAATATCCAAGATACAGGCCGAACAAGTCACAGTGTCCTGGGACTCACAGAGTATGGTAGGTGTTAAAGTGCCTATAATAACTACAGAAAAATGGATGGATGGATGAAAGAAAGAGAAGAAGAAGAAGAAGTGTCAACAATTAGAGTTGACTTGGGATGGGTCAAGAGAATGGCGGGGAAAGACAACTTGGGAAAAAAAATAGAATATTTAATAAACAACGTACTATCTGCATAGCCATTAGGTGTCTTCCCGTAGACATGCATATCCTGTTACTTGAAACCGAGCACCAGGTATTAACCAAGTCTCTGATATGACAATAACCGATGGATGAAATTTAGAGATTAAAACAGTAATTCAAGCTTCTTACGATGTATGCTTTGGATTTTCCATTGTAGGACTGTTGCTGGGGCCATACTGGTTAGATAAAGTAACTAATTGTGTAATTTTAGAGGCTACCTCGTATGGTAGAGGACGAGGATTCATTATGATTAAATTAATAATTAAGCTAACAAGAGATTCTAACATATAGTCGTCTTATGTATCAGATGTTTGGCTGTTGGCTATAGCGCAGCCATTTGATAATGATGATGGAGGGTCAACTACAATATTATTATGTGCTCTATCATAGGACTTACCTAGCTCTTTTAAATAAGATGAGGTACGACTACTTCTAGGTTGTGATCTTTTAGAAAGACAGCGGACAGTCTGAGCTAGCATACAAGATTATGAATGTGATAAAATCCAGGGATGAGACCAGTAGGCAATGACTCTTGCAAAACATCAGAGTATAGACGGGTGACTTTTGGGAATTGAGAAGCAGCTTCCTCATAGAAAACATTATGTCTTGCCATTCCGATTTTGATAGATTTTTGTCTCTCTTGTCAAGCATTTGTTAATAGCGAAATACTTTCCTGAGCAGTGTAAGTATGTGCAATCTATTTCCTTTTTTTAGTTGTGGAACTATCCCTTAAATTATCTTTAGTATAGTGGCAACAACTGGGTTTTGATCTGAACTGCACTCTAGTGTGGCCAAATCTAATACAACCATGGCATTGGATGGTCAGATAATGATAAATCTCTACAAGGAGAGATGTATAATACAAAGATACTTTAGAAGGCGATGTCTGCCCTTGAATTGTTACTGCTACAGACTTTGTAGGAATCCATTTATTTCCTTCACTTATATTTCACTAATATTTTTCCTATTGAGATGCCTAGTTATTTAAACTTCTCCACAGCCACCAGAGAGTTTCATTGACTCCACAAAACTCAGACATGGGAATATCTGTAGGCACTTGGCGTACAATTCGCATACGTTGGAATCACTGCTGAATATTTGGACATTGCTAAAATGGGTGAGTTCAGAAAATTATTGGCAACATTTGCAGAGGTAAATCCAATTGATATTTTATGATACATCTATATACACCATTTCAATAGAGGCTGATGCAGGTTCCGGTACTGTGATGGTTTTCTTTGCCAGTAATTGCTCATCGGTAATCAAACGTCGTTTAGTAGCGGCGGTAGCTACTACTACTTGATCTTGTGGATCAAGTGGTTTAGGATCGGCATCCATGGTCGAAAAATTTGATGAGTTAAAATGCCCTAATTCAATTATAATAATGAAAATTTACCAACATCCACCAGTTTATCACAATCTACAACTAAATGAATGCAAATGTTATTTTTTTGAAAAAAAAAAATTACTATCAAACTGTCAAAATACTCCAACACGTTTGCTTGCTAATGCTTTCGAACGCAGAATCATCTTGTGTTCATTAAATGTTTGTGACGTCTTGCGACGAAATAATTATAGTTTAAAAAGCTAAAAAACACGCTTACAAGCTGACAGACCAAATGACAGAAGTTTCGAATTTCGCGCATGCGTAGTTCGCATACTAGCTCTGTCTCCCCTGCTCTTATGCAAAGGATACTGTGCGGGACGGGCCTTCAGACAAATGTGTTCTAGTCGGCTGACGTCCCGGTTGGTCGCTGGTTCGGTGGTTTATGTGGACTGTATGTGTGGACTGTATCTTCGGGTTCGGTTCCCTACTGGCGGGTTTCAGTGAAGAAATAAAACGATCGATTTTGCAGTAACTTGCACATCGGACGAATATTACACCGTTGCTGCTTAGCCCCTGAATGTTAATGCTTGAAGTTCGCTATTTCTTCATACTATTTCTTCATATCATTACTTCATACTATGGTTTCAAGCTTCCATCGCGCGCCGCTAGGTGTCTTCGGTAGTCTATGCTACTATGTGTTCATTAAACGAGAGGCTTAGGCACCTTGAGGTGTTACCGTAACGACAGCCGCGAGGCTGTTAGCGTAAACGGTTGTCGCATTCGTCCGATATGTGCTATGATTTTATTGAACAATTAACTATAACGCTAAGACTATTACAGATATGCTTACATTCTATATACTATTCTATTTATCTAAGATACATCTATCTGTTTCAGTAGTGGCTGCGACCCTAGGTAGTAAAATAGGCTTTATACAAGCACTAAAAACTATTATTTTATACTATCAGCATTGTTTTTCTATCTTTATTAGGCTATATCTCGCAAGTTATAATACCTAGGGTGTTGGTTCTTACTGCGTTCGATAGGTCCTAGCGTATATTTCAATAAAATACCAAGAATATTTATGTTTATTGCAAATTTGACACTATAAACAACAAAAATTACAACGTAACCAAGTACAATTATGTTTTTACATAAATTAAGAAAAACAAACAGTTATAGGCTATTTTAACACAATTTTTACTACAATATAACGTATAATTAATTTACTTTAATGTTCATTACTCACATTGTTTATTTAGCACTGTACACATTAATTCGTAATGTTTACATCTTACGAATTTCGCTATGTATTTGGAGCGCCCTGATTGGTCGATATTCGTTACACACTCCTATCTGGCGATACACTTTGAGTTATTTAATTTTCACGGTATTCTTATCACTATACTTATTCTCAAAATTCACTATTATGTTTACATTTACATCCTCCCGACCTGCACCCGGTTGGGAGGGACACGCACCACACACAACCCAGGGTTCACCTCACCCAGGGCGCTAGGTTTAACACTTTTCCCGCGAACGTTTTTTCCACCAGCCCACGATGGCGGAAAAAACTATTACAATTGACGCCCTTCTGGCAATCCCAGAGATTCAAGCCTATATTGCCCAACATTTTGGAGCAATAACAATCTTACCACCCCAGCCTCAACGCGCTCCTACTACCGCCCTGCCGCTTGAGCCGGAATTACCGACCATCAGCACGGCGATGGAAACGGAATCACCCCCGTCCTCCTCAGCCTCATCGTCCTCCTCCTCCGAGTCGGAAGATTCGCCCAATGAGGGCTCATTTACAGTAGTTCGCTCCCGCAAGCGGAGCAAAAAGGTAAAGGTCAACAAAGAGGCTCCCTCTAAGGCCCCAAAAATTAAGCCGACTGACTCGGCAAAAACACCCGCTGCAGCCCCGTCTGCAACGACTGCCACGGCCGCCTCGGTCCCCCCAGTCGTCTCGCAGGCCACCCCTACCTCTGTCCCATCTTCCACGGACAGCAACACCGTCGCTCCACAGACGGTCAAAAAACCACTGGCTCCGCCGTCCCTATATATCAGGGACAAGGAGAAGTGGCTAACCATCTCCGCTTGGCTAAACACCAATCGCATAAATTATAAATCGGCTAAATCCACGCCCCAAGGCATACGAGTGGACCTTCACTCATCAGCCGACCACCGCACCGTGTCAAGCATGCTAGGGAATCAACAGATTCCCTACCATACATACACCCTCCCCGAAGCCAAACTTCTGCGTGCAGTTATACGCAATGTCCCGAGAGAAATCGACACTAAAGAGATCTTAGATTCTCTCAAAACCCAGGATCTGCCGGTTGTAGAAGTACACCGGATGATCCGGGGAAAGGGTCGTTACCCTCTTAACATGATACTCGTCTGCCTTACGAATAACGCAGAGGGTAAAGAAATCTACAAAATTAAGACCATCTGTGGCCTCTCTGGGGTCTCGGTAGAGCCCCCACACAAAAATGGTAATCTGGCACAGTGTCACAAGTGCCAAATGTATGGACACTCGTCCAAGAACTGTTTCGCCCGTCCTAGGTGCGTCAAGTGCCTAGGTGACCATCACACCGCCCAGTGTGAAAGGCTAAAGGACATCTCCCTCTGCAAAGAGCCACCTGCGTGTGTTCTCTGTGGAGAATACGGACACCCGGCCAACTACCGCGGCTGCCCAAGAGCGCCGAGGAGGCTAGTCCGCCAACCCAACACAAACGGCAAGGCCTTGTACTATAACAAGACCTTCGTCCCAGCCCCCTTACCAACCCATAATGCGTGGGCTCGCCCCCTGCTAACCAGCAAGGAGGCTTTCCCAACCTTGCCCAACAGGCAGCCCGCTGCCCCACCCGCACCATCTCAGCCCAAACCACCAATGATCGGGGCAAACCAGCCCACCGGTGGTAATCCCAAGCCCCCTCAGGGCGCCCCCCTTCCCATCGTCGTCGCTAAAAGCGCGCCCCCAAAAGCCCCCCAAGGACTAGATCCAGATCTAGCCCTGGTGGCCAACTTCGCGGCTCAAATCAATTTCGCGGAAATCCGCGAAATTGCAGCCGATCTTAGAAGGAACGAGGGAAACAACCTCGCCCTCCTTAATATAGCGATCAAATTCGCCCCCACGTTAGAGCGTCTAGGCTCACTAAAATTCAACTAAAATGGATAGGTACACTCCCGGCAGAGTTAAACCCAGACACCTCAAAGTAGGGACATTCAACGCTAATAGCCTTACCCAACAGAGGGATGAAGTAGGCACATTCCTTCGGGAACACCAACTCGACATCTTGTTAGTACAAGAAACGTTCTTAAAACCATTCAACAGGGACCCTAGAATCGCGAACTATAATATAGTTCGCAACGATAGGACAACCTCACCAATGGGCGGAACGCTTATCTACTACAAAAGGTCGCTGCATTGCACACCTGTGGATCCGCCCCCTCTGATGTACATTGAAGCTTCAATTTGCAGGCTAGCCCTCTCAGGCCATCAGCCTATCACCCTTGTATCCGCATATCTCTCTCCCAATAGAGAACATTCGAAACAGTTGGTTGAAAAAGATCTAAAAGCCTTGCTAGAATTGGGAGGCGCCGTCATCATTGGCGGTGACCTTAACGCCAAGAACACCTCTTGGAGCTGTCAAAGTTCCAATAAGAGGGGCAAGACTTTAGAGCTATTCGCTGACAGACTGGGATTTGATGTCATAGCGCCCATAGAGTCGACACACTTCCCCTTTAACGTTTCGCACAGGCCGGACATACTCGATATCTTTCTTCTCAAAAACATAAACCTCCGTTTATGTTCAATAGAAGTTCAACACGAGTTAGACTCAGATCACCGCCCGGTGACTCTGGAATTAGCCTCCCGCACCCCCGGCCCCTCAGGCCACAACAACGAAAGGACCAAGATAGCGACTGACTGGGCACGGCTAGAGAAAAATCTCAAGTCAACCTCGTCGGTCCACCTTGATCAAATTCCCAAAGACATTACGTCTAAGGAAGATACCTCTCAGGCGATCGACTCGCTCACAAGTCACGTGCAGTCGATAATGGACGACTGCTCGCGGCCGGTACCAGATACGAGCGATCGTAAATGGCGCCTGCCAGACGACGTCCGTGACTTGTTGAGACGGAAAAACGCCGCGACACGCGCTTATGACCGCTACCCTACGGAGGACAACCGTACCCGCCTACGGTCACTCCAGAGGGAGGTTAAACAAGCAATTAAAAAATTGAGACAGAGCAAATGGGACGCCATGATCGAGGAGCTAGAACCCTCTCACACAGCCTTTTGGCAGCTTTCCCGCTCACTCAAAAAAGACATCGTGTCCACTCTCCCTCCTCTCACCAGACCCAACCAGCCTCCGGCATTCATGGACGATGAAAAGTCAGAATGCCTGGCCGACTGCTTGGAGCTTCAGTGTACGCCGAGTACACTACACCCCGACGCCGCGAATCACCGCTTCATCGCCGACGAAGTGGAACGTCGTAACACTCTCTCGCGCTCGTTAGGAAACGACAGCCCCGATCAGCCAATCCCAGCAGTGACCACCGATGAGGTCGAATCGTTAGTCAGGGGTCTCAAAACCAGGAAAGCCCCAGGTTCGGACGGAATCTCAAATAAAGTCATTAAATTATTCCCCGCCCACTTGATAATTCTGTTGTGCTGCATCTTCAATGCAGCACTAAATAATAACATCTTTCCCGCGCAATGGAAAGAGGCCGTGGTAATAGGAATCCACAAACCCGGCAAGCGCCGTACCGAACCTAGTAGTTACCGCCCGATTAGTCTACTAAGAGGTCTAGGTAAGATCTACGAACGAATAGTTCTCAGTAGACTACGTATATTCGCCGAGGCTAACAACCTCGTTCCCGACGCACAGTTTGGCTTCCGAGCTAAACACAGCTGCGTACAACAAGTTCACCGTTTGGTAGAATACACAAGTAGTCAGTTCATCATGAACAGATATACGGGTGTATTATTCCTAGACGTAGCGAAAGCATTTGACAAGGTTTGGCATGAAGGCCTAATCTACAAACTCTATCTCCTCAAGATCCCTCACTACTTAATTCACATTATACATGACTACTTAAGTCATCGCAGCTTTCGCTACAGGGTGGAAGGGACGTTGTCGACCTCCCACCCAATCAAGGCCGGCGTCCCTCAGGGGTCGGTCCTCTCCCCATTTCTCTTCACGCTATACACTAGCGATATGCCCAAATTCAACCGGGTACATAAAGCGCTTTACGCTGATGACACCGCACTCTTTTGTGCTGGTAGATCCCCGACAACAGTAGCCAAGACTCTCCAAACAGCGGTTACCGCCCTAGCCAATTGGTTTAGGAAATGGAGATTAGAAATCAACCCCGAGAAGAGTCAGGCGGTCATGTTCATTAGACGAACTGCCCGTTCCTACTCTATCGATAGCATTCCCCCCCTTAAAATTTTCAATAAGCCGGTCACTTGGACCAGGCAGGCCAAATACTTGGGTGTGACCCTTGACGATCGACTCAGCTTCGCCCCTCACATAAAGCAAGTCCGCGCACGGGCAGCTTTTGTGATGGGCCGTCTCCACTGTCTACTTAACTCTAGGTCGCGTATGCCCTTGAGTAGCAAAGTCCGACTTTACACCACCTGCATACGGCCTATCATGACCTATGCCAGCGTGGTGTTCGCGCATGTTAAGCTACACAGGATCCACAGGCTACAGACACTACAAAATCGTTTCATGCGCCGAGCTACGGGAGCACCGTGGTTCATACGAAACGTCGATCTCCACATCGACCTCGAACTGCCGACCATCAAGCAGTTTATGAAACGGTGCTCTCAGAGCTACTTTGACTCTGCCATGACACACCCCAACCAACTAGTGGTTGGGGCGGCTTCCTATAGACCCTCCAAAATCTCCTCTATCCGACGTCCTCGTCACGTCCTCGACGAAGAGGACGACATTATCACACTCGCTCAACAAAGAGCCTACACGGCCCGCGAGGCCTTAACAAATAAATATCCGCGGTTCCGCCCTCGCCGTCGAGGTGCGAAACCGCGCCGCGCAAAAGTCACTATTAAAAACGTGGGCACGCCCACTTTGCCTCCAGCGACGCCCCAAGCCGAGGTCCGTTCCCCACAGGGGGAGCCCTTGGGCGATGTCGCTTAGCATACTTTTCTCCGGGTTGAGAGCCCTCAGCGCTCACCCATAGTCCGCGTCAAGCTGTCAAGGCCATCTGCGGCCAACAGCTGTACACACACAAAAAAAAAAAAAAAAAAAAAAAAAAAAAAAACACTATTATGTTACAGTTCGTTTTTTAAGCACTATCACGGTATTTTACACTTGTCGCGAACAGATACGATTACAAATTTCTAAATCCTGGCAAATCTAATCAGGATATTCGCCCATTTTGATCGAATTATTGCATTGTCATGGGCCTTTGACGAGTGTGCAAAGTTTAAATAAATTCTGTTTGTTCAAAGTGGGCCAAAATGACGTTCAAAGATTCCGTTACATACTAATATACTAACATACATACGTCTGAAGCTAATAAAAGCGTATTAAAAAAGTCGCTTAGTACTGTCATTAAAAAATAACACTATTACAAGAGACAGGGAACTGCACTTTAGTATAATGAGGTAAACATGAGATAATTATTATCACAACACTACAGAAAGTAAAGAAGAAATTTATGAATAATGTAATGGCACAATAGCGTTTATTATTTAAAAAAAACGTGTCTTTACGATAAATGAAGAGCTTTATTGTCTAGTCGTCCAGTGATGGCATGAAACAAAAAAAAAGCAAGAGATACACGTCCATAGGAGCTAAATTTCTATTGGCCGGGACTCCCCCGTGGGACCTGGAGGCGGAGATGCTCGCCGGATTGTATCGGCGGGTGACGGGTGTGCGAGCGGAGGGCGGTGAGATCTCGTTAAGGGAGCTCACCGCCTGGCGCGTCAACGCCCGCCGAGACGTCATTGCCCGTTGGGCAGTCCGGCTGGAAAGGCCTCGGTTCGGGGTGCGAACCGTGGAGGCCTTCCGGCCGGTGCTGATGCAGTGGTTGGAAAGGCGGCACGGGGTGCTCTCCTTCCGACTAGTGCAGGTGTTGACGGGGCATGGGAGCTTCGCCAAATACCTGCACAAGGTCGTAAGGAGGGAGAGTACACCGTCCTGCTACCACTGCGATTGCGACGAAGACACGGCGCGCCACACGCTCGAGGCCTGCGCGGCTTGGGCAGTGCAGCGCCGTGAACTCGTCGTAATCATCGGTGCCGATCTGACGCTGCCGGCCATCGCTAGGGCGATGGTCGACAGCGTCGGGAATTGGACGCGGTCGCAGCCTTCTGCGAGACAGTGATGTCGCAGAAGGAGGCGGCGGATCGTCTGCGCGTGGAGCGCAGCTTCGATGAGGAGATCCGCTGCCGGCGACTGGGGCGGCGTAGGCGCAACTATCTGCGCCTCATGCCGCCCTAGCCGAGGCCGTGGGTGACGTGACCGGGGATTAGTCCGTCACCCGCCGAGAGGCCGACCGCGTGAGGAAAGACCGACGTCCTCCCTGAGGGGGGGACGTCGGTCGATGGGAGGGTACCCCGCGTAGGGGATATTCCATCGGGCCAACCACTGACGACAAGTAAACCTGCTCCGGTGGTCGGCCCAATGACGAAGGCGAGGTGGTTTTCGGGTGGGTTGCGGGAGTTGCGTGCTTAAGCCCCTCTGTCGCCCCGGACGGAGTGGTGCGGAGGCGCGCCGACCGTGACCCACCCACAAAAAAAAAAAAAAGAGCTAAATTTGGAGAGATCTACTATATACATTCAATGCACAATCTTTTATTTAACTTAGATCGAATGACTTTATAGTTATACTAATTATTCTCATCTAATTGAGATAAGTTTTAAAACAAGTAACTTAGATAGTAATTTAACAATGGAAATAGCCTTAGAGATAGTCTTAAAATGATATCGGCTGCTAGTCATATGAAATCTTTATTCTCTGAAAGAACTTCGAGATTCTTAAGACTTGGGATTACTATAAAATATATTAAGATGTTTAAGGTTATAACTTCATTTTACTTATTACAATAAAAGTACAAGGTATTATTTTTAAATTTACGTATAATGCGAGAACAATCAACAAGATACAGCTGCGTATCCTAGGAGTTGCTCGCTTCGATCACTGTCAATTCGGATACCATCAGCTTTTGGACCCTTGTGAAGTACTTGGGCCTGGTACTCGACGGGCATGGGTGGTTCCGGGAGCATTTCCGTCGACTTATTCCACGGCTTGTAGTCGCGGCATCCGCTCTTTCTTGGCTGACCCAGCGCTACGTGCCGGCGCCGATGTGGGCGAACCCAGCGCTATGTGCCGACGGCTGTATGCGGGGGTGATCCGGTTGATGGCCCTATACGGCGCATCGGTGTGGACGGGCTCCCTGACCGTTCATCTGAGGGCGCTCTTGTGGTGTCCACAGAGCGTCATGGCGGTCAGGGCCATACGCGGATAACACATGGTGGTGACGGAGACAGCGTGCCTGTTGGCTGAGGTTACCCCGTGGTACCTCGCCTGAACGAAATGCTTGCCAAATTTTACCGGCGAGTATTGGAGACGCGGGCGGGGAGCGGCTCAGTCTCGCTGAGTGAGATGGCCGCCGGAGAGGCCCCGGTACGGTGTTTGGACAGTCGTAGCCTTACTGCCGGTGCTGAAGGAGTGGTTGGGTCGGCGGAGGAGTGTACGTCATCATACGGAGGTACACACAGCAGTAGATCATACGCTTGTAATTAAATTATTCATCGAATACAGCATGTGTTTTTATTTCATAGAAAAATGCCTGAAATTGTAACCGTACATATTTTTCCGTTCAATTTACTCATACGAAAATATCCCCTTGGCGGTTTTGTTTATATAAGAATTATAGTATAATACATTATTCTCGAACTCACTCGTTTATCTTTTCATAATTCTTAGTTCCACGTATGAAGAGATCAGATTATTAACGTCAATCGGACACAGTATCAAACCTTAAGCTTGTTGTTGACAACTCCTTGAGAAAGTCCTAGAAATCCTGAAGAGAACCACAACAATTTCGATTCGTCAACTTAAAATTTTGTATCTATACTTATACCATTGATTCAACGATATAGTATTATTATTACGCAATGAAGAAAAAGAGAATAAGAGTTTAAAGTGTTCATGCTTATATTTTTTTTATTGCCGACGGTGCTAAACTAGAAAACACACCTATGAACCTTTGCAATACCAGGGGCACACTTAGGCCGACACCCACGTGGAAGAAAATGCTCTTCTTAAACCTCATTTAAAGAAGAACATGTCATAGCGCTCGGGAAAGAGCAGCAGACAATTTATTCCAGAGGCTGCAATTACGTGAGCGAAATGATCGCTAGAAACGTACAGTTAAAGACAGTTTCGTGACGCGTTTCCAGATGAAATGGATGAATCCTGCTACGGTGTCGACTGGTACGTTGCTAAAACGGTGACAGTGGTACTAAGTCTACATAGTCTACAATAACAGAAATCGTATTAAATTTTTCGCTAATATATCTCATATGTTTTAATAAGAATACTAATATTTTATACGTTTAATAAATTGTGACGTATTTGTTGAGATTTATGTTCACTGTTTCGCTATTATGAGGGGGCACTGTTATGTTTTATAACCTATTAAACTTTACCAAATAGGCTATCTACATTTTATGTATCGTGCATAGTATAATAGGAGTGTTAAATAATTTCAATGAAAATCATAAACAGAAAACCGTAATTAGTCATCATTTCGGCTCATATACGTCTCATCGGCCTCAAGCCTTCTCCATAATGAGAGGGATATTGACCTACTGTACCACGCTGGTGAGATGGATTAGTACAGGGTTTTATTCCGAATTTTTCTTCTCATGCATAGATATTATACGTCCGTACGTATCCCTTAATCATTGTTCACATCTACGTGCAAGACAGAGTGGTGAATTGTATTCTTAATCCGTCACCAAATGGATAAAAATTAGTTAGGCTATTCATCATCATCATCGCGGCTCATATATGTTCCACTGCTAGAATCTACCCTCCTCCCCAAAAGGAGGGAAATTGACGTACTGTATACCATGTTGATATAGGGTTTTATTTCGAATTTTCCTTCTCTTGCTATATGCATTATTTCCCTTCATCGTCTTTTACATCCACGGGTAAAATAGGAAGTGGTGAATTATATTCTTACTTCAACACCACACAGAAATTCTTGGTAATTTCCTAACGATGTACCCTAAATTACTTATGCTACCAGCATGAGTGATGCTAATGGCATAAGTAATTTATGCTAAATCGTTAAGACATTTAGTACAGTCATTTGGTTGAAATAATAGAGGTTACCTGGAAAGTTTTCTGGGAGTTTTGAAAATTGGTAATTTTATAGATTTTGACGTGCTCTTTCCGAATTTCAACTTGCCACCTCGTATCTTCGCCGCTCGCGCCGCCATATTGGAAAAATGGCGCCTAAAATCAGTTTTTTGATAATAACTCCTTTCCCACGCCAGGAAAACATATTTATACACAAATATGAGCAGTTTAAAGTAAATATTACGCGTTATTTCCGTGTAGTGACGCAGTAAGAATACAATTCACCACTCCCTATCTTGCCCGTGGATGTCGTAAAAGACGACTAAGGGATACAATATGCATATAATATCTATACAAGAGAAAGAAATCTCGAAACAGAACCCTATATCAACATGTCTGACCAGCATGATATAGTAAGGTCAATCGCCCTCCTAATGTGGAGGATGTAGTGAGACGTATATGAGCTAAAAAGATGATAACGCGTTAGCGTTTATGTATAATGGTTTACGGCGCTCGTACGCCAAAACTATTGATTTTAGAAACAAAGGGTAAATAAATTGTAGAAAATTTCCTCTACAATTATTTTGTATAAATATGTTTTCCTGTAAAATGCGTGGGAAAGGAGTTATTATTAAAAAACTGCTTTTAGGCGCCATTTTTCCAATATGGCGGCGCGAGCGGTAAAGATACGAGGTGGCAAAGTTGAAATTCGGCAAGAGCACGTCAAAATCTATAAAATTGCCAGTTTTCAAAAAAAACTGCCGGAAAACTTTCCAGGTAAAAATACCAAATGACTGGACTAATTACCACGTAATGTTTATATTTTCTCATTATTCCAAGAATGTTTGACCTTATTGTATTCGGTAAATAATTGCATGAGGTTAAGTGTGCATTTTCCGTGTAGTGACGGAGTGAGAATACAACTCATCTTGCACGTGGACGTCGTAAAAGGCGAGTATAGGATGTACTATGCACATAACATCTGTGCAAGAGAAGGAAAACTCGTAATGAAACGGTATACCAACATGTCTGATCAGCATAGTATAGTAGGTCAAATTCCCTCCCATTGTGGAGGAGGCCCGAGTCCAACAGTGGGACGTATGTGGGGTGCGATGAAATGTGCTTATGTTATAATTGCTTTAATAAATATAAAAGTTCAAAAAAACTAAAAAAATACGCTTAAATCGCTAATCCTGATTATCCTAGTAAGGATAACGAGTCAAACTGTTTAAAATATTGAATTGTCATCAGTCCTTAATAAGTATGCCAAATTTCGAGTTAATCCGATGTTTTGAAGGGGGTCAAAATCATGTTCAAAGATTCCGTTACATACTAACATACTAACATAGATACGTATGAAGCTAATTAAAGCGTATTAAAAAGAAATAACTACCCAGGCACGTTAAATGTATCACGAGTCTACAGTAACTAGATTTAAGTTAATTATTTTAGTTCTGCAAATATGGCACATACGACTTATGACTTTTAACCAAGTGTTTCATTCAGTGAGATATTTCGGCCATGAACTTATTGCTTACGAGTGAAGAATAACAACGAAGCCGCATGTCATCCAGTATAATACTGCAGTGTGACCTTCAAATTGTGCTTATGTTTTAACTGGTATCTACCAAGATCAAAGAGCATAAAAAGTCTTGAATACTAATAAATAACAGATAAATCAATGTTTTTTTATATTTATTGTATTATATTAAAAATATATAGTATGAAGTAAACTGCTTTGATGATTTATTCTTCTGGTTGGCAAACCGAGGATCGCCAGTCTCATTCAACTCTACGTCTTGGCTATAGCTCTTCCAATAAATTCTTCTTGCATAAATATGTACATTATACACACACACATAAACACTATTTATAAATTTTTCCAAGTAAGAATGATGCATAAATCTACGGATCTTGTTTAGAAAGCAACAACAGCATGAATAATCGCTCGCAAATATAGGTAAATACTTATTCTTTTTCGACGAATTGCTGCAGGCCGAAATTCAATAAACAAAGCATTAAATCTATACTTACTTAATATTTCCCTGAAAATTTATTTTCTTTGAAGTAATTTAAAATTTTATATTATTTAAATTTGGTCTTTATGGTCTTTGGACAAATTTGACTTTATGGTTTATACTACTACTGATTTTTCATCCTACTATTATTTTTTTTTCACTTTTTATCATTTTTGAAGGCTTCGGCACTGGTCTATTAGTATATTGATCGCGAGAAAGATCTCATTTTTGACCTATAGTGTAATAGCTACCTGAGTTCGATATGCGCTTTGTGCTTCAGAAAATACCGAGCTTATTGTATTATACAGAAAATAGGAGGGGTAGATGGGATGGTCGAGGCAGTAGTCTCGAGGAACGAGGCGGCGGAGCGCGTACGCGAGGAACGTCTCCTCGACGACGCGAACCGCCGCCGCCGACTGGGGCGGCGCAGGCGCGAATACCTGCGCCTGATGTCGCCCGAGCCGAGGCCGCGGGTGAGTGGACCGGGGCGTTAGTCCGTCACCCACCGAGACCGACCGCGCGAGGAAAGACCGACGTCCCCTCCCCGAGGAGGGGACGTCGGTCGTGGAGAGGGTACTCTTAAAGGGGTATTCCGTCGGGCTGACCACTGACCACAAGTCATCCTGCACCGGTGGTCGGCCCAACGACGAAAGCGATGGTTCACGGGTGGGTTACGGGTGTACGGGTAATACCAAAAAGACACGAAAAGAAAGTAAGAAGTAAAACATTATTAAGTTTCCTGTTTGGAAATGATTATTTACAGTATAAAAATAGTATATCGTTAATATTGGCATAACTATACCATTTAAAGCCTGTGGCAAATTCATTAGATTGCCCCTGTCACTAATTATATATTATTATTTTATTAAAGTCTATATTCCGTGTGGTGACGGAGTAAGAATACAAACCACCAGTCCCTATCTTGCCCGTGGATGTCGTAAAAGACGACTAAGGGATATAATACGCATATAACATTTATGCAAGAGAAGTAAAACTCGAAATAAAACCCTATACCAGTCCTGTCTGACCAGCGTGGTATAGGTAAGGTCGATTGGCCGCCTGTTTTGGAGGAGGCTCGAGCGCAACAGTGGGACGTATATAAGCTGAAATGAATGAATGACCAATGAAATTACATAAGTAAATACTCAATAGTTTTGCTAAAACTATATGCATTTTATTTAAATATCTAATAATTAAACATTTCTGATGTTTAATTATCAGATATTTAAGTGTGGACGAGTATTAAGCGCGAGTATTAAACACATGAAATAAAATATTTTTTACGGTTTTTATAATTTATTGGTATTTTTTAATATGCCGACGTTTGGATTATTTTTCAGCATTCATAGTTCTTTTGTAAGTCCAGTCTTTAAATAATCAAATAAAAATACAAAAAGAGTGTGTGTGTACAAAGTACGCATATCAGAAGTGAAACTCCTTTATCATTTATCTTTTATCCTTCAACCTTCATCCTTCATCCTTTATCCTTCTTCCTTCATCTTTCATCCTCCATCCTCCATTCATCATCCTCCATCCTTCATCCTCTATCCTACATCCTCCATCCTTAATCCTACATCCTTCCTACTTTATCCTTCATCGTCCATCCTTCATCCTTCATTCTCCATCCTTCATCTTCCATCCTTCATCCTCTATCCTTTATCCTCCATCCTTCATCTTCCATCCTCTATCCTCTATCCTTCATCCTCCCTCCTCCATCCTTCATCCTCTATCCTTTATCTCATTGTCTCGCCAGCTTCATTCTACACATTTTTGTATTTGTGTCTCTTACCTGTCGTTTTTTCCGTTGCATCCGGTTTGAAATCACAACGATTCTAAAGAAGTTTCACTTCAATAAAATCTGTAAACATAGTTTTATTTCACACTTTATTTGCGTAAACATCATAAATCATTATATTTATATATACATAAAGCAAAAAGTTCCATCAAATTCTACATTGCTTACCAAAACTACAATCTGTAACTTTCCATATCTCTTTAATGGCTCTGAACATTGTGATTCATTTACCACAATTTGGTAAATTTACAAACTTTGATCTTGATAACTGGAGTGGGTTCAAGTTAGAAGTTGTTATGCTATGCGATAGCCATGAGTAGACCGATTTTTAGTATGAAAGTAATTTAAATTTCCCGTCCATTGTAATGTATACGTAAACTTATTATCTAAGGACAAGCAGAGATTTTTATTTATATTTTTCTTGCGTTTCTATGTTTTTGACGAGCTATAGCTCCATTACACGTTATCAGGTTTTCCAAAGTAAAAGCAGGGCGGTAGGCCCTTATAATGAATCTTAGTTCATGTTGCCGCAAAATATGTATATTAATAAATCTTAACAGGGCAGCGCACAGAATTTACATATATGTACTTTTTTTGTAACCCTTCATTTTATTAGTGGATATTTTGCGGAAAACAATCATTTTGGGAACATAATGATTTCTGATGTTTACGCGAGTATTATACATTTTAAATAAAACTACTTTACGGATTTTATCGCGTTTGTATTTGATTTTTGATTACCCGACGTTTCGAACACTTTACAGCGTTCATGATCACGGGTGGACTAAGATGTCTCACGTTCAACAAGTTATTGTTACTGCAGAAAATTTATAATTATCTACCCGATACAGAAATTAGTTATTAAATATTGACCCACATTTTGATACAAAATTTATTGCCAGTGTAAGAAGAAAATGATTCTATATGAAAAAATTATATTGTTTATGGTTAGTAATAATTAAACATTAAAATTAATAGTAATTATATTTAAAAAACTAAGTAATAATCTAGTATACTACCACCGGATCGGAACACGGTCACACTGAGAAAGATCCGGCAAGAAAACTCAGGTAACATGATGCTAAATTAAAGTTAATTTTGAAGACGGCTTACTTTATGTTACTAAAAAGTTTTAATTTATAAAATTATCTTTAGTTATTATTATTGTGGGTCAAATCTATACAATATGAGCTCACGGTGTCTTGCAGTCTTGTGGTGGTCTTTTTGGATTTGTTTTTAATAATGTTTATAACAGGATCCCAGCTTGATGGTAACACCCAGCCATCCTCTCTATTGAAATTTTTGTCTTTTTTAATCTCAATAGCCTCGCGTACCATTCTAGGCAGGTATCGGTGTTCTTTTGCGAGGATTTGTGGTTTGTCAAACCTGATGTTATGGTGGGCGCGGTCCTGACTATGTTCACAGACTGCAGACCTAGTGTCCCGGCGTTTCATTAACCACTACGCCATCTGTGCATATAATTAATAGAATAGTGTTTTATTTAAATATTGCAAATACAAAAACAAAGGATTTTCACATTTTTTCGTTACGCGCCATCTTTTTCTCGTCCCCACCACGGTCGATTCGAATAAAGAGTACTTTCTCCAGTGGAGTAGGGATAGCATGTCGTTTAAGCGGACATAAAGGGATAAAGGCTTAAAGGGATAAGGTGATACTGGGATAAGGGGATAAAGGGATAAACCCAAACTGGGCGTCCGACAGATCGGGCCCCGTGCCGACGAGGTGCCGCTCGATGCGGGCAGCTACTATCCTCTCCAGTAGCTTGCCCATATCATCGAGCAGCACGATAGGCCTGTAGGCCGATGGCGACTCCGGAGGCCGTCCCGGCTTCGGCAGGAGAACCAGCCTCCCCTCCTTCCAGCACCCAGGGAACCGCCCGGACGCTAAACACGCGTCGAACAGCTCCCTGAGGCGGGGACCCATATGGTCGAGGACCAGGGCCAACACACGGTTTGGAATACCGTCGGGCCTGGGGGCGGTGGATTTTCCGCGCATGCGCGCCACCGCCGCCCCCATCTCCGGTTCCGTGATGGGCGGAACACTGCCACCATCGCCCTCCCGGTTATTGTCTGGCGGCGCCATGACCGGGGGCGTGTGTTCCGCCCGTCGTGGGATCAGGTCCTCGACGACCCGGGTGAGGAGGCTGGGCTGGAGAGTCTCGGTGAGGGGCGGGCCCCGTGCGCGGAGCTTACTCAGCGCTGCGCCATAGGGGCGACCCCAGGGGTCACGGTCGAGACTCTCCAGCATCTCCCGCCGACTGGCGTCCTTGGCGGAACGGACGGCCAGCCTGAAGGCCGACCGCGCATTGCGGTAGCCCTCGTAAAGCTGGCCCTCCAGTTCCGCGCTGCGATTGCGCCGCCGGCTGCGGGTGTAGGCCCTCCGGGCGCGAATACACGCGGCCCAGAGATCCGCCAGCTCCCGGTACCACCAGTGGACAGCCGTCCTCGGGGGCAGACGCCGTACCCGGGGCATGGCCGCATCGCAGATCTGCGTCAACGCACTGCGGATGCGGCCAGCCTCGGCGTCCACCCCGTCCAACTGGTTGGCAGAGGACAGCCACGAGGGAACGATGGCTGCCTCCGCCAGCAGGTCCCGGTCTAAGCGACCCACAGCCCATCGCGGGAACGCAAGACGCCCCACCGTCCCCCCGTGACCCCTGCCGGGCGCCGGGATCGTCAGGGAGACTTCCATCCGGATATACCGGTGGTCCGACAAGGTCTCAACCTCCTCCTCGACGCACCAGCTCCCCACGCATGCGGCGACCTCAGGGCTAGCGAACGAAAGGTCCACTATCGATCTGCCCTGAGGTCGCACGCACGTATGCACCGAGCCTCTGTTCAGCAAACAGAGGCCTAGTGCCGCCGTCCAATCCTCGACCGCCCGTCCTCGGTCGTCCGTACGGGAGGACCCCCACGCCACGGACTTGGCGTTGAAGTCCCCCAATACGATCACCTGGCGCGGTGCCAATCGCCGTAACGAGGCTCTTAAGATGGTAAGGGAGACCCCGAAATCAGCCGCTCTCCAGGCAGGGGAGAGATATACTCCGAGGAGCGTAATCTCTCCCCAGTCCGCCGCGACGTATCCGACGCCCCTGTCCCTAAGGATCAGAGACGACGAAGGCCACGACGTGGAGGCGATGATTGCCACGGTACCGTCGGTGCTGCCCAGCCAATTTGGCCGGTCGGGCACCGCGTACGGCTCCGCGACTACGGCTACTCCTATCAACCACTCCGCCATGGCTTGCAGGAAAACGTCCTGCGCACCGGCGGAGTGGTTGAGATTGGCTTGGAGGAGACGGATGGATACGGGGTCCATTAACGGTCCGTATCCATCGTCACCTCCTCCGCGCTAACGGGCGATCGGGTCGCGCTCGGAGCGGGGGCTGGCCCGGTCGATGGGCCGTCCCGCCCCTTTGGGGCCGATGCCGGGGATCTGCAGTCCCCAGAGCCCATGCGGTGTTTGGCAGGCCTATTGCCTGCCGCACACGCGGGGCAGTGGGGCACCGCAGAGCACGATGCCGCCTGGTGTCCAGTTTGACCGCAACGGAAGCATAGCCCGCAGCAGTCAAAGCAGTTTTTGCATGTCGGTCGGGTATGCCCGACCGCCATGCAACTTATCCATGCACTTTATCAATTTTTTTTTTGTTTAGAAAACTCAAGATTCATGATTTGCATATCAAAATTATAAGATCAAACACAATCAGTATGCAAATATGGCATGGCTATGGTCAATACTGATTTTCCTTTATCTCCCATTATTACGTCAAATCTCCCGAGAATAAACTGGCAACCCTGTTCAAAACCATTAATTTAAAAATGTCGATATAAAAAATCATGATATCTTGAAAGAATGTATTAAAATAACAAAACTTACCGATGAAAAGTGATTTTGATATTGTTATAAGGTTTTCCCACATAATTGCGACACAGTTTGACAGCGCACACGGGCATATTATTACTTTTTTCACGAGCACGTTACCGCGTTGTAGTTCAAATGACACTGATGTAAGGAACAAGCGTGTCTACTTAATATAGTAGACATCATTTGGGCCGTTTTGTACGGCAAATGAGCCATCTAGACGTGTAAATAATCAAAGTAATGTTCATGGTCATAGTCCCATGCCGACCGGTTCAGTAGTTTTCAAGTTTATTGCGATGGCAAAAAAGCTTTTGCTTGCATATATTATCTTTATATATAAATTTCTTGTGTACGTGTGTATGTCACTAAACTCTTCCTAAACGGCTGAACCGATGTTCGTGAAATTTTTTGTGTGTATTCAAGGGGATTCGAGAATGGTTTAGATTCACAATTAGACTCGGTAACTAGCGTGGCGCTGCTGTCGATTTCAAGGGGAATTCCTTTTATTTTATTTGAACACTAGCAACCCGCCCTGGCTTCGCTTCAGTTTCTGTCGCCTTATCCCCGTAGTTCCCGTTCCCATGGGAATACCGAGATAAAATATAGCCTAGTTTACTCCCTGATATTATAGCTTTCCATTGGTGAAAGAATTTTTTAAATCGGTCCAGCCGTGTTGAAGATTACCCGGAACAAACAGACAGACAAAAAAAATATGAAGTGATTTTTAGGCATATGTATAGTGCAAATAACCGTGTGAGCATGAAAAAGACCTATTATTTTGACATTACATACAGACACTCCAATTTTATTTATTGGTATAGACAACAACGGCTGTTGGATCGGCTAGTATGTATATAGATTTTAATATCATGTAATGTTATTGTATCTATCATCAGCTATTAAAAGATTATTTACTTAATGTAAGCTGATTTTGTAATAAAAAAATGAGAAATGATTTTTGGTTTCTTAAAATTTATCATTTAATTTGGAAAATCTGCCAATTTTGGTGTATATTTCAAGAATTTTTTATGCAGGCCGGTCCCTACTTATAACCTACTGTGCGACCTTTCTTCTTTTTAGAACTGCCTCCTTGGTCAGTTGGTGCTTGCTCAGCGGGTTAATCTTTGGAATACCAGCAGTTGGCACAATTCCAGACTTAGTACTAATTACTATTAGACAATATTGCGGGTAGCCAAGTGTCATCAGTCCATCCATCGACGGACTAGTATCTGACGGCGATGACCGGGTCACCATTAGAGGTGCCCTCCATGATTTATTCCAAAACATTATTTTACGAGATAATGACATCACAAAAAGGTTTTCTTAAGCAATAACTTCACCTGGGCTGTTTAGACGAGCGCTAGGGGCTTTCATCCGATTCATACTATATAGTATACCTGAACGACTTTATGTTAGGTAACTTTATAACTACTATTGTTAATAAATCTACTTTATGGACTCCGCCCATGACCATGAACGCTGCAAAGTATAGGGAAACATCGGACAATCAAAAATTAAATACAAAGGCGATAAAATCCTTAGTTTTATTTACAACTAGCAACCCGCCCTCACTTCGCTTCGGTTTCAGTTGCCACCCGCGTAGTTGCCGTTCCCGTGGGAATACCATGATAAAATATAGCCTATATTATTGCCTGATATTATAGCTTTCCATTGGTGAAAGAATTTTTGAAATCGGCATAGTAGTTTTTGAGTTTATTCATTACAAACATACACACACACACACACACACACACACACACACACACACACAAAAATACAAATTTTTCCTCTTTATAATATTAGTGTACATGTGTAATATTCGCGTTAACATCAGATATTTTTATAACTACTAATTTGATACAGGGCATAAAATTATTTTTATTGCTAATGTATTTAAACTAATTCTTGACAGACTCTTGTTTCTAAAGGAATTCATTACTATCATATTTTATACTTGTAGTGAATTTATATCCACTAAATATGTATAGCGCAATGTCCCTTTCCTTTTATATTAATTGAATATTATACTAATTGAATCGATCGATGTTAACGTGCTAACGCTTCATTTGGTTTCAATTTCGAAGAGAGAAAATAAGTACTAAAGCTTTAGGCGATTCGAGGAAAGTGAATTCATTCATTGCGTAAGCGTGTTTTTTACTGGTGTGCATTGTTAATGGTACTTTAACGTAAGAAATCGGAAGAACAAGCAGTGGAAAGTGCTTACTGATGTCTGAAATTGCAAACGCGTTCGTTAGAGTCCGGAAATTGTTGGTTCGTCGAAGATGGGCCTGGAGCTGACGGGTCACGTGAGCTCATTATCCTGTCACGTGGCGAGCTCCAATTGCTCCCCGCAAAACGTCTCGCCTAGGCATCGTGTCGTGCAATGCAATTATAATTTGAAGCCCTACCATGAAACCATTTCTATGGTTCACGCGCATTTATAGTAATAAATAAGTTATGTTTTAGTTATAGATGTAGTTTCTCTTATTGCATATTATGATAAAAGAACCATTAAACTTATTTAAATTAAATGGAAATTGCTGCTGATTACTTTGAAATTGAAATGCTATTCTTAAAATCTTTAAACATATACATGTAATTGTGCTCAGAAAAACAAACGAAGCGAATTGATAATTAAGGATCATAGAGTTCACAGTAATATTCTTGTTTATTTTTTGATCTGATTCTCAGAGCGGGTATAAACGCGATAAGAGTTCTATAATTGATATCGTTTTTTGATGATACAAATTGAGTAGCAATCGTTATGAAAATCACTTATCACTTTATATTTTTTACTGCTGTGTGGTAGCGGCTTCGAATACTACCAACCCTTGCTTTGCTCGTGGGTGTCGTAAAAGACGACTAAGAGCCCTAGATTGACCCGGACCAACTCCATCTGGTACCATTTGGGTCAACGATTACATTCCCAAGGAGGGTTGACGTCAGGCAGGCGGCTGGTCATAAAAGTCATTGCCGAAACTTTTTGCAATATGTCAAAACAGATGACATATTGCGTCGACCCCAAGTAAATGGGATAAGAGCAAGATGATGATGATGACTTTATATTTTTTATGTACACTTTTAGACATTGAGCCTCGAGTTAAAAAGGAATAGGGTTTTATTTCGAGTTTTCTTAGATGTATGCGTATATCGTTTAGTCATCTTTTATGACACCCACGGGTAAGATGGGAGAGGGTGGTGAATTGTATTCTTAGTTAAGGATCATACCTCACTGATTTGATGCTATTGTATTTGTTTCCTTAATAGGTGAGAGAGAGAGAATAAATAGACCATGTTTTCTTCCCACGTAGCGACGTGATAAAATAATAGTAGTTACCGCCCCTTACTTACCCGTGGGAGTCGAAAAAATCGCTTGAGGATGTCATGAAGGAGAATGACAAGTAGCGTTCTTCTGGGAAATCTTTATCTTACTGCCTTTAATTATCTTACTGCCTTTGTCAACCCATTTGCCAAGCGTATCGATTACGATGCATGGTGTTCTTTAGAGGAGGCTTTAGTTTAGCAGTGGACGTCATAGGGCTGAATAATGATGATGGTCATGTCTTGTTTCTTCATATATAGAATGTGAATTATTCGTTTTCCGCGTGATGACAGCGTAAAAATATAGTTCTCTACTCCTTATCTTGTTGGTAGGTGTTATAAAAAAAAAAACGACTCCCTGATATCCCTTATCATCATCATCTTGCCCTTATCCCAATTACTTGGGGTCGACGCAATATGTCACCTTCTTCCATACGGTCTTATCAGACGTCATCTCTGCAGTCACTCCCAGATTATGCATGTCATGCCTCACGCAGTCCATCCATCTTTTCCTCGGTCTTCTTCTACCCCTAAGGGATATAGTATCCTTTTAATACAATACTACAGTGAAGGAAAACTCGAAAAAACAACTCTATATGCAACCCATCTGACCCGCGTGGTATAGTAGGTCCATTTCCCTTCAATTGTGGAGTAAGCTCGATTCCAGCAATAAGACGTATATGAGTTGCGTTGATGAGGATGAATTATTCGTATCTATTCAAGCATAGCAGATTAATTTTTTTTTTATTGCAAACGGTGGCAAACGAGCAAACAGTACACCTGATGGTAAGTGTTGCTGCTGCTCATGGACCTTTACAAGGCCGTTGCCTACCGCGAAGAAAGAGAAGGGAGTGTGAATGCGTGCATTGAGGCTCGGTGATACCAAGGGCACCACCAAAACCCTCCACATGCAATCACCCTCAGAAAATTGGGCTGCCGGCTCTCTCGCTCACCGAACGAAGCGCAGTAACAAATTGCTACTACTCAGACGTCGATTTTCTGCGAGAGCATGGTACTGCCCCGGACGGACCGGCCCGCGGCTGTAAACAGATAACTGTCGACAGTGTGGTCCTACCACTCCTAAAATTGATATTAGCTTTTAATGGATTCCTTAATCATGTCACACTATTACTAGTGACTACTCCTACTTACTAATACCTATTCTAATGGTCGCTCATTACGAATAGTTTGAATAAGAAAGTTCGATTAATAATACTCACATAATTTCGTCTTTATCATATATAACTTTGACTTTTATTATAAAAAATTAAGAGTTGACTTTTTAAAGTAGATAAAGTTAATGCTTCAACTTACTCAAATTTTATTGGGATTAACTTTTAAAATGATCAATCAAAAATTATCTAAAATTGAACTATGTTATAATGAAGCCAAAGTTTATAAGGGTTTGGAAATGTTTAGAAATTCCAAACCAATTTAAATACTCCATTGAATTCCAATAAAGTAAGAATTTGCAGGGTTTAGATAAGTCATTTTATGATTTAAATTATCGAGAAAATTACTTCGAGATAAATAATTCTCCTGAAACTAAATAAATAGTGGTAACTAGTTATTTATGTCTAGATAAAAAAAAGTGTAATCAAATCAAATGATTTATTCTGCATAAGCCCCTTAAGGGTACTTGCATATTGTCAAATTTATACACAGAAACAATCCAATAATCTACCACCGGATTGGAACGCAGCCACAAGCTGAGAAGATCCGGCAAGAAACTCAGGGCTGTCATTTTTTTTTAATCTTTTAAATATATATAATTGTATACTTCGTGCAACATTTGGTATTAGCTCCAGTGTGATGCCCTTCGAAATTGTATGAATTTCAAATTTTAGTACAAAGAATAAAAATTAAACAAAAAGGAAAATATGGCTTAACCAGATTCCACAAGCAGCACCCGATCACCAGTTATCTTTTAGAGTAGCTATTATTTTATTAAAATAATATCAGCATTTTTTACACTTTTTTATACAGCGGCTTGAGTGAGGTTCTGGTATTGCTGAAGTCCATAAGCAGCAAGGAACCCTTACCTAGTTACTCATATTCTCCTTTCTTTGAGTTTAGTTTTCATAGTTCTTAGTGAAAGGTACTGGTCTCGAGTTAACAGTTACCATTTACGTAGCCACGCGGAATTAAGACGTGCTGTTGAATGATGCAAGTTCTATTACGAAGTGTTTTAAACTGAAGTCCTATAAAACAATCATCCAAGAATTTTCTTAAAATCTTTATTTTTATGCTACTATAAATAAATGCATTGGCATATTTCCATGTTTGGTATCGTATAAAGTTTATCCTGGCTGTGAATAAAACCCATTACGTTAGGTGTGGGCGGTGGATGCTTAGACAGCAATAATAAATGTGCTTAAATATATATATTTTTTAACTATTGAATATACATTCATTTTCTGAAAGTGAATTGCTTTCTAGTTAATTAGATACACAAACTTAAATTTAGTATTATAAATAGATTCTTAACGTCTGGTGAGTGTCCGAGTCACTGTTTGTAAATAAAGGGTACAACTACCTAATAGAATAAAACTTCACAAACGCTTAATTTTTGGAGATATTGAATGCAATCTGATCTTAAGGAAGAAAAGTAGTTAAACAAGGCCTAACAAAATGTGTAATTAAAACCAAGAATCCAAACAATAGCTAAGACAATCGAGCGAAGACTTATAAAAGACGCTGATCTTGGGTTTCAATACGTTGATAGCATTAATTACGTTTTAGCCCGCAGTTATTTAAGTAAAAAATAATTTGTGTCTTCTAATGTCCGAATGTTTCCAAAAATCCCTGCAATGCTAGGATTTATTCGTTAATGCAGAATATTGTTAAATAAAAATGTAATTTCGTGACACTAAGCGTAAGTACAAATTAGCCAAGTCAACTACAGATTATACAGAATGTTTTTAAGTAAAATAAAAAATAATTTTATTAAAGAATATATTGCATTCGTGCAAAAAATTCTTAAAAAAAATCCTTATCATTGATACCATATCTGATCGATGGCCCTGTACGGCGCACCGGTGTAGGCACGGTCCCTGACCGTCCGTCTGAGGGCTCTCTCGTGGCGTCCACAGAGGGCCGTGGCGGTCAGGGCCATACGTGGCTACCGCACGGTGGTGACAGAGGCAGCGTGCCTCTTGGCCGGAACTCCTACCTGGAGGCGGAGATGCTCGCCGAGCTTTACCGGCGGGTGTCAGAGACGCGAGCCGGAGGCGACATAGTCTCCATCAAGGAGATTGCCACCTGGCAGGTCGATGCCCGCCAAGACGTCATTGCCCGTTGGGCAGTCTGGCTGAAGAGGTCTCGGTAAGGTATCAGGACAGTCGAGGCCTTCTCCGGCCGGTGATGATGGAGTGGTTGGGTCGGCAGGATAGGGTGCTTTCCTTGCGACTGGTGCAGATATTGACGGGGCACGGTAGCTTCGCCAAGTACAGGGTCGTTAGGAAGGAAAGCACACCGCCCTGCCACCACTACAATTGCGACGAGGACACGTCGTAGGACACGCTCGAGGTGTGTGCCACGTGAGCAGAGCAGCGCCGTGAACTCGACGCAATCATCGGTGCTGACCTGACGCTGCCGACCATCGTTAGGGAGATGCTCAGAAGCGACAGGAACTCGGACGCAGTCGTCGCCTTCTGTGAGGCCATCATCTTACGGATGGAGGCAGCGGATCGTGCGAGAGGAACTCCTCTTCGGTGACACGCCGACGACTCGGGCGGCGCAGACGTGAGTAGCTGATTGCGCCCTAGCCGAGGCCGCGGTTGACCGGACCGAGGATTTTAGTCCGTCACCCGCAGAGAGGCTGACCGCACGACGGCGACCGACGTCCCGGGACAGGAACGTCGAGAGGCGAGGGTACCCGAAAGGGTATTCCGTCGGGCCGACCACTGAAGACAAGAAACTCGGCACTGGTGGTCGGCCTAACGACGAAGGCGACTTGGGTACGGGTGGATTGTAGGTCCACGCGCCGTCCTTTCGTCACCCCGGATGGAATGGATGGCGAGTGCGCTTACCATAGAAAAAAATAGATAGACAAATATTAAAAAAAAAACATTTTATTCGTAGAAAGTCAACAGCAGTATAATCACATTAGATTCTAAATGCTCACCATTGGTGATATACTAGTTTTATTTAATATGATATTCCGTGTAGTGACGAAGTAAGAATACAATTCACCACGCCATTTCTTGCCCATGGATGTCGTCAAAGAGGACGCCAAAGAAGTCTCTTAAGATAGAAAACGCATATAACATATGTGCAAGAGAAGGAAAGTCCGTAATGGATTGATGAAAGGTTTTAGTGACACACATCTTCTTTCTTCGACACAGGTGAAAATTTTATACTATTCCTCACTATGATATCAATAAGGATTTTTTTAAGAATCTTTTATACGAATGCAATATATTCTTTAATAAAATTATTCCATTACTATACCGAAAGTATGATTTTTGTTTTGAGTTGATTGTTTTTTAAGTCATATCAACTTAATTAAGTGACTTCGAAATGTTATTAAGCTTTTGTATTATAGATGAGATAGCCCATTAAAAAGTTTTAGCGGACTGACCCTTTGGCAGCCGTTTCTAAGGTTGACTTAAACTTTTATACTTGCAAATAGATTTTGAAATTTCTGTTTGATTCAAAGTTGTTATTTATTCTGTATTTAATATTCCATTGACTGCTCTGTATTTTGCATTATTGTTATTAAAGATTTTAAATCTGTTTGAGTTATTCAATTTCATATATATTTATTGAATCTAATCTGTTTATTGAACAAATCAGTTTCAGTATCTGCGCGTGGTGATGGGTAAGAATGCAAGGGCTATCACTCCCTTCCTTTCCTGTGAATATTATAAAAGCAAATATTACAAAATATAAGGGACGAGAGTGGGAATCCCGTATAATATAGGAATATAACGAGTCACCACCCTTAACTTTTCCGTGGAAGTAATAATAATTAGATGAGGGATAATTTTTTGTGTGGTTACGGAATAAGAATACAATTCGCCACTCCCTATCTTGCTTGTGGATGTCGTAAAAGACAACTGACGGATATACTTAATATGCATTTAAATGCGTATTATATTTTTTTTCTTGCATAGATGTCATCAACTATGCAAGAAAAGGAGAACTTGGAACTAAATCCTATACCAACCTGTCTGACCTGCGCGATGTAGTAAAATCAATTTCCCTTCTATTATGGAGGAACCTCGAGCCCAGCAGGGGGTCGGATATTGAGTCGAGATGATAATGATTATGATGAGGGATTAGGTGAATTAGCAGTTACACTTGCATATTACACTTGATACTTACGATGTAATTTGAGCCGTATTGTAGGTATTTTAACACGTTTATTAATTGCTTTGTATGTAATAACAATGTTTAATGTAAATTGTTTATCAAAGTTAACGTTTTTTTTATATCCGTAGGGATTTTGACGTAACTCAACAGATGTCGGTGTCCCTATTCTTCGCATTCCACTTTAGTTCAGTTATCTTCAAAATGTTTAAAGTACTTACATATTTTATTAATAAATGTATAATCTCAACTTAAATCAACTCTCTCTTAAATCTTTCAATCTTAAATTAAACACAAGTCATGTAGACATGTCCAACAACAGAAAAGCAATTCTCATACATCTACCAAGTCCCTAATTAATCTACCAGTGCAGATGTTGAGTGAGAACTGGTTGAGCAGTGCTGTCGCTGACACCAGTGGAACTAAGTTGGGCAAATCCAGCGGGCAATAACACAAGACCGTCACTTGCATGTACCAGCGTTATTAAAGAATATAGGAATGTGCAGATACGGTAATATGCATTAAAGAACAAAACAAAATAGGATTTAAAATACAAGGTGTCGATATATTAGTAGATACATTGACAAATTGAAGACATCAATAAGACTAAAATTGTCATGGAGCTTAATTTTTAAATACATTTATTTTTTTTTTCATTAAAATGAAAACCTTAGTTAAATACCCTAGTTGTATTTTCAGACAGTCCCGTTAAATTAAATATTGATAATTGATATTGATATTTTAACTTGAATATGCTATTATATTATTATCATTATAACTTATTTTCTATATATGTAATCTTATATATTAGAATATTTTTTTTTAATAGAAGTAGCAATGAAATGCCCGTTGTGCCAAAAGGATAAAAATACAGTTGTTGCCATCCTTTCTTGCTCGTGGGAGTCGTAAAAATCAGCTAAGGTTTCACCGGAAGAGCGAAAAAGGCGACAAAGTTCTTCTAAAGAGTTACAGATCTATCTTACTCTTGAGCCACGTTTACAAACTGTATTCTTTATAGATCGAATTACATGTAAGTTTGGATGACTTCCAGCTACCCGAACAAGATGGCCTCCGAAAAGGTACAGTACCATAGATCGATGTGGTCACGATTCAAAAGATTATTCAGAAGATCAAAGAGTATAATCGGTCTCAGTGTATAGAAACTGTTCAGCATTATGTTGAGATGAGTGGACCGTACCCGCCATTAAATCAACGGCATAAACATCACCTTCGATTTGCAGACAATATTGTCACTATGGCAAAATTAACGGAGGATCTTGGCTCGATTCTCAACGATCTCAGTAGAGTATTTCAACTAATGCGTGTTTACAAATAAACATGGACAACACGAAAGTCATATCAAATGTACACATTTGATTTGAATATCTTAGTATTAAGAATATAATAGTACATTTATTTTAAATACAATACATGTTTTTATTTGTATATCAATAACGAAACACATCAGAAAATTTAATGTTATATTGGAAAATAACCATGCTGGAAATCAAATATTCTTGATTATGAGTAAACAGAATAACAAGAATCTTGTTTTGATCTACTTTTACGTAACTTAGCTTTACAAATAACTAACGAATGAACGCGAACAAATTTTGAAATTAGTAAATACAAAGATAGCTTAATTAAATTATATCATAATGGTTTTATTCATTATATACTCATTTCTTTCATTATAGATTGTATTGAAGTCGGATTTCTAGTTTCAAAAGATACAAACATAGAACATTATTGTTCACAGAAAGACTGTCCCTTAACCTCAATGTAGTTACAAATTTACAGTCTTTCTTTATTGCAAACGGTGGAAAACAAGCAAAAAGTACACCTTATGGTAAGCGTTGCTGCCGCTCATGGACCTTTGCAAGGCCGCTGCCTACCACGAAGAAAGTGAAGGAAGTATAAATGCGTGCAATAAGGTTCGGTGATTCTAAAGGCATTACTAAAACCCATCACACGCAAACACCCTCAGAAGTTGGGCTTTCCGCTCTCTCCCTCACCGAACGAAGCACAGTAATAAATGGCTACTATTCGGACGTTGATTTGCCGCCAGATTGTGGTACTGCCCCGGACGGACCGGCCCGCGGCTGTAATCAGCCTCGAGCCGGTCCTATTACTTAAGTTTAGCTATAGATGTACAAGTATAGTTAAACTTAAGTAATTATAAAATTAAGTGCGAAATCCATATTACTCTAAAAGCAAAGAGTGTTTCGTTATACGCGCTTATCTTTAGGATTATCAGTTGGATTCTAAAAAATCTTATGGTATCCGGTAGTATGTTTATTAAGGAAGGCTCGATATATACCTAGAGCTGCTTCAAATTGAAGCCGAGCAATGTCTATAAAATGTTAGAAATCGAGCCGTGTAGTAATAATAGTCGCTAAGCGTTTTGCGCATTGGTATGACAGTTGTTGAGATAACAAAAATTGTGATTGCTTATATTATTAACGTTGATAGTATTATTAATGTCATGCGAGGTCGTGGGTGTTCAAAGAAAATAATATCGTTAAATTGGTGTGTAATATATTATATGTAGATATGTAGGCATGGTCGTTGGTACACCTAGTTAGGGAGCAATCATGCTGAAAAATAAAGATTTTGATGTGAAACATCTATAGGCGAGGATAAACCTGATTATTGGCGTGGCGTAAAGCGACACATGCCGTGGCGAGGCCTCGTCACGTTCTATGATAATTAATGTAGTTCCGACCAATTGTCACAGTAATATCATCAGAGGCCACGAATATTATAATACAATAATAACTATTATATTAGATTATTACAGAAATCGCTGATTAAAACAATTGTAATTGTAACTGTAATTTGAAATATTTTTGAATTTTTAATTCTTGTATCTGATGAAAATAAAAGTTTATTGAATAAAAATCATCATTTTCTGGTAAAATATCGTAATATTTCATATTATTTTCTATCGTAATCTGTTGGTGCATATATACTTGTGCAAAATAATTTCGATGTTTCACATCTGCCAGGACTCCTGAGCGACAGCTCACTTTTTTGATTACAAGTGAACAGAATAACAAGAATCTATAGGTACGTAAATTTACTTTGTAAACCAACGGAACCATGAGTACAAATGTTTAAATGAGCAAATAGTAAGCTAATATAATTATGTATGTTGTATATATACATATACCTACATTCGTTATATTCCCAGCTTGTTGAGATGGTTAGTCTAACCAGATTTCGTAGAATATTATTGTTCATGGAGCAACTAACATTAGACCTTGGCTAATTAAGTAAGGAGTAGTAAGTAACGAGATAAGGCCTTGTATTAAGAATATAATATTGTCTTGTTTGTATTTGTGGGCAACCTTTATGACTGTCACAGATGTTCATGACGGCCGTGACTTACGCGACGACTTAGCTTAATGTTCTAAATTACAAATTTTGTACTTCTCCGAGAATATTTTATAGAGCTTTGGATGGGCAACATCTATAGCCGCACCTAAAGCCGATTGCCGGCGTGGCGAGGCATCGCCATGCTATATGATCGTAAGTGTAGTTTCGGCCAATTGTCACAGTAATATTGTCAGAGGCATCGAATATAACTATTATATTATTAAAGAAATCACTGATTGTGGAATTGAGTTGTCAGAATTTGAAATATTTTAGAATTTTTAAGTTTTGTATTTAAGGAAAATAAGTGTTTATTGAATTAAAATCACCATTTTCTGGAAAAAATCGTAATATTTTGATTTATATATTATTCCAAATTAGATCTTGTCGTAATCTGTTCTTTGCATATATACATATATACTTGTTCACAATAATTTTGATGTTACATATCTGCCAGGCGCCCTGAGCGACGGCTTACTTTTTTTAAAATATGTGCCAGTTCTTCATCATCGATAGGAAAGGTGATTACGATTTACTACCATTGTGAGTTTGAAAAGTCACAGAATTGTTGGTCCAAATTTTTACAGGCATATTTTTATCTTTTTCACGCTTTCGTTGTTTTTAATTTTTATCTAAATAAATTACCTATAGCTAAGAATTGTTCTAGAAGTCTTCTGAAATATTTAGGTCAAGTGAGTTTGTATACCAACAATCCCCGTGGGAGACGTTATGGCTTATTTTGTGCGCAGTGGTAGTGCGCAGGTAAGTTAAGTAAGTTCAAGTACAATATGTACCGACTTTACGCTCATCGATTGCATCTAATGAAATTTATTATTAAGTATTTTGAGTATATTTATTACTAGCAACCCGCCCTCGCTTCGCTTTGGTTTCAGACGCCTTACCCGCATAGTTCCCGTTCCTGTGGGAATACCGAGATAAAATATGCCTATGCCCTGATATTATAGCTTTCCTTTGGTGAATTTTTCAAATCGGTTCGGTTTAAGCGTGAAAGCGTAATAAACAAACTTACTTTCGCATTTATAATATTAGTAAAGAAGTTATACTTCTTTGGCGTAACAAGACAGAATATTTCTCAAAATTTTATTTTTTCGCGTCATCTTAAGTTTATAGAAAAAACGATACTAAAAGAATAATAGAAAAACGATACTAATAGAAAAAGGTATTTAAAACATAGACAGTTTTATTGTGACGCATTATAAATTTGGCATCTGTGACAGTATGCTCGTGCATCGTAAAAATTTACTCTCATCGTTTCTTCTAACGCTGCCAAAAGAATATTTTTTTTAACTTAAAAGAAAATGCTTTATGGAAATAATTCCATTACCAGAAATTATTTATTAAGTCTTTTGGCATTTCTGTAATGTTTAGTCTATGATAGAATAAATGCAAGTGACTAACAGCTAGCTGACGGACTAGACAGGCTTCGCGGCTCCGACATTGATATACATGTTGTCTGTGGTTTATTGTAGTTTGAATTCTGTTAATAAATTGTTTGTTATTCAAACAATCTTAAATTTCGGTATTATACTAAAATTATTATTTTTTTGCATCATATAAAATACTATAATTATTGTTTTAGATTCCTGCAAAAAAATCTAATGAATCTAAAAAAATCTATGTAATGGTTTGGATATTTTGAAGCCCCAACAATTCCTTATGATGAAATTCTTGTTCATTGTGATTTTCAGAGAATTGGGCTTTTGAAAAAAACAAATATTTTCTATGTATTTTAAAACTTTATTAATAATAATATTGATATTTAATGGGGCAAACTTTAAAAAACATTTTTCAATTAATTATAAACAATTAAAAATTATCAAAATTTGAATAAAAATCACGTGACAATGAACGTGCTAAGACTGGCTAGCACAGTTGTGAAGACATAATGTTAAAGCTATTTTATAACAGTACAGTGTTTACAGCTATTACCCGTGACGTGACAATAATATTGGTAATTTACTGCTAAAAAACGATTTGTTGTTACTTATATTTAATTATTTAACAATGATAGCAGAATTAAATAGATCAAAACATTGTACTTATTATAAACTAGCAACCCGCCCTCGCTTCGCTTCGGTTTCAGTCACTTAAACCCGCGTAGTTCCTGTTCCCGTGGGAATACCGGGATAAAATGTAGCCTATGTTACTCCCTGATATTATAGCTTTCCATTGGTGAAAGAATTTTTGAAATCGGTTCGGTGGTTTAAGCGTGAAAGCGAACAAACAAACAAACAAACAAACATCCTTACTTTCGCATTTATAATATTAGTATGGATTGCAATGAGTGAAAACTAACATTATGACGTCACACCTGTTTGGAACAAATGTTCGGGAGCTGTCGGCGTGTTTTCGTCACTAGATTAAAAAAAATATTTTTATTTTGATATAACTTTTGAATTATTGCGAAACATAAACAAAAATAAATGTGATCTATATTTAAGTTTTATAACAAAACTATTTTTTTTTATTCCATTTATTACAAAAAAAGAATTATAACCCAATTATAGTTTTGTGATAAAAGATGCAGATTGGAACGATAAATAAGCTACATTTTTAACGTGTCTATTTTACTACAGATGTGGAAGTTAGATAAAACACAGAAGTGTGGTAATTGTATCATATAATCTCAAGCATCTACATTTTATAGCCTTCAAAAATATTGTATCAGGATCTTTTGGATGAGAGAGAGATAACGTTGGAGAGATAACAATTAAAAAAATTATATACTATACTGACCGAGCCTCGCACCATTTTAAAAACTGGGTAAGTGCAAGTCGGAGTCGCGCACAAAGCGTTCCGTACCATTATCTAGAAAAAAGGCCAAAAAAAAAACCATTTGTTGTATGGAAGCTCCCCTTTAATATTTATTTATTTTGGTTTTAGTATTTGTTGTTATAGCGGCAACAGAAATACATAATTTGTAAAAATTTCAACTTCTTGTGATACAGTCTGATGATGACAGACGAACGGACAGACAGCGAAGTCTTAGTAATAGGGTCCCTGTTTTACCTTTTGGGTACGAAACCCTAACAACTGACTTTATTATACTACAATAAAGAAGATTTTGATATCGACAGCGAAATGCCACATAGGAAATGACTCTGCCGTGGTCTTGGTGGGCACCTTAAAAGATTAGTGATATATGCAAACTTATAATAGAGAATAAGGCAATCACTACCCCTGTACAGTTCTATGAATGGGTGAAATTTGCTTTAACGTTTGTTTGTAACTGCTCTATATAGTGTTATCGCCAATCAAAAGGTGACTACATAAAGCAGGCTCTGTCAACATTTGTAGCTACGTATCGTCACGCTTGAGTGGTTTAATAGCGACAGACAGATATAAATAGAGGATCTCGCATAATTGGAGGGCATTCGGTGGTCACACATAACTCACAGTTAACAGAAGCAATGAAGAGGTATAATATTTGGATATTGCAAGTATATATTAAGGTTATGTTGCTAAGTGTGTATTTATGAAAATGTAACTGTGGAGATATACGTGTATACTGTATATAATTAGTCCATTAAAGTGTTACATTTTTTAGAGGACGCAATTTTATTTTTGGGACATGTGTGGGGGTCAATAGAAGCTTAACCCCACCCTAATCCCCCGGACAATGAATTAATATTTTAAGAATGTATTTACAATAAAAAAAGATCGTAAAACTAAATTATCGTAAAACTAGATAAATATTTCGTTTTGACCAGATTCTCATGAGCATTGACGAACCCGGTCAACTTTGGAGCGCTGTAATAGCGTTTTAAATGGACGAGGATTCGTCCGCCACCCGCAGAAAGGTCGGTTGCGAGAGGGTGACTCCATTGCCTTGTGGTAGGGGCATCGAAGAGGACAGTACCCATAAGGGTAATCCGCTGGGTCGGCTACGGATCTCAAGGAATCAGTGCCAGTGGTTAGCGATGGGGAGAGTATACAGTGGGTTATGGAGCCGTATGCTGCTCATCTGTCGCCCCGGACCACAAAAAAGGTCTTATAGTGGTTTTATACCTTTAATCCAACAGGTTATTGACATGAAAAGGACCTAAAATCTGTAATTTTTTTGCTATCTGCTTCATGTGAGATGCCTTACTTCATACACCATTTCGATGATTATTTTTTCCTCTAATAACGAAGTAAACATATGAAAGTTTTTTGAAATGTAAAATTCAATACATCATTTGGAGACAATTTGCACATTTTATGTGTCAGCAAAATTTCATAAAATAACTGTATCTGTATGTTAGTAAATCCTATAAATATTATTTCAAGTAAAAATGAAAATTGTAGTAGTTGTAAACTTCACCGAGTTACAAGAAAAGGAATAAAAAAATTCCTTATTCAATGCTTTGTAGTTTTTAGAGGCAGACTTTAGTGCGGTTACATTATACGCTTCATCGAGGGCGACGGTAAGGACCATGTACAACCTAAACCATCGGTGCATGTATTTCTCTACCGCCATGTGGGCGGGCCACCAGTACCAAACGTTGCCAAGTATTCGTACGGATCTTCTAGACAACATTTATTAGCATCATGTTTTGTAATACATATATCTTCATCAAAATAACGCTATTCGATGTTTTTTTAACTGTTCTAATAGTCCCTGAGATTAAAATATTCTAAGAAACAAACACTCTTCAAGTTTACAATTTTACTTGGCAATTTTCGATATTTTTTTGTGGAAATCTGCAACACAATTACGCTTCACGTTATATTTCTTTTCAAATTGTTTACGGCATTCTTAACTTGGATGTTATTAAAGAGAAAGTAGGCATTTGAATAGGGTGCGGTAGCGACCACTCGGCGGATAAGCTTATAAAACGTTGAATATGAAAATTTTCCTCACTTTCCAAATAAAAGCCAAGAGTTCATAAACGATTACGTCACAACGGTTGAAAAATGACTTTTAAAAACGACCACTTCACCGTCGCCGCTTTACTCAAGATGAATTGTTAAAAAATTGACGTTAAGATTAGAAATGATTTTCATTGTTATAGCCGGTGGAAGATTTTGTTAATTGCCTTATACATAATTATTATCATACAATATTACCATTTAATGTATTATTATTAAACTCCAAGAGTTTATTAATTTGCAATATAAGATTCTCCATCTAATATCTTTAAATGAGCAATTCTTGTATATTTCTATTTTCATATTCATATTCAATTCTAAGAATTTTCACAAGATTTAGTATACAAGAGGTTTGGGGGTCATCAAAACCATCTAGATAGGTTTCAATTGTAAAAAAATATTGTTTTATCAGTGTTTTCATACAATTAAAACATAAATCGAATTTCTTTTTTATGGTAATAAATTCTTCCTTTGTGAGAAAAACCATTATTGTCTGTATTTTTCAAAGAAAAATATATTTTACCTAAATAAACTCATTTGCAAAAAAAACGGGCGGTTTTGATTTTCATTCATATTTAAAAAGATACAATACCAAAAAGGTTTCAATCGTTTGTACACGTTACTGGCCGGTTTTAAAAATGCTGTGGTATTTAAAAAAGTACGTTCTAAATTCAATTTTTCATTTGATGTTCATTTTTACAGAAAACCCCTTTTTATCCTACATTTTTGGCGCGAAGTTCCAGAAGTTAACATCGACTTTCATAACTTTTATTCAATTTTTATCGATTAATTTCATATCCTTGACTGTCAAAGCTTTATTTAATGCTGTTTGGCTGTATCAAAAATGGTAGATAAAGTGGTAAAAGCTACCAAAATTATCGCGCTGCTTGAAGAGGGTTGCAGCCAATGTTTCGTGGCTAGGAGGCTAAATGTTAGTCGCTCGACAGTCCAAAGGACCTGGCAGCGATATCAGGAGACTGGTTCCGTCGAGAGAAGGCCTGGTTCTGGAAGAAAACCATGTACCCAACCACGGGATGATCGTTTTCTTGTGAGTCGCGCATTGAGAAATCGCAAATCTTCGTATGTGGATCTTAAGAACAACCTCCAAGAAGTAAGAAATGTGCATATTAGTCTATGGACGGTCAGGAGGAGGCTTCTCGCTGCCAATATACGCAGTCACCGCCCGGCCCGCGGCCCCAAATTACTCCGCGAGCACAGAGTTCACAGGCTTAGGTTCGCTAGAAATTGTGAATCATGGACTCAAGACGATTGGAATAGGGTTTTGTTCTCTGATGAAGCCAGGATATCTCTGTTCGGTGAAGATCGACGTCGGCGAGTGCTAAGAAGACAAGGAGAACGCTTTGCAGAGGCATGTTTCGAAGAAATCACACCTTATGGTGGGGGCTCTGTTATGTTTTGGGCAGGAATAAATTCAATGGATCGTACAGAGTTAGTCTTCATTGAAAACGGCTCACTGACTGGGCATCGATACATAACGGAAGTTCTAATTTCTCATGCACAACCCGCATTGGCCGCTCTAGGTGAAGACTCGATTTTTATGGACGACAATGCTCGCGCCCACCGATCCCGCGATGTTAATGCGTATGTGCAAGAGGTCGGCATTCGTCGTTTGGATTGGCCAGCTCGAAGTCCCGACCTCAATCCCATAGAGCATGTCTGGGACGTTCTGAAACGGCGTGTGAGATCAGTACACCCGGCTCCGCAGACCATCAGAGAGCTGAAGAATGTGATTACTGCGGAGTGGGAACGTATTCCGCAAGCAAGTATCCGGGATATACTCGCTAGCATGCCCAGACGAATTCAAGCTGTGATTTTAGCTAGAGGGGGTCACACTCGATACTAAACATTTATCTGCTTTTACTTTATTAAAGAAAAACAAACAAAAAAACTTTTTTATTTTTACTTCATGAGCATATGCACTACTAGCGAATATACACTACTAGCGAGGTTTAGCATTATTTCCCATAAATTGTATCTAAATTTTATGAAATACTGATGAAAACGATTATTTTCTTATTAATTTAGCAAATTGTGTGGATAAAACTACCTATAATTATCAAACAAAGAAATATTAACATTTGAAATGGTTCATTGCTTAGGTGCCCGTTTTTTTTGCAAATGAGTGTATATATTAAGCTATGCTTATGACCAAGCATATACGTTTCCAGCGATCATTTTTCCCACGTACGTGCAGGCTCTGGAATGAACTACCTGCTGCTGTGTTTCCCGAGCGCTATGACATGTCCCTCTTTAAACGAGGTTTAAGAAGACTAAGAAGAGCTTTTTCTTCACGGTAGGCAACGGCCTGGCTGTGCCCCTGGTAATGCAAAGGTCCATGTGCGGCAGCGTCACTTACCATCAGGTGTGCTGCCTGCTCGTTTGCCACCATCGGCAATTAAAAAAAAAACAATATATATATATATATATACGGTACTGATGTAAGATATACAAGGTTAAGGTACATATAATTCAGCACCCATTCTGTTGCGGTCTTCCTTGTAAAAGATGATTAATGAACTAAAGCACTTGTAGATATAAGATTACTGCAAGAGAAAAATGTCCAGAATAAACTGTAAGCAAATCTATCTCGCCCGTTTGCTATAGTTGATTTTTTTTCTATCGTAGAAGAAGTAGGATAGTATAGGGCCTGAACAAAAAGTTTTATTTCTTCGATACCGAGTTAGAACAATAGATATATTACTAGAGTCTGGTCAATCCTTACATTCCCGTGGTAGTTATAAAATCTGGCTAAGGCAGTGCCAGGCCAGTGGGTAGCAGAGCTTTGGCTTGGATAACTTATAAAATCAACTGATGTTGTCAACCCTCTTTTCGAGCATGGATATTATGGCTTCACAGCTTCATGGACCCAAGGCCATCAGTTGATGACAATAAGCTGATTAATGGATAAAAATTAAACACAGATAGTCTTTAAACTCACTTTGCATACCGTTAAAGAGTGAATTTGCAGATACTAATTTCAGGAAATGATATAATTGCCCCATTAGCTTTTTATTAAGATAATACATTTTTTGTCAACCATGATACAAAAGCTAACGCGGTAGTCCACAAAAGTAAAGCAGGTACGATGCACGATAGTCAACTGGCTACCTTGATACACAATCGATAAAGGTTAAGGACCATACCAGAGTTGTATTATTTATATGTACATAACGCTGCAATATAAAGAAGCTCTAATGTCTATAAAAATGCATAATTTGGGCGAAATGCTAACAATAGGACATCGTAAATCAATGTTTCTACACAATCGCCGTTATCATAGCAACTGCTGATATAACAAAAATCTTAATTGATGTATTATGGATGTTATTAGTACCTAAATAAAACTACTTAACGGATTTTATCGCGTTTGTATTCGACAAGTCATCGTTATTAGAGACATTTATGTCTGTAATAACAATGACTTGTTGGCCGAGAGACATCTTAGTCCGCCCGTGACCATGAATGCTGCAAAGTGCTCGAAACGTCAGGTAATCAAAAATCAAATACAAACGCGATAAAAGACGTAAAGTAGTTTTATTTAAAATGTGTAATACTCGCGGAAACATCTGAAATCATGAAGTTATTAGTATTGCCGTTATTATTAATACCATGGGACGGCTAAACTTTAATTATTTTATATTTGCCCTAAATTGAACTCACTTGTGGAGCGCATTCGTATATTCTAAGTAAGAAAAGCTGAGTATACAAATAGTTAAGTGTCCTTAAGAATTTGGGCTTAATTAAAATCATTTTATAGAATATGTATTTACATTTAGAACTATATTAAAAGTAAGTACATTAGCTATTGGCTTGAATGTGATTTTAATATTATTAAGGGGTTAATTATTGGGTCAATGCCTTTTTGAACAATAGAAAAAAAAATGAGCATAGTAAATCTTATCTCTATTCGATTTATGTAATTCTATTCTATACAAAAAAATAACATTAAAATGTCTATAAAAGTAACATTAAATTTGTATTGTTATTATAGCAGTTTTTAAATTTAATAAATAATTTTAATGAATCTAAAATAATGGTTACTATATACTTACAATGACAGATTGGAGGGTCAACAAAACAGGATTGCCATATAGGTGATATTTTTAAAAATAGATCTTTGTTGTTTTATAATAAGTAGTAATCATGGGATTTAGAAAACCAAAAAGTGCTAATTGAAGTTGCAAAGAATCCTTCTAGAACATATAAAAATTATCATTGAGTATACGCGTAAAATAATTTATTGAACAATGGTTGCTTTTATTGCGCGAGTCCGATTGATACTTAGTAGTACCTATATTATTTTAAATATTTGTATGCCATTAATCCAATTAATAAATAAAGTCAATAAGAAAGAAATGTTTAACAAAAAATAAAAAAAATACAACAAATATTTTTTTTTAGAGAATTTAGAAAGAGTAGATTTAAACTGATTAATATGATTATGTGTTTGTGTACTGTACCGACGTGTGTGAGTAAAGTCAGAAACAATGTGCGAGGGAGTGAAAATGACTAGCGCTGCCATTTATGATTCGTTTCTTTATTGGCGCGTGTTCAACATATATTACAAGAACTTAAATACATGTACAAACAAACACATGTATAACCAAAATAATATAGGTAATATCCTGTTCTATTTGTAACCTGCACCTTTGGTAGCCCATGAAACGTCAGGAATTATTCTGTGAAAGAATTTTTGAAATCGGTCCAGCCATTTTGAAGATTACCCGGAACAAACAGACAGACAAAAAAATATAAAGTGATTTTTAGGCATATGTATACTGCAAATAACCGTGTGAGCATGATAAAAGCCTATTATTTTGACATTATAAACAGACACTCCAATTTTATTTATTGGTATAGATTATCAGTTTCAGATAAAATGATGCGGGGAGGGATGGGTTAAGAATACAGCTAACCATCCCCTTTACAATAAAGCAATTCTTAATGGACGACGATGATGATAATAGTGACAGACAGTTTGATAAGAAAATGTGAGTTCTTATTCTAAATTTTTTTTTTGGTTACTGCCCGCCCAAACCTTTACATGAGGCTGAAGACACTGTGTGCAATCTCTAAACTTGCCTTACTATCTTTATCGTCACTTGGGCTGAGTGTAGGGAGTCTTTATCTGCGGTAGTTCGCTCGGACCCTGGGATATTAGGCCATGTATACTCCTTTTGTGGAAAGACCGTGTTGAGTAATGCAAATCGTTGAAGAAGAATTTATTTATTTATTTATTTACTATAAAACTTACATCTATCATTACAGGCAACAAGCCCAATGCGACAGAGTAGTGAACTATCTTAATTTATATTATACCTAGTGTTATGTTCTCAATATCTAAAAGAAAAAGAAATAAACAAGTCACTCTAAACAACAGAGGAAGTAAGCGGCCTTTGTGAATACGTTCAGTGAACACGAGAACAAATCTATTTGGTGGGAGAGTGTGTTAAGCACACGCAGCGCCCGCACCAACGGTGTGGACTGCAGGAGTTTGGTGCGCGCGTGGGGCACCGCCAGCAGCGGCGGCCACCGGCGACGACCTATGTATTCGTCTGGAACGCACAGCTGAACCTCCGACAAGATACCCGGATTGTGGATCTTACCGCGCATTACACCGAATATGTAGGTGGCAAGAGCTACTTCCCTTCTTACTTCGAGCCTGTTACATCCCACCATTCCCAGAATAAATAATGAAGGATACAGCAATGGATACCCAGGACACCATACTGCTTCATAAATAAAAACCTAAGGAACTTATTTTGTATGCGTTCTAACATTATTTTATATTTTTGTTTGTGTGGAGACCAAATGACCGCATTATTATAGCATATATTATATCCATAGATGGATGTATGGATAATAATAATACGTAATAGTACTAACTCGATCATATTTAGCTAGATTATTGAAGTTATGATATCTATGTGCTAGGTATATTACTATCGCATTCTCTCAGCCGTTAATACGCCCACAAATCATCAATAGATTGGGTACATTTATTACTTAGAAATGAAGCTATAGTTACTATAGACTATGTACATATATAAGCATATATAGTATTTGTCTATAAGCCTATATACCTATCTAATACTACAATTGATTTGTACAATTGAGTTTATAGTGCAGCGGGTATTTGTATAAAGCGCATTAGTAGATTAATGCTTATCTATATATATATATATATATATATATATATATATATATATATATATATATATATATATAGATAAGCATTAATCTACTAATGCTGTTTATACAAATATATTATATATATTATCTATATATACATATATATATATATATATATATATATATATTTATATATATAAAAGAAAGTCGTGTTAGTTACACCATTTATAATTCAATAACAGCTGTACCGATTTACCTGAAAATTGGCGGGGAGGTAGCTTAGAAACAGAAGACGGACATAGAATACTTTTTATCCCGTTCGATAGGGTTCCCGTGAGACTTGAAATAAAACGTCAAAGAGAATACACGTCACTATAAAACGTGGTATAACAAAAACGCATCCATCATGTAATAACAAAACGCAAATGACAGCTATAGACAGATTATATTTTCGGAAATTTAGAAAATATATTACGAAAAAAATTATGACGGTACGAAGTTCACCGGGTCGGTTAGTTTGTGATAAATGCGATTTGAAATTTATTACTTCATATTTTCCTTTACATTTCTTAGTACTTCTGTGTGGTGACGGAGTAAGAATACACCCCCCCCCCCCCTCTCTTGCCTGTAGGTATCGTTAAGGCGACTAGTGGATATTATATGCATATAACATCTATGCAAGAGAAGGGTAACTCTATAAAGAAAACTTTACCAAACCGTCTGTCTAGCTAGGTACAATAAGTCTATTGCCCTTGCACCCAACAGTATATAATACAGTAATATATAATTTGAAATGATGATAGATGACGTTATGAATTATATCTACGTCTCTGTACACGATTCAAGTTTACCTAAAAATGACACTCTTTTCGAAAATATATATTTATCACCTTTTTCCCCCACGCAACCTTTGAGATGCTATACCTTTAGACTTACAAGCTATACACTAATAAATAAATATAGCGATGGCTGGTATACTACAAATGTAGTATTGTTTGCAGATGACTTAAAAACCAACTAAGACCTTCACTGATCTAAATCAATTTTTACCTAGTACAGTCAATAAATATATTTCCAAAGACAGTTCAAATCAGGCAAGTAGTCCGTCGAAAAACTTAGAAAAATTTTATGCAGTATATGTGGTTTTCATTTACCTATGTTAGAGGATAGAGATTTTCTGCGCCGATTCCTTATAAGTTTTGTTAAAGACACGTGAATAACGACTGAGAAATAAATATGGCGCACCTCGTAACGCGAAGCGTTGAAATAGTGCTTTACTTAAACCTCAGCGAAATCGAGAAATGGCTCGAACTAGACATGTATCTACACTATTCCTATTACAATGATTGAATAATATGAAGATTATTGAATACTAGCAACCCGCCCTCGCTTCGCTTCGGTTTCAGTCGCTTTACCCGCGGCGTAGTTCCCGTTCCTGTGGGAATACCGGGATAAAATATAGCCTATGTTACTCCCTGATATTATAGCTTTCCATTGGTGAAAGAATTTTTCAAATTGGTTCGGTGGTTTAAGCGTGAAAGCGTTACAAACAAACAAACTAATATCCTTACTTTCGCATTTATAATATTAGTATGGATACTCATGTCTAGAAAAAACACTAGTTTTAAAACATTGATATTTACTGACACAAATTACAGTCGATCTGCGAATTTTTTTTTAAAGAGTGAGAGGTAGAGAGAGAGAGAGACAGTTCGTCTGGATAGCAAACTCGCAACAAGTAACAAAGGATCACTGCTTGTAAAATTAAGGTCTTTGTTAAGCTATACACTACCAAATGTCCTGCTATAAATGAGCAAAAGTTACCAACTAAAAGTACACGTAACACCAGTAGTAATTATTTACCACCATGTATGCAATTGCCTCGTCTGTCAACATTGGTGAGAAAAACCGAATAAATGGCAGTAGAAAAATATATCTTAGGATCCAAGCCTAACAAGTAAAATATAAACGGCCATAAACTTCTACTTATCGTAGTTTATAAGTATTTTCTGTGGCGTGTGAGCTCTTAGCGGGTGCTTAGTCCGATAAGCTGGATTAGTTCCGTAATGACATAGTGCTGAAAGTATCAGGAATTATACGTAGGTATACCCACAAAGCGGATTAACGATACACATATAACTCACAAATAATAATACTATATCTTTTACTAAGATGCGTCGTTTAATTCTGATTATATTTTATGTATTTCCCTATTACATTATTTTTTTTATTTTTAAACATATTCCTTTTCGTGATGTGATGGAATAAGAGTACAATTTACCCTATCTTTGCCGTGGATGTCGTAAAAGATGACTAATGGATATAATTTTCATATAATACCTATGCAAGAGATAGAAAATTCGAAATATAGTTATATTTTAACACGTCTGACAGCGCGGTGTAGTAGGTTTCTTTCATTTCTATCGTGGAGTAGGCTTGAGCCCAGTAGTGGGTGTGGTATTCCATCTTATTTAACCAATGTGGTTACGAGTTGAAAATTCAATATGTCACCACCGTTTAATTTCTTGTAGATGTCGTAAGAACCTGTAGTGGTAGACGACGGCAGCAGCATCTTGTCTAAAGGCATCCTGTCATCAATATCCTGGCTTACTTATAACACTAACAGTGATCATTAATCTACCTTAGAATCGCGGTGATTTTTTTTATTGCAAACGGCAAATGAGCAAACAGTACACCTGAAGTAAGTGTAAGAGTTTTGCCGCTCATGGATCTTTGCAAGGCAGCTACCTACCGCGAAGAAAGTGAAGGGAGTGTGATTGCGTACAATGAGGTTCAGTGATACTAAAGGCATCACTAAAACCCACCACACGTAAATACTCTCAGAAAGTTGAGCTTCTGACTCTCTCGCTCACCGAACGAAGCGCAGTAACACATAGCTAATACTCAGACGTTGAATTTCTGCGAGAGTGTGGTGTGGTAGGTACTACGCCGGACGGACCGACCCGCGGCAGTAGACAACTGTCAACAGTGTGGTCCTACCACTAAATTGATCTATTTACCACGCTGGTCAGACGTGTCGGTTTTGTTTCTACTTTTCTTCTCTTGCATAGATATTATATGCATATTATAATCCTTTAGTCGTCTTTTACGGCACTCACAGGTAAAATAGGGGGTGGTGAATTGTATTCTTACTCCGTCACCACATGGAAATATACATACATATTCTTTAAATCAGCTATACTCTAAGTGTGTTCCGCGGAACCCTAGGGTTCCGTGATACCTCTGTCGGGGTTCCGCAAGAATTTAGAAATAAAAAAATCAAAACACCTCTCTCTGGTCGCTCCGCAGCTGTGCGGACTCCGCGGCCGCGCGGAGACAAAACGCTATGAATGTTATTTATTTATTTATTTGTATTTGTATAAGCTTGTGTTACATTAGCTGGTACAATATCTCATAAGTTTGGTCTCAACAATTTTATACTTGTACAACGCGTTCGCTCTAAGTTTGCCGGTCTGTGGAATGCACGTACCCTCCCCCACGTGACAACAAAACTTATAATGTGTCATAGTTTTACCCAAATATCTAACGTACACAATTTTTATTGTTACAATTAAATAAAAAATTTCGAACGTCATACACTCATACCTATCGCCAGCGGCAAACTTAAAACGAGCGGGTAGTATACTTGTAAGCGCTCAGTCTCTTTGATAAAAGCCGCCTCTGAATTAGACGCTATAGTTGTCAACTAGCGACTTTCGTCTCTAACTTCAAAGGATAAAGTCGATATTGTTTACAACGCTATTTTTAAATTTCTGTTTTTATTTTTGCTTTTTGTTTATCAAAGGTGCCGACTCGAGTATTTTCGAGAATATTTGAGATCGAGTCTAGGACTAAGTATAAAAGCGGCGATCGCGCGTTGGCGTCGTCAGTTGATGATTAGCGTTCGGAGCGATAAGTTACTACCTACTTACAAGCTCGCTAGCGAGAAACTAGTGTTCATTGTTTTACTGCCTGCTGTATTCTGTTGTCTCAGTTTTATACATTTCTTCCCTGTAGGTTCTAAATTTAGTCTCTTATACGCAGTAACGATTGTGCATTATTTAAACCCCACTATCCTGACTTGTAACATTATAAATAAAGAAGAATGGAACGTTGGCTTAAAGGTGTTAAACCTGTTCCAACAACATCTTCTAATGACGCTGAATGTTCAAAAGCAATGCGCGCGGAGAATTTAGCAATCACCGATCCAGAAGATGATGCCACGAGTGCCACGACGTCAAGCTCGACGGTTTCAAAGACGAAAAAAAGGAAGTATGATGAATCTTATATCAGTTTCGGATTTGTTGATTCCAACGGCTCACCTCTCTGCATGCTCTGTAGTAAACTGCTTCCTAATAGTTCCATGGCACCTGCCAAATTGCGTCGACATTTAGAAACCGTACACCCCGAGACTAAAGACAAGAATAAAGAATTTTTTGTTCGCAAAAAAGATCAGTTATTAGAAAGTCAAAAAAATATGATGCATGTAACACAAACTACCAACGAAAAGGCCACGGAGGCATCATACTTAGTTAGCTATCGCATTGCACAAGCAGGTGAAGCGCACACTATCGCTGAGAAATTAATAAAACCATGTGTATTAGACATAACAAAATGTATGCTTGATGAAAAATCTGCAAAGCATCTTTCTACTGTTCCGCTATCAAACGATACTGTTTCACGACGAATCCATGATCTGGCAAGCTACGTCAAACAAGAACTAGTTACACGTCTACAAAATACACGATTCGCTTTGCAAATGGACGAGTCGACTGATGTCGCTGGTTTGGCTATCCTGCTGGTTATTGTGAGATATCCATATAAAAGTTCTTTTGAAGAAGACATGCTTATGTGTTCATCGCTGCTTACAAACACTACCGGGGAAGAAATTTTTAATAAAATAAATATATTTTTTGAAGAACATAATCTCAGTTGGAACAATTGCATTGACATTTGTACAGATGGGGCCAAGGCGATGACAGGTAAAACAGCAGGAGCAGTATCACGAATGAAAAATAAAGCGCCTAATTGTAGTTCCAGTCATTGTATTCTGCATAGACAAGCACTTGCGATGAAGCAAATGCCGTCTAATTTAAAATTAGTTATGGATGAAGCGGTAAAAATAATTAATTTTATCAAATCACGACCACTACAATCCCGATTGTTCTCATTATTGTGTGAAGATTATGGCAGCAAACATAAAACACTGCTGCTCCATACAGAAGTGCGATGGCTGTCTCGGGGAAAAACTTTAACAAGGCTATTTGAACTTAGAGCCGAGTTACAAATGTTTCTTTCAGCAGATACTTCTTTTAATTTGAAGGACCATTTGTATGATAAAACTTGGTTGTTCCGATTGTCTTTTATGGCGGATATCTTTCAAAAACTTAACGAATTAAATTTATCGTTGCAAGGTAAACAGACAACAGTGTTTCAGGCCTATAATAAAATAACTGCTTTTAAAAGAAAATTAGATTTTTGGATCATTTGCATTGGTAAGAAAGAAATAGAAAGTTTTACGTTACCCAGTGAGTTTGTTAGCGAAAACGACTCAGAAATGTTTGAAGATAATGTGTTTGAAGAATTGGTCCAATATCTCAGTTCGATGCGAGCATCTTTTGAAAAGTATTTTCCCGAAGAACACAATACAAAAATTAAAGTGTAGTACTTTTTTACCCAACTTGGAAAAGCTTGAAAACATGTCAAATGAGATATATGAATCTCTTTTAGAAATGTCATCAGACACAAGTATGGAGTCATTGTTCAAAACGACGCCTCTTAATGATTTTTGGTGCAGAATCCAAGATGAATATGCAATGCTTGGCCAAATGGCTCTGGATATTCTTCTCCCGTTCCCAACTACATATTTGTGCGAAACAGGATTCTCTACCTACGCAGCCACGAAAACAAAATATCGCAATAGACTGGACGCCGAAGCTGATATGAGACTCCAACTTTCTTCCATCAAACCTGATATCAAGCAATTGATGAAAAATAAAAAACAGTTTCATACCTCCCACTAGTTAGATTTTTTCTTTTTTAATGTTTTCTATTATTGTCCTTACCAAGTGGTGAAGTAAATAATAATTAGTAACTGATACATTGTACTTTTATTATGCTGATTAATATAGAATACACTTATAAAAATAATTGTTTTATTGTAGGGTTCCATCAAGTATTTTGCTTCCCAAAAGGGTTCCGTCATTTAAAAAGTTTGAGAACCACTGCTTTAAATAATTAATCGCAAATCGCTTAGCTGTGCCCCTGTTCTGGCAAAGGTTCATGAGCGGCAGCAAAATTTACCATCAGGTGTACTGTTTGCTCATCTGACACCCTTTGCAAAAAAAAAAATCCCTCCCCCCTATAGTGGAGGAGGCCCAAGCCCAACAGTGGAACATGTATAGGCTGATATGATGATGAAGATGATATATGTATTGTATATGTCATTTATTTCTGTGCTAAGCATATGAAATATATAGGCAAGGAATCGAACATGTTCTTCATTGAGAAGGAGGCTCTTAATCAGCAGTGGGCGCCTATATAAGGCAAACAAATTGTAGGTTTTAGTACAGCAATTAAAAGTAAAGAAACCTTTTTTATTTTAAATAATGCGTCAGTCGCGTTTTTTTATTTTTAGTGCTGTTTTAAAATGCCTAGCGATAAGAGTAAAGCAATGAGTCGCGTGACTACATTTTAAAAATTATGATCAATTTAACGTAGTTTATACCTACTTAAACGTTGTATTTCTTTTTTTATCTCTTTTAGTGTGGAGGTTTATTTTTAAAGGTATATAAATTTTTATATTTGCATTTAAATATACCTAGTTTCTTTTATACGATTCATTATTTTGATCAGAACTCTTGGCCAACGTCAGTTTTCATCACTACCAATGCAAATTCCTAATAAGTGGGTTGTCAAAGAAATAAACATTCCAACTAATTTTTGACCTTTACGCGAGTATTACACATTGTAAATAAAATAATTTTCGCGGCTTTTATCGTGTTTGTAAATGCAAATCCGTAAAATTAGTTTTACTTACAACATTCTGTTGTATTATAACACATATTCAAAAATCTATTATATGCAATACTTTCCGTGTGGTGACGGAGCAGTTCAATTCAGCACCCATTCTCCTGTCCGTGGATGTCGTAAAAGACGATTAAGGGACATAATATGCATATAATATCTATGCAAGAGAAGGCAATTCGAAACAAAACCCTATGAATGGTGTGGGCCTAGACCTAGTGGAGTCCACGGTTTTTCTAGGTATCACCATAGATGCGAAACTCCAGTGGGGGCCTCACAGCTTATGCTGTAAAGAAAATTCGAATGTTAACTGACATCGAAACGGCTAGAATAGTTTCTCTTATTTTCACAGCCTTATGTCATATGGCATACTACTTTGGGGATGCTCCTCGGATTTGAATACCATCTTTGTTCTCCAAAAACGGGCTGTTCGCGCTATTTATAATCTAGGTCCAAGAGCTTCACTTCGGGAAATGTTCAGAGAGATAAATATTCTAACTGTTGTATCACAATTCATATTCGAAAATCTTATGTATGTAAAAAAGAATTTTGAAAAATTTGAAAAGTACAGTAACATTCATCATGTAAACACTAGGCATAAGGATAATCTAGTAATTCATACTACTCGTCTACAAAGAATTAGTAGGTCTTTCACGGGGCAACGTATACGTTTTTACAATAAAACTACCTACAAAAGTGCGAGCCATGCCAATTAACATGTTTAAAAAAGCTATTAAGAGTAGACTTTGCAGCAAAGGCTATTACAAAATTTCGGATTATTTAGATGATAATACAGAGTGGTTATGAGCAGCTCCTCATTCAGCAATTAATGTTATTGTAATTGTTTTAAGGTTGTATAGCTTTAAGGTATTCCTAACTTGTAATATTTATAACATATTTTATTTTTATTTCTCTTACTCTTGTGATTGTACAGCGTAGCGTGTTTTGCCTGTCGAATTTTGATCTCTTTTGCATACCTGCTATAGTTCATAGTTTATTTTATAGTAGTAGTTTTTTTTATAGTAGGTATAGTAGTAGTTGTAGTTCGTTTTGTTTTTTTATTTATGGTTTGGTCATGCTCACTGAATAAGGTTCTGCTTGCGGTAGCTATGTGGGGCGGGTCGCTCCCTTCCCTCTAATTTGGTTGAGGAGAGCGATGGCTGCTCTAGTTAACTCGTGATCGGGTGCTGCTTGTGGGATCTGGTCCAGCCATATTTTCTTCCTTTCTTTATGCTTTAATTATATTTTTTGTCTTGTACTAAATCTTGAAAATTTATACATATATACAATTTCGAAGGGCATCACACTGAAGCTAATACCATATATGTTGTACGAAGCATAATATTATGTATATTTAAAGGATTAAGAAAAAAATGACTGCCCGCTGAGTTTCTTGCCGGATCTTCTCAGTTTGTGGCCGCGTTCCGATCCGGTGGTAGATTATTGTATTGTATTCAAACGTGTAAATTGACAATATGTAAGTGCCCTTAAGGGGCCTATGCAGAATAAATGATTTGATTTGATATACCAATCTGTTTGACCAGCATGGTAGGTCATAATCCCTATCCCAAAGTGGAGGAGGCTCTAGCCCAACAATGGGATATGTGGGCTGAGATGATGATGATTATACGTATGTAAAAAAATAAATTGCAAACACTAGGATAATGACAATAGTACTACTACTCCTTTTTTATGGGGTAATGTATATGCTTTTAAAATAACTAACCAAAGATAGCCGAAACATGCCATTGAATAATTTAATTTTTTTAGTGATATGGTTTTTATTTGGTGCGGGCTACTGTCATCGCACCCGCCGTCCGGCTCTGTCCAGCGCGACAGAGGGCGGCGCGCGGCCCCGTAACTCACCCGATAGCACGTAGCCTTCGTCGTCGGGCCGACCACCGTGCAGAGATTCTTGATTACAGTGGTCGGGCCGATGGAATACCCCGAGGGAGCACCCTCTCCCATTGACGTCCCCTTCCCGGGATGTCAGTCGCCAGCGCGTGGTTAGCCTCGCCGCGGATGACGGACGGAAATCCACGGTCCGGTCATCCACAGCCTCTGCTAGGGCGGCATCAGGCACAAATAGTGTATGGTATGGTATGGTCACATCTTGCCTAATTTGTACGGGGCGACGAAAGGCACGGCTCCCCATAATCTGCAATAAACATACCTTTCATACGCCATGTGGGCGAGCCGCCATTATCCGTCCTTGTCATCGATGGTAATTTCACCATCATCACATCAGCTCATACACGTCACGCTAGGCTCAGGCCTCATCCTAGGGGAAGGAAATTGACCTTCTATATATACCACGCTGCCCAGACGGGTTTGCTACAGAGTTTTGTATCGACTTTTCCTTCTCTTGCGTAGACATTTTATGCATAATATCGGGTTGACCGAGCTTCGCTCGGAATATTTTTGTTGTATTTTTGTCGAATTTATTTAGATAGGTATATACCCGAAACCTCTAGTATGCCAAGTTTCATCAAAATCGTTGGAGCCGTTTCCGAGATCCTGAAAAAAAAAAAAAAAAATATATATATATATATATATACAAGAATTGCTCGTTTAAAGATATATAAGATTATATCCCTTCGTCGTCTTTTACGGAAAGGGGGTGATGAATTGCATTCTTACTTCGTCACCACACGAAATTTCAAACCATCTACAATTTATTCAATTAAAAACAATAAAATCAAAATGTTCAAATTAAATATAGAAGAACAGTTTAATTATATATACAAGCACACATAAATTATTTAAAATATCTGGTTGACCGAGCTTCGCTCGGTATATTTTTGTCGTATTTTTGTCGAATTTATTTAGTATTATATATTAATAAAAAAAGAAAAATAAAATAATGAAAAAATTTCAAAAATTACAAAAAGAGAATAATAATAACACCAAGATTCGATCCCACGCTGTTTGAATGCAAACAAAAAGAAAACTGGCCAACTTCCCAACTGAGCTATTATAACTCTTGACGTTGACGGCGAAATTTGAATTCATATTCTTTTAAAATTTAATGTCATTGTATTGTTTTGTTAAAAACACCGACAAAATAACATTTTCTATAAATAAAACCTAGCTAGATCGATTTTTTGGCCTCGAAACCTCTAGTATGCCAAGTTTCATCGAAATCGTTAGAGCCGTTTCCGAGATTCTGAAAAAAAAAATATATATAGGTATATATATATACACAAGAATTACTCGTTTAAAGATATACAAGAATTGCTCGTTTAAAGGTATAAGATAAACAATATATAACGAAAATTTGAAATAACTAGCTCAAAATTTTGTTTTTCACGTATCAGACACCAGCTAATAAGAATATACATTATTGTTACTTATTAATGCGATTTCCCGCCATCTCTACAGCACTCCAGGGATCTGATATTAATAATTACTAACAAGAGATTTTCTTTGTCCTCGTCCATTAGAAGAACGTCATTTTGCTATTACCGTGAAATGAACGGCCCGCCATTTAAACGTAAATGCAGTACTTATTTTAAGAATTTTTGAAGCGTTCAGAAAAATATATCTAAAGAATTTTATACAGTCATCATCATCATCATCATCATCTCAGCCCATATACGTCCCACTGTTGGGCTCGGGCCTCCTCTATAATGGAAGGGTAATTGACCTACTATACCACGCTGGTCAGACGTGTTGGTATAGGGTTTTATTTCGAGTTTTCCTTCTCTCGCATAGATGTTATATGCATTTTATATCCCTTAGTCGTCTCGTACGATCACCTACGGGTAAGATAGGGGGTGGTCAATTATATTCTTACTCCGTCACCACACGGATAATATATATATATATATATAGATAATATATATATATATATTATACAGTATTTCTAAAAAAATATTATGTTACTTTATCAGAATTGTAACTGCATTGCAATTGAATTTGCTATCAAGAAAAAACTGTTGTATGATCTTTATGTATCTATTTATATATTTTTACAGTACGCGTTTTTTTTCTATTTCAACTAGCTTTTAAAGGGTTGAACGGGTTTGAATTCAATTTTGTGTGTATATTTTAACGATGTTTCGAAAATACAATTAGATTCGGTAGGTGGCGCTATTATCGGTATGTCTTCAATTTGATTTGCTGTATAATTGACAACATAATTTTAAACAGTACTTTTTAAAGTTATACTTCATTTAGTGCGGTTATTAGGGATAATGATGAGAGTAAATTTTAACGATCACGAAAAACCGGCACCCTGAAATTAGCTAGTCAACATTTTTAACAATGCGCGTGCACACCGTCCCAAATATTAACTAGATAATGTCTTATAATAAAACTTTTAATGTATTACATACCTTTTTTCCTATTATTAGTATCGTTTTTCTATAAACGTAGGATAATACGAAGGATGAATTTTTAAAAAGATTTTTATCTTGTTACACCAAAGAAGCCTAATTTCTTACGTGCATAAATAAAGTACATATACACTTTTTATTACCTAGCTAAAAATAATAGAAAATTATAACTTATACCTATTTCTTAATTTTCCGTACAATAAATAGTAAACGGTGGGATATTAAAAAAATAACTCAAAATGTTATCTCCTAAAAAAGTAGCATCCACGTGACAGAGATAGACATGATAATTTGTGTTACCTACTAGTGATATAGTACATAGGTAAGACAAACTCAATAGTTCCAATGAGCTTTTCATGAATTCGAGTAATGTAAATGTAATAATAAGTAAGGCCTGTTCTATACGGATTAATATAGGGGCGTCAGTGAAGTAAGTGTCTATTGTTGCATGAAATGAAGTAACATTTAATGATTTTTGATGATAATGTTTATATTACACACTAACAACCCACCCTCGCTTCGCTTCGGTTTCAGTCGCCTTACCCGCGTTGTTCCTGTTCCCGTGGGAATACCGGGATAAAATATAGCCTATGTTACTCCCTGATACTATAACTTTCCATTGATGAAAGAATTTTTTAAATCTTTTCGGTAGTTTAAGCGTGAAAGCGTAACAAACAAACAAATAAACAAACTTACTTTCGCATTTATAATATTAGTAAGGATTGTAAATAAAACTATTGTAGGGATTTTGTCCCATTTGTATTTAATTTTTGATTATCCAACGTTTCGAACACTTTACAGTGTTTGTTTATGATCACGGGCGGACCATGAACGCTCTAAAGTATGTTGGGTAATTAAAAATCAAATAAAAACTTTACAAAATCCGTAAATATAGTTACATGAATATGAAAGACTCTAGAGGTTAACAAACACGAAGAAGAAACGAAGAAAAGGAGGTCGTCTAATGAAAGCTTATGAAACAGATAAACACGCCAATCTCAAAAGATTTTGATAGGCGGTAGGATTTGCATTGCATTCATTAATTTAATTTTTTAATTAACGTAATACCGATTAAGTGCGCCAACAAAAACAAAAACTAGATAAAAGGAAAGGTATTTTTTGTCTGCTTAAGCCGGTTTCATTTGTTGTTTTTTATTATAATAAAGCTTAAAGAAATAAATAAAACGCAAAAATATTAAAGAAAACCCCGCTCTCATCGTTCAGATTTGTAAATATGCAAAGTGTTCGGGCGAAACTAATTTGTTTTCTCGGGATGAAATTAAAAAGTATGACAAGAGATACAAATTGCTTCGCCCTCAATTTACGTCTCTATTATAACATTTTATTCGTTATGATGAAGACTCGGTTATTAGAAAACCACAGCTTGTTATGTTTTACGAATTTTATTTTTTAATTACAACAATTAAATTATTTTCTCATTTTTTTTATACGCAATTCTAAAAAAACTATCATTATTACATATATAGGATTTTAAAACAAAGCATTAAAATTAATTACATTAGGTACTATCATTGTTTCCTCGCTCTAAAATAGGACAGAAACTAACTTACTACACCACGCTGGTCATTGGGTTTACGTCTAGTTTTCTATATAGGCGAAGATTTTAAAAATAAACCCACGCTTGACCTTTTTCCTTACATAGAAAGTAGTATTCTAAATATTGAAATAGCCAGTAAGGCTTTGAGAAGAATCTGATCTATTTTGCTTTTAAGAAAACTAAACTACAATAAAAAGGACGCCACATTAATACTGGCAAACTGTATAGTTCATTTGTCAAGCGTATTATAAAAAGGATCAAACACATAATTCGGACAAGCTTCAGAATTGTATCTTTGTACTGTATATATTTCGCTTATTTTGTCAGTATATCTATACTTAGCTTAGCCAGTGAAGCCAAGATTGATTTATTAATTGAAGTAGATCTTCTTTAGGTATATATAAATTTCTTGTGTACGTGTGTATGTCACTGAACTTCTACTAAACGGATGGACCAATCCTTATGAAATAATTTTTTATATGTGTTTAAGGGGATTTGATAATGATTTAGATTCACAATTGGACCCGGTAGGTGGCGTTATATTATTTGAACAAAACGTCTGTTGGGTCAGCAAGTCTTGATATATAAATTTCTTGTGCATGTGTGTATGTCACTAAACTCCTTCTAAACGGCTGGACCGATGTTGATGAAATTTTTTGTGTGTGTTCAAGGATTCGAGAATGATTTAGATTCACAATTGGACTCGGTAGGTGGCGTTGCGATCGATTTCAAGGAGAATTCCCTTTACTATTTTTTTAGATTTCAACAGAACAACATCCGTTGGGTCAGCTAGTTTATATATAATAAAATAATAACTCTCTAACATTTTTCTTAGTTTTATTTTCTCTTCACTATTCACGTATGATACAGATCTATACAGTCCACAGGTAAGTGTGCTCTATAAAGATTTAAAATTTATTCAGGAAGTATAACGAACCTTTGTTATGACGATAAGCTTCTTTGCAGTTAACATTATAAAAAAATGGGCCACCCATAGTTAAATAGTGCACGACGTATATTTTAAATATTCATAAACGTGTGTACCTATATTATACTCAACCCTCCTGGGCTCGAACCTTCTTCAAAATAGAAGGGCGAGTGTCCTATTAAAAAAACTAAAATCAACATAGACGTGTTGATTTCTTTTTTTTTTGTAATTGGCAATGCAAATGCCGATATTACCACATTAGTTTCACGTCTTGATTTTATGTCGCGTTTTCCTTTACTTGCATAGATGTTAAAAGTAAATATGCCTTAGTTCTTATGACATATGACAAGACGAGATGAGACTCCCATTTCATTCATTTCAGCTTATATGCGTCCCACTGTTGGGCTCGAGCCTCCTCCCCAATAGGAGGAAAATTGACCTTCTACACCCCCGTGCCACGCTGGTAAGACGTGTTGGCATAGGGTTTTATTTCGAGTTCTCCTTCTCTTGCCTAGATGTTATATGCATATTGTATCCCTTAGTCGTCTTTTACGACACCCACGGGCAAGAGAGGGGGTGGCGAATTGTATTCTTACTCCGTCACCCCATGGGCAAGATGAGACTTTTATTTAAGTAATTATTTTGCTTTGTATATAACTCAATAGGGACAATTATTGAGAAATATTACACAGAATAGTCATTAAAACATATATTTCTTTTTAAAGGAATAAATAAAAACAAGGCGGAAGAAATATTTGTATATTTATTCGTTCAGCAATGTGTTACCGAATACCACTATAAATCTGTGCCGTCTTGAATATAGTTTGCATTATTATGCAAAGTCAAGTATCGAAGTGTCTCGCGTGTGAATAAGAAAACGCTGGGACAGAAGCTTTTAAAGACTGCTTCCATTTATTTTGTCTATTGAGATTAAAATATTTTATGTATAAAACTAATTCTGGAGAAAGTGCTTCTATCTATATAGTCGGCAGTAGATAGTCTATTAAAAAATAATACTAATATTTCGCTGGTTTTTTGTGTTTTTGCTGGTTTTGGACGCTAATACCATATCTGTAGGTATGTTTATGTTTATATCTGTGCCGACAGAATTCAAAACCAGATAAATGGCAAATGTTGAAATTTACCCATTTTAATTTAAGATCAAATTATTAATTTGAATATCCAAAAATAACAAGCACTTGTTCATAGATTGAAGTTTTCGCTTCTGTCGGCTGTTCTCATGCTTTTTGTTTCTTTTATTATATTTCAGACATACGAGCAAATAATCTATATGATGATTATCAGAAACTGCCGCTTGTAGATATTTATAATAACAACGGACAGCAAGGTAAGATAGACTGACCACTGACGACAAGTCACCCTGCCCCGGTGGTCGGCCCAACTACGAGGTGACGTGGGTACAGGTGGGTTATGGGCCCGCGCGCCGTCCTTTCATCGCCCCGGGCGGAATGGACCGCGCCTGCGTTTACCATAGCCCACCCATAAAATAATAAAAACAAAGGTAAGTTAGAGTGAAGCCCTCCTCTCGCTTACCAAACGAAGTGCACTAGCAAATTTGTTACAATATATGTTCATTTTCTACGAGAGTATGCTATTGGAAGTTGCTGGCCGTCGTTGAATGCAGGCAGCGTATGACAGAAATTTGTGGCGAAACATGAGGGAGAGTCCAGCAGTGGAAGACGATAGGCTGAATGATGAAGAAGGATTACTCACAATTAAATTATTATGAGTTGATATTAACAAATTCAAATTTCCAATACAAAACATTTATTATGCAGAAGCCCGAGAGGGCACTTTCATATTGTAAAGTTAACAAAATTAAATTAAAAATAAACTACCACCGGATTGGAACGCGACTATTACTAAGAAGATCCGACAAGGAACTCAGCGGGCTTGTCTATTTTTTTTTCTTACTTGATATAAAAATGTGTAGATATAACATGTCTTGTAAGAACTAGCTCTAGTGTGATGCATTTCGAACCGCAAGATACGTAATATAATTTAAACAATTATGGCTGGACCAGATCCCACAAGCGGCATCCGATCACGAGTTAACTACTAGAGCAGCCATCACTCCCCTAACACCTTTCGTAGCTAACTTGTGAGTTTTTAGTATATAGACATTAATAGTATACCAAGTGGTCAACAGAGTACACGATTAATAAAACTAAAGCACAATATATTTCGTGAATAAAATGAAGAAGGAAATTGTGAATATATTACGTTAGTGTGAACCACGAGATTGTATGTACCTACATCGTAAAACTACGATCGGACGTATCTGTTATAAAGAGCGCTTTCAATTGCAAATGGATCGTGGGACCAGAGACGTCGAATTTATTACCCTAGATACCAAACGAGCACGTTATTTGAAATCCGATGGAAAAAATAGGGATAAAGAAATTGAGCCATTCATTTTTCATAGTTTTATTTATGTAAGTCCTTTCGAATTACGATTCTATAAAATATTATGGGCTATTCAATGTCAGTGGGTCAAATGTGTGGTCGGTGCTTTCATTTTAATTTACTTTGTAATAAATATATGTAGTTGAAGAATACAATTCATCATTCCTTCTCTTGCTCGTGAGTATCGTAAAAGACGACTTAGAGATATAATATGCAGATAATATCATTCATCATTTCATTTCAGCTCATATACGTCCCACTGTTGGGCTCGAGCCTTCTCCACAATAGGACAGAAATTGACCTTAATTTACCATGCTGGTCAGACAGATTGGTAAGGATTTTATTTTGAGATTTCCTTCTCTTGTATACATGTTATATGTGCATTATATCCCTTAGTCATCTTTGACGACATCCACGGGTAAGATAGGGAGTGGCGATTTGTATTCTTACTCCGTCACCATGCAGAAAGATCAATGCAACAGAAAAAAACTCGAAATTAAATCTTATGACAAAATGTCTGACCAGCGTGATATAGTAGGCATATTTTCTTCCATAATAGAGATGTCCAGAGTCCAACAGTGGGATATACATATATGGACTGAGATGATCATGAAATATATGCAGTAGTCACTAATAATATGGTTGTTTGTAAAGATCTTTGTAATTATTTCTCAATAAAACATAAAAGATGGAATTAAAAAATAATTTAATGAGTATTTAAATTGAGATTGGTGTAATGCTTAAGATACCAACCTACCGCGCCAATTCAATTCTCACTTTCTTTTTTTTTTTTGTGGGTGGGTCGCGGTCGGCGCGCCTCCACACCACTCCGTCCGGGGCGACAGAGGGGCTTAAGCACGCAACTCCCGCGACCCACCCAAAAACCACGTCGCCTTCGTCGTTGGGCCGACCACTGGAGCAGCGTTAACTTATCGTCAGTGGTCGGCCCGACGGAATACCCCTAATTGGGGTACCCTCCCATCGACCAACATCCCCCCCTCGGGGAGGACGTCGGTCTTTGCTCACGCGGTCGGCCTCTCGGCGGGTGACGGACTAATCCCCGGTCACGTCACCCGCAGCCTCGGCTAGGGCGGCATGAGGCGCAGATAGTTGCGCCTACGCCGCCCCAGTCGCCGGCGGCGGATCTCCTCATCGAGGCTGCGCTCCTCGCGCAGGCGATCCGCCGCCTCAATTCAATTCTCACTTAAGACAATAATTTGTGATATCAAAATATTTTTGTTCTTAGTCTGGTTGTTATTTGTATCCATTAATTATATGTTTTATTAACTCAATGTGGGGACTTTCCCCACAATGAATTATTTCCTCAGAGTGTGAATAAATAATTTAAAAAAAAATGTTAATACTTAATCAGACGAAAACCAGAGAATAAATTAAAACTGTCTTTGTTTTACTTTTGTCCATCTTCTCCAGTTTATAATTTTACTATATTACACATAAGTAATTTATCACCTTTAGTTACTAATAAATAAGTAATTTTAGGAACTACAAGACATATTATAAATTACTATGATTCTGTAGGTAAAATCAAAACTAAGTTTACTATTTTCTACAGCTCTACAATAAAACAATTCATTTATAACAATAGCAACTATGACCGCCTTATAATTCGTTACAATTTGGCAGTTACTGTCAAAATAAGAACTTATAAATCATCCAGAAAAGTATACAGTGAATAAATATGCTGCGAGTAATGATGATCGATTGCGTAAAACTTTGAGCGTGATTAGTAGAAAAATAATTGGCGTATAAAAGCGTAGCTGACGAGGGAAAATAACAATGAAAATGTTTATAGAAAGTTTTTGTATTATATACAATATTTTAATAAATTGAATATTAATTTCTTATAAAAATGTCGTATACTTTCTGATTTGTTTTAAGTATTGACATTTTTTACACAAAATATATAAATTTAGTCTGGTTCGATGTCGGTAATGGGACTTTGACCATAAAAAATTGCATCGAGTTTCAATTACTCTGTAGAATCAGGAAGGATATATGCGTATATTAAAATTTTTAGAGGTTCATCATTGAACTTGAATTTATTTTATACAAATTACATAGAAAGAAAATATTTTTGAGCAAGCCATGAAGAAAATTTGTTTCTCTAAAATAAATGGAAGAAAAGAAAATAAAAAAAATATAAGTATATTAATATATATCACCCATACTTGATTTTTATAGAGCTTTGAAATTCGATTTTCCTGAAACCAAGTTTTTATGGTAAAAATGGTTAATTTGTAGTCCGTGTGATACTCATTAATTGCAATTTTGTCGTATCATTGACCGAAGTCCTATTTTTAATATCAACATCATCATTTATAATTCATTTTTTCGCCGTTCACTGCTGGATGTAAGCCTCCTTTATGTTTCGCCACAAAATGCTATCCTGTGGTCGCCCCATGAGAACATTTCTGCCCCAGCGGTTATCGGTTCGTCGAGCGATGTGGCCTGCCCACTTCAACGTGCCGATTCTTCATGCTATGTTGGTCACACTTCTTCTACGGAGTTCCTTATTTCAGATTTCATTTCGTTTATACATCCCGAGCCTAACCCGTTGTCTGAAAAAACTGTTTGTCCAAAGTAAATACAATGACTACTTTGAGAATCGCATTGCTAACTACGATTGAATGACATTGGCGTTTGAAATGATTTTCCTCTTGTCCATGTTCATTCGTAAACCTACTAGTTGGGATACTCTTTTTTTTCAGACGAGCAAGCATCACACCTCACGATAAGTGATACTGCCGCACAAAGACCTTTGTAATACCAGGGGCACAGCCAGGCCGTTGCTTACCGTGAAGAAAATACTCTTCTTAAATCTCGTTTAAAGAAGGACATGTCATAGCGCTCGAGAAACACAGCAGCAGGTAGTTCATTCCAGAGACTGCACGTATGTGGGAGAAATGATTGCTGGAAACGTACAGTTGAAGATCATAATATTTTCAGGTGAAATGGATGAACTCTGCTACGATGTCGAGTGGTACGTTGGTAGAATGGTGACCATGGTATCAAGTAAAACAGTTCCTCGGAGTACTCCCCGTGAAAGTGTCGGTAGAGTAGATAGAGTGACCCAAAATATACTCTGCTGAGATCTTTGAGCATGGTGCCAAGGTTCTCTATTGATAACAATATCCTCTGCCCTTAATGTCAAGGCCAGTGCAGTTTAAGAGCTTGAAGATATCTTCTAATGTAGTTGTAGAATATTTTTGATATGTTTAATTTTAACTAAGTAAACTATTGAGGCTACTGAAAAAGTGTAATCTAAATTTTTTGGAACATTGATACAAAATAGTAAGGGAAAATATTCTCTTGCGTCAATTGTTACCGCCTACAGTCTATGTCTTATTTTCATAGGTATTTTTATTTATTCGAAAATTTATTGTTGATAGACAAAAAAAGATTAACAGACTTACAGTAAGTAGAATTCAAATATTGATGATACAAATTTGACTCATTTTTTTTTAGGGTAGGGTCATGGTCAGTGCATCCGCCGCCCAGCTCCGTCCGGAGACAGAGGGGCGGCGCGCGGTCCCATGACCCACCCATGGCACGTCGCCTTCGTCGTTGGGCCGTCCACCGGTGCAAGGTAGCTTGTCTTCAGTGGTCGGCCCGACGGAATATCCCGGTCGCAGGGTACCCTCTCTTTTAGTGAAATACAATTTCTTCATAGCTTGCGCAAATAAATTACATGAAACGTTTTTTCTATGAAATGTGTTTGGTGGTTGCAGTTTTTGTTCATAGATTTGCTGTTGATTCTTCTGGTGATCTTTTAGTCGTTTTAAAAACCCATTACTTTACAGAGAATAAAAATAGACATTTATGATTTTGTGTGTATTTTAGAAACCTTTTATATTAGGTTTCTATACTATATGTTATTGTTAATATTTTAAAAAATATGTTAAGATTCATAGATAATTTTGTTACAATGAGGTTTTATATCGTCTTGATTTATTGTTAAATTAAGCGAAGCGGTTGGTAACAGCCAGTTCTTTAACAAACGCGTCATATCTATCAGGTATGTAAATCATATATGTAATTATTAACCAGAATCAATTTGAAGAAACCAATGCAAAGTACATAGTTACGAACATATCTATATACTTTTCTCAGTTGATACTAACTTCGCAACAGTGGTGCTACCACGCTTTTTTAGAAGATCGTCTTCTGAGTCGAAGTAATTCTCCATTACGTTCGGTGAACGATCGAAATATCTCCTACTGTTTTCTGTTTTCTCATCTGCCATGAAAGGCAATAAAAATATAAAAATAATATTTTGAATATGAACGTATGAATTTAATACTTGTAATAATAATTTAATATTACTACTAATCACGTTTTATAATTAATTCAAAACAGGCTAAAATGGCGATGTTGAGAATATAATCATCTTATTTGTTAATAAATGTTTGCGCTGTTTCTTTTTTCGTTTTATGTTTGCTTAGGATATTATTCATTTAAATATATGAAGCTTACAATCTGCTATCACCAGCGATATATTCAATTAGCTTTTGCGTTCAATAAGGTTTATAAAATATTCTCTATTGTCGATTTTAAGTTTTTAAACATCATTTTTAATATTATTATTAAAAAAAGTTATTTTCTTTACTTTCCGCCCAAAATATACCTTGGTTCACAAAATTATTCTGTTAAAAGTAGAGTTCTAAATAAAAAAATTTAGAAGGTCATCATCAAACCCGAATTTTTCCATGTAATTTTAAAGAAAACTACTATACGGATTTTATCGCGTTTGTATTTGATTTTTGATTGCTCGACGTTTCGAACATTATGCAGCAGTTATGGTCACGAGCAGACCATGTAAATTATATCTACTGTGTTATTTTGTTTGAAAGAATTTATATGCGCAAGCTATGATGAAATCTTATGTTGTAAAATATACCTATCATTTTGCATTAAATTTTAAATAAAAAATATAAATTAAAATATAAGTTAAATTTTATCGACAATGTTTGAATTTTTACAGTCTTAAATTTATATACCTATGTAATGTTTATAATATTTACATAATTTAGCTCAAATTATGTAAATAAGTAGGTCCAATGCCTAAAATGTATGATTTCATGTGTTTCTAAAAATTGCAGCGAAAAGTCACATTGTTTCAGTAGGGTAGCCGTCACTCTATTAGAATATGACATTTTCAACAAACAGGCAAGACGTGCTGCAATTTGTATATATTATTTCAGACTAACTATATAGATGTAAATTCCGAGAACCAAAACAAAGAAGTGGTTTTGATCTTATTCTTTAAATATATGAAATGATATAAAAATTTACTTATGCAGAACATTTTAACAGTAGTTATTTAGTAGTTCGAATTTATCCCACTGTTGGACTTATTTATACTGCAATATCCTGTTAGTCAGACAGTTTATTATAGGCTCTTGACTCCAGCTTTTCTTTGCTGTGAAGTTGTTTCTTTTATATCCTTTAGAGCCTTTTACAATACTCAGGATAGAAATTAACTAAAGATAGGATTGATAAATTACATTCTTACTCCATCACCATACAAAATAGAGGGTGTATCAGGTTATGGGGCAACTGTTCGAGTATTTTGTAGTTTAACGATCACAGATCGCAATTAGAGTGTATATTATACCAAAAACAATAAAACGTAAAAGTTATAGTGATTACAAAAATGTGTGTCTAAGAGTTCATGCCCTAAATGTTACGTATTATGTAGGCATGTACAGATAGGATACATGTAGACATATAAAGCTTCGACAGTATAAATAGGTATGAATTGCGCGAATGCTTCAATGGTAATGTAGGTACAAAAGCGCCTGGTCAACGGTCATCGGCCGATCAGCTGATTTAAAGCGAAGTTTGTCTTTCTTATGAGAACGTAATTAGTGATTTATTCAATTTCTAATGAACATTTAAGAAAGTACTAATATGTTGCATATTAAGTACTCGTATCACCAACTTTATACATTTCAATCAGATTTACATGAAAAAGCTATGACAAAATTCATTAACGAATCGACGACGATATTTTATTTAAAATTTTTTTTCATGGGTTCCTATCGCCATTGCCTAACGCCCGGTTGACCAGTTGCCCGATAACCTGATACACCCTGTATAATAATAAGCAGTTAGTACAAACTATTTGAAAGTTAAACACGTTGCCACACTATATATTCCCTCCTTAACGTAGTTACTGAGCAACGTACTAATCATTATTCGATCTGTATTTGGCTCACGTAACCCCGGCACCAGTTTTGATGCAGCTAAAGGGAATAAAAATTTGCATCCAACAATTTGTACTGTATATAGAAAATAGAAATAATCTTTATGTTTCAATTGTTTAACATTTATAATTTTGTTTATTTTATAATAAACGATACGATACGAATTTTTAACCTGATTAGCGAATTTCCGTGGTTTCACCAGTGTAGTTTCCCTTTCCACAGGAATACAGGAATAAAATAGAGCCTATGTTAACGGTCGTTGATAATGTAACTTGCCATTAGTGAAAGCATTTTTAAAAACGGTTTAGCAATTTAGGCGTGAAAACGTAATAAATAAACTTTCTTTCGGTTTAAATGCTAGTGAAGATTAGGATGTGCCTATAGCTCTATTCTTTTGCAATATTTGTTCTTCTTCTTGCCAAGCCCTTATACGTCTTCCTGTTGGATAGAGACCTTTTCCAGCCGAGGGATATGAGTCTATTATATCACGATATTGACATAGATTTTTTTATTTATGTATGTACATATATATAAGTAGATCCGTGCGGTGACGGAGTAAGAATATAATTCACCGCTCCCTTGCTTACCCATGGATGTAGTAAAAGACGACTAAGGGATATGGTATGCATATAACGTCTATACAAGAGAAGGAAAACTTGAAATAAAACCTTAGTCTTACTGTCACCACAAGGAGTACGCTATAGTGAAATTGAATTGAATTTCCTTCCCATTACGGAGGAGACCCAAGCCCAATGGTGAGACTTATGTTGGCTGAGATGATAATGAAGATAATGATATATGTAAATAACCTATCAATACTTATGACTAATTACGGATAGTTGTCAATGTTAAGATCTTGATCTTGTGTTCAAGCGAAAGGCCTTTTATCTCTACCACCAGTCATAATTTAAATTTAATATAATCATTTAGTTCGAAAACGGATATAATTAAATTTGTAAAGCAATAACATTGCAGTTCCTAGCGTGATTTTATATTATTTAAGGTAATATTAGCTTTTAGTCTCGTATTCCTTCACGGAACAACTATTATAATACTCATGTATTTTATAGTCGTTACTGATAATAGTTAAAAAAATTAGTTTTTTTTTTTTATGGGTGGGCTGCGGTCGGCGCGCCTTCGCACCACTCCGTCCGGGGCGATAGAGGGGCTTAAGCACGCAACTCTCGCAACCCACCCGAAAACCACATCGCCTTCGTCGTTGGGCCGACCACCGGAGCAGGGTTACTTGACATCAGTGGTCGGCCTGACGGAATACCCCCTATTGGGGTACCCTCCCATCGACCGACGTCCCCCCATCGGGGAGGACGTCGGTCATTCCTCACGCGGTCGGCCTCTCGGCGGGTGACGCACTAATCCCCAGTCACGTCACCCGCGGCCTCGGCTAGGGCGGCATGAGGCGCAGGTAGTTGCGCCTACGCCGCCCCAGTCGCCGGCGGCGGATCTCCTCATTGAGGCTGCGCTCCTCGCGCAGGCGATCCGCCGCCTCCTTCCACGAGATCACTGTCTCGCAGAAGGCTGCGACCGCGTCCCAAATAAAATTTAGTATAGTAGAAATCTTGTTGAAAAATGTTAATTTTGATAAGATTAAAGATAAATATATAATTACAATGCGACAAACCTCGCACACATACATTTAGTAAACACACCAAATACTATGCGAATAAAAGAGACAGCTTGATGTCTCATTTATTTCGTTATGCTAAACCAAAAGTAAAACAATAATTGTTTCTGATATTGAAGCGAATATTGTAAATAAAACTGTTTTTACGGATTTTATCGCGTTTTTATTTGATTTTGATTGCTCGACGTTTTTAACACACTACAGCGTGACCATAAACGCTGTAAAGTATTTGAAACGCGATAAAATCCGTAAAAATAGCTTAAACAAGAAAAGACGGTGTTAAAATTAAAAGCAAGATACTTAAGTGGCTAAATATTTAGAGGTTCTTAATTTTATGAAAAATAATTACTTAAGCTGTGTGATCGTGACTACTATTCTACCAACCCTTAAATTGCTTGTGGTTGTCGTAAAAGATGACCAAGAGATTTTCATCGAACTGAGCCAATTCCTTTGATGTCGTCAAGTCAATAATTATAATCCCAAGAACGGTTAACGTCAGATAGGGAGTTGGTTCACTACACGTGAATATGATATAAAACTGCAATACATACCTTTTTGTTTCCACCAAAATTCTCAGAAGATACCCCTAACAGTGCCATGGCATTACACTGTTGAAGGCGATACTTTGACTTACTGACGGACCATTACTGACATGAAGAAATTGATAATTTGAAAAGAAAATTATAACTCGACACTGGCAAAAATAGCTGATTGCCAAGACAAAAAAAGAAGAAGAAGAAATGTCACATATATTAGGCATATTTCTTTTTTCCCGGATATATATTTATTTTCAGTACGTGTGCTAATTTATTATTTATCCTTATATTAATGAAATCATTTTTAGGGGGATTTTCATGTAATTGTTGCAATTTTAGGGGTTTTTAACTATGATTTAGGGATAAATATTTTAGGGAGTTGGTAACACTGTCAAAAAGTGTACATATGGAAGAGTGTATATTTCAATTTATCAAGATGCCACATGATATTTCCGTGTGGTGGCGGAGTAAGAATGCAATTCACCATCAGCTTTCATCACCTGGTTTTTGTAAAAGACGACTAAGGTATCGTAGTATGCATACAACATCTACGCAGGCAAAGGAAAACTCGAAATAAAACCGTATACCAACATGACAGCATGGTATATTAGGTCAATTTCTCTTCCGTTGTGGCGGAGGCTTAAGCCCAGCAGTGGGACGTATATAAGCTGTGATAATGATAATATAGAGAGATATAAAGAGAAGGGGAACTCGACATAAAATCACAGACAATACGTCCGACCAGCGCGAGTAAATTTTTCTTCCATTATGTAAAAGTAGTAGGTAAATTTTTCTTCCATTATGGAAAAGGCCTGAAGCCAATGGTGAGTAAGAAAGAGCCTTATGTGGAATGAGATGATGATGAAGTTATCATAAGTATTTATTGCTCTTATTGAAACTCATACAGCCGCCCACATACGTCCCACTGTTGGGCTCTGGCGTCCTTCACAATGGAAGGGAATTTGACCTACTATACCATGCTGGTCGGACATATTGGTATAGAGTTTCATTTCGAGTTTTCCTTCCTTTACACAGATGTTATGTGCATATTATATTCCTAAGTCGTCTTTTACGACATCCACGGGCAAGATAGGGAGTGGTGAATTGTATTCTTACTCCGTCACTACACGGCAAAGAAAAAGTGTATCTTTATTATTATTATAACGAAGATTCAGCATTAAAAAAGTAATAATTGGCCTCAATTGTTTCAGATTATAATTTAGCATACCATATATTAAGATATATAATTGCGTAAAAGCGTCGTAACTGCGTTATTAAAGGTATGTACACGCGATTGGACGATTAGTCACCTATTAAATATATGCTCGATCGATAGACGATCAATGGGAAGTGATTAATGGTACATAGTCACGTTATATTGTGGTGTATTGTATTCTGATTAAATACTTATCATGTTAATTTAATGTGTGTTACATTAAATGGTACTACTGTTGTTGTCAAGGCCAGAATATTCCTTCTGCGAGACAGTGATCTCACGGAAGGAGGCTGCGCTCCTCGCGCAGGCGATCCGCCGCCGGCGACTGGGGCGGCGTAGGCGCGAATACCTGCGCCTCATGCCGCCCTAGCTGAGGCCGCGGGTGACGTGACCGGGGAATTAGTCCGTCACCCGCCGAGAGGCCGACCGCGTGAGGAAAGACCACCGTCCTCCCCTCGGGGAGTACTCCATCACAGGGTACCCCAAGTAGGGGGTATTCCGTCGGGCCGACCACTGATGTCAAGTAACCCTGCTCCGGTGGTCGGCCCAACGACGAAGGCGACGTGGTTTTCGGGTGGGTTGTGGGTGTTGCGTGCTTACGCCCCTCTGTCGCCCCGGACGGAGTGGTGCGAGGAGCGCGCCGTACGCAGCCCACCCCAAAAAAAAAAAAGGCCAGAATATTATGGTCATTGTAATGGTATTAAAATTTGTCATTTTTTTGTGACTAGTGCCAACACATATTCCCATTACTGTAACTCCTATAAGCCAGGATCCACAATGGTCTCCATATAAGACGACAATTTTGTCAATGTACCTCAAACTCCGATTTTGAACAAACAGCTTACCACATTCCTTGGGAGTGCATTCTCTAGTGTAACCAGCGAGACCTCATGTTAGACTGCAAGTCACGTCTGGGGTAATATACGATACGGAACTTGTAGCAACTCGAGAAAATTACCGTGTGTTCAGGCGTTTTTGCCATATTCACTATTACAACTAAACTTAAAGCTCACAAATAGGTCCATTAAGCTCTGTTAAATCCGTAGTGCTGTAACGCTGCGTTTCACGTAGTTCTACATAGTCCTATTTACTGGCTTATTAGCCAACATTGCTTCATGTCTCCCGCTTTGTATAGGAGCGAAGTGGAATCTTTTCAACTCCTCCTGTTTTTCTTTTTGATGTGAAACATCTATAGGTGAGGATGGACCTGACCGTCAGCGTGGGGAAAACAGCTCGTGGCGGTACAACGTCACGCCATATGACAGAATATGCCAGGGGTAAACTTGATTGTTGTAGCGTGGCGTCAACGCCACGCTATATATATGTAAATACGTAGTCTATACGTAGTAGTGTGTGAGTGAGTCAGAGTGACAGCATGTTGTGCGCAAGCGCCTGTGCGCTATTTCTCTCGCAGCACTGAGCTCGCATACCTAAAGTGTATACTAATTAGAGGTGTGTAGTTCCGGATCGTAATAGTTCCAGGAACTATGTCCACCGTCGGAACTATGTGGGTCCAATCCGCGGTGTGAAATTAAACAGTTCCCCATGTCCGAGTAACTGTCATGTGCGCCGGAACGAATTGTCGAACATGTTACGAACCAACTACAGAGCCGACCGACTCCGTCCGAGTTATCACGAACCGACCAAGAACGAGTAAGTATAGTTGGAATGTTATAATACTTTTTATGTTATGCAATTATGATACACAATGCGAATATTACACTTTGCGTTAAAGACGACAATTGATTTATTAATATTTAATTTTAGTTTCTCGCTCGCTAATGACCTTGACTTCCGATGAGGGCCCCATTTCGTTTAAATAAATGTTTCGTTAATTTTCATTATATTGAATTTTAATTTATGTGAACTTTTTATATGTACAGTATAATTTGATGACAGTTCTAGTTTTAAGAATGTATAATGCCTACTTATTGTTAGATTTTTTATTTCAATTAAATCGAAGAAGAGTTTGGAACTATTTAATTATCTCCACTAACATTGCTTATACAATCAGTGGACATAATTAAACAGTTCCTGGACATAATTTAACCGTTCCTAGACATAATTAAATAGTTCCATAGAGGTCAAACATTTGAAGTAATCTGAACCTGTGGAACTAGATAGTTCCGCGAACATGATTTCCGGACATAGTTCCGATAGAGAAGTGAATCGTTCCATGTTCAATCCGCTCCAGGACATGGTTTGCGCATGTCTAATCCTAATGAAAATACATGTTTATTGAATAAAAATCATCATTTCCTGGTAAAAAAATCATAATCATATTAGTTCCTTTCGTAATCTATTCTTTTATGCATATATGTATACTTGTACAAAATAATTTCGATTTTTCACATCTACACGGCGTCTTGAGCGACGACTCCTATTTTAATTGAATTTTTTGCGGGTCCCAAGACAATTAAAAGCGTTTCCCGGGACTTCCTGAGGGTGAAATCTCGGTAAAATTTGACAAATCATTAATAATGTTTAATATTTATTTTTTATTTGCAACCCACCCTCGCCTCGGTTTCAGTCGCCCTAACCGCGTAGCTCCTGTGTGGGAATACCGGGATAAAATATAGCCTATGTTACTCCCTGCTATTGTAGCTTTCCATTGGTGAAAGAATTTTTGAAATCGGTCCAATGGTTTGACCCTGAAAGCGTAACAAACAAACATACTTACTTTCACATTTATAATATTAGTAAGGATGAATTGGGTGCATAGATGGCGTGGGGACTAAGATATCTGTCGCGGGTGGACAGACCAGGGATTATTTCACCACCTGCAGAGAGGCCCACCACGTGAAAGCGATGTCCCGTCGACGAAGGGGACAGTACAGACAGTACAGTAGTAGGGGAAAGGATAATCGGCCGGGTCGTTAATAAATTAAAAAATAAAAAAAATTATCAATTACATACATATGTTATCATCATCATTCATCATTTCAGCCTATCTCCGTACCTTGCTGGACGTAGGTCTCCCTCATTACACACCACAGAATGCGGTCCTGTGCCGCCTGAATCCAACAACGCCCAGCAACTTTCACTAGGTCGTCGGGCCACCTATTTTGTCCTACACTGGGTCATCTGATACGAAGTCGCCACTCGAGAACCTTTCTTCCCCAGCGGTTGTCGGTTCGTCGAGCGATGTGGCCTGCTTCTGCGGATTTCCGTATTTCCGATTCTATCTCGCAGAGAAATGCCGAGCATAGCCCGCTCCATAGCACGCTTAGCGACTTTGAGCTTGTTTATGAGGCCTACTAGAGACCACATAACGGTGACGTAAGTCATCACTGGTAACACACACTGGTCATAGCCATGTGTTTTCAGAGATTGAGGTATGTTGGATGAGAAGATCCTCTTAAGTTTCCCGAAAATTCCCATACATATGTACATATATTAATCTCTTTTTATAACGGGAACTTTGTAGTTTAGAGAGTGATTATAGATATATTGTGTCTACGTTGGTACTCAACCTGCACATTTTTATCTTTTTGTCTTTGTCTCACGTGGTTTCTACGCTGACTATGTCGTGAGCAAAAGCTAGTTAAAATATATTAATCATTGCTTGCTATAAATAGGAAAATTCAAATAAGTTTATTTACATTACAATGGCAATGCGATACTCCGTATTTTCTTTGATACAAATAACAAGAAAAATTCAAACGCAAAATTTTGACATTGTGTTCGTTTGGATCCGCATAAAAATGTGTTTAGAGGGTATCTTAAACGCAAGAAAAAAAAGTTTTGCTTCGTAGAATAGGAAGAGTAAGAACAATAAAAGTAAATTGAAGTTGGATAGAATTTTCGCTTCGCAAGTTTTAGTGGTCGATTTGGCGTAACGAGTTTTTACCGCCTTTACAACTTTGCAAGTTTCCACAGCAAAGTTCACTATGTACAGTTTTTGTATTGACGCAGCCGATTGCAAGTCTGAAGAAGTTTTCTTGGTAGTCCACAAGTACACTAATTTACCGTTAAACGGAACTTGCTTACCCTGTTTGCCAATATTGGGCTTTATTAAATGAAATTTATAGATCTTGGATGATAAGAATGCGACTACCAATCGAAAACTAAAAGAGGTGTTGAGTATTTTCTTTTTAAATAAAACTGAATAATGGATAAAATCTTTGTCTGTAGTCTCAAGTATTTGGTCGGTCAAGTTTACCGGGATATCATTACCAAGTGATCTAGTATACTCGCTGGTCAGACGTATTGGTATAGGGTTTTATGTCCAGCTTTCCTGCTTTTGCAGATGCATATCATATCCCTTAGTCGTCTTTTACGACATCCATGGGCAACAGAGGAGGTGTTAAATTAGTTTTCTTAATTATTTTCTTTCTTATATATTTCTTACTCTGTCACCACACAAACAACTTTTGGATATTCAAATTGTTTGATCTTAAATCAAAATTTGTAAATTAATACTTTTTACATTTATCTGGTTTTAACATCTATCGGCACACGTATAATGACATTGAAATAGCTACAGATATATTGTGTTAGCACGATACTACCTACGGCAGATTTCACTTCAAAAATACAATTTCTTGTTTTATTTTTCTACTATAAAAATGTATTATCCTTATCCTTACTAATATTATAAACGCGAAAGTTGTATAAGTATAAGTAAGAGTATGTGTGGATGTGAAGATGTGAAGACGTTTGCTGCCCTATCACGCAAAAACTACTGATTGGATTTTGATGATATTTCACACTAATATAGCTTATATATCAGAACAACAGAGGCTATAATTTATCCCGATATTCTCACGGGCAGAAGAACTGCAGGAACTAAAACTGCAGGGCGCTGCTAGTTATTTGTAAATATTTTTTTTTAAATTCCAACTGTCGAATTATTTACATAAAATGTTTTTTAAACTATTGAACCTCAATATTTGACTTATTCTTACAGTAAAATATTGCAACAGATTCCAGGAAACAGGAACAGAAATCGAGCTGGCAGCGAATTAATGTTTTAGCTCGGAACAAGAAAGTAGAAAATCTTTTAAAGTCAGCAGAGAATTGTTATATCTAAACATGTAATTAATTTTCTAAAAGACCCATTTATCTTTTCATACTTAAAGCACTTGGGTAATTTTTTGAATAGCAGAGAAGGAAGCAAACCTTTTAGAAAATTATACAAAATGTATTTGAATTTTTATTTCCTTAAAAATGCTTTAACCCTTATAAAATATTCATCTATACATGCCTATCGTCGTCCAGTGGTGGTTATAGGCCACAAAAAGAGTACCCCTCAACACATAGGTTTCTACAAACTGCTAATTTTATCGACTGATTTTGGTTTCATCAATTGGTCACTTAGGACATTTGTTCTGGTAGGGGACGTAGCGGATGCAGGTTTTTTTGATGCTTTACGTCAATGTATTCGGCGTGGTGGCTGGCTACGAATGCAACCAACCCTTAAATTGTTTGTGGCTGTAATAGTAAGTCTATTATAATGCCCTTTTATTTTTCGTACAGTGACGGAGTAAGAATACAGTTCACTATCGCCTTCCTTGTCTGTGGGTGTCATAAAAGATGACTAAAGGATATAACAACTATGCTAGAGAAGGAAATATTGTAATGAAAACCTAAACCAAGACGTTTGACCAGCGTGGTATAATATGTCCATTTTCCTCATATTCTGCAAGAGGTACTAAGCAATCAATGTGGGTAATATTTGCTGAGAGGACTATAATGTCTTTATTACATGAGAGTCAAAATTACATACCGAGATATGTGACTGTTTTATCCATACGCTCTTTTTGATGTGAAACATCTATAGGCGAGGGTGAACCTGATCGTTAGCGTGGCGTAAACAGCTCGGGGCGATATGACGTCACACTTTATGACCGAATATGCGAGGGTAAACCTGATTGTTGGCGTGGCGTAACAGCTCGTGGCAACAAAATGCCACACTATATATACGTACATACTTAGTTTATACGTAGTAGTGTGACGGAGATGGAGCGACGCAATTTGGTGTGCAAACGCCTGTGCACTATCCCTCTCGTCGCACTGAGCGAAAATGTAAATGTTTATTAATAAAATCATCATTTTCTGAAAAAACAATCGTAAAATTTTATTAATAATTTATGCCATGTTAGTTCCTATCGTAATCTGTTCTTTTATGCATATCTATATACTTTTACAAAATAATTTAGATGTTTCATATCTGCCAGGCGTCCTGAGAGACGGCTCCTTGTTTTTGTGAAAGGTGCATATTAAAGTTATAAGCACGTCAAATAACTTTTTAAACTATTTTACTAGGAGCAGAATTTTCATTAACTCTCGCCATAATAGCTCCGACTTGATAAATAATGCAGTGGTATCTGTTAGACGTAATTGGAGGCTAGTGCAGCGAGCAGACAAATCAATTTTGCTACGACTCGACTAGACTAGAGCTACGAAACACTATAAATAGTAATTGTATTTATTGCGAATTAAGAACGACAATATTAAGATGGGTTAAGTCACATTAATGATTTCTGATGTTTTCGCTATAACACTATTTTTACGGATTTATCGCGTTTGTATTTGATTTTGACAAGGCTCTTTTAAAGAACTACAGACCCATCTCACTCCTGAGCCACGTTTATAAGTTGTTTTTGAGGGTCATTACCAATCGACTCACGCGCAAGCTCGACGACTTCCAGCCGCTCGAACAAGCCGGCTTCCGAAAAGGCTATATAGCACCATAGACCATATCCTCACGCTTCGGCAGATTATACAAAAGACCGAGGAGTATAATCGGCCCCTGTGCTTAGCGTTTGTGAACTATGAGAAAGTCTTTGATTCAGTCGAAACTTGGGCGGTGCTGCAGTCCCTTCAGCGGTGCCAAATCCACCATCGCTATATCGAAGTGCTGAAGTGTTTGTATAGGAACGCCACAATGTCAGTCCGTATCCGGGATAAGAATACGAAACCGATCCAGTTGCAGAAAGGTGTGAGACAGGGAGATGTCATCTCTCCGAAACTATTCACCACTGCACTGGAAGATGTCTTCAAGCTCTTAGACTGGACTGGACTCGGCATCAATATTAACGGCGAATACATCACTCAACTTCGATTTGCAGACGATATCGTCGTTATGGCAGAATCCACGGAGGACCTTGGCACAATGCTCAGTGATCTCAGCAGGGTATCCCAACTAGTGGGTTTACGAATGAACATGGGCAACATGAAAATCATGTCAAATGTCCATGTGGTTCCTGTACCGGTCCTAGTTGGCAATGCGAATCTTGAAGTTGTCGATCACTATGTTTACCTAGGAGAAACAGTCCAGTTAGGTAGATCCAATTTCGAGAAAGAGCAACATACCTCAGTGTCTGAAAACACGGGTCTACGACCAGTGTGTGTTACTAGTGATGACTTACGGCACGGAAATGTGGTCCCTAAATGTAGGCCTCATAACAAGGCTCAAAGTCGCTCAGCGTACTATGGAGCGGGCTATGCTCGGGATTTCTCTGCGAGACAGAATCCGGAATACGGAAATCCGCAGAAGAACGGGTGTAACCGACATAGCACGAAGAATTAGCACGCTGAAGTGGCAATGGGCAGGCCACATCGCTCGACTAATCGACAACCGCTGGGGAAGAAAGGTTCTCGAGTGGCGACCACGTATCAGATGACGCAGTGTAGGACGAACTAGGTGGACCGATGACCTAGTGAAAGTTGCTGGGCGTCGTTGGATGCAGGCGGCACAGGACCGTACATTGTGGCGTAACATGAGGGAGGCCTACGTCCAGCAGTGGACGGTAATAGGCTGAAATGATGATGATGATTTGATTTTTCATTGCCTGACGTTTCGAACACTTTACAGCGTACATTGTAGTTAGTATTGGCGTTTAACATTATTTTAGAATAGGTATAGGTCTCATAAATTAATTTCAATGATATGTTTGCTACGCTACTATGAGTATTGAAGGCAATTCTATCTCAAAGCTCCAGTCGCCCCGAATCAACCACAAACTCCTGTAATTGGTAGCCCAACCCGCGGATATTGCTTTTTGATGATATGAAACAACAAATTTGTGTTGAAATTACGCTTCAACTTTAACAAAACAGTTGATATTCCTGTAAATTAATTGGAATTCCATACCATTGTCTAATAGTTATAAGCAGAGATACCTACTAGCTAGTGGCTGTGCAGCTGTGCGTATATAAGTGTCATGTTCCTGAGGTTATTGGAACCTGGCTCAGGGGAATATTTATTTAAAATGGCTAAACACTAAGGGAATTGTAAATAAAACTACTTTTACGGATTTTATCGCGTTTGTATTTGATTTATGATTGCCCGACTTTTCAAACACTTTACAGCATTCATGGTCACAGCCGAACTAGGATGTCTGACTTCCAAATAAGTCAACGTTATTACAAATTTTTATATATACCTACCCGCTACAGAAAATTGGTTATTAAATTTTGACCCACATTTTTGGTACAAATTTTTGCCAGTACAAGAAGAAAATGATTCTATAAGAAAAAAATAATTTTATAATATATTTTTTTCTGACATTGACTTGTTTGGACGTCAGACATCTTAGTCCGCCCGTGACCGTGAATGCTGTAGTGTTCGAAACGTCGAGCAATCATAAATCAAATATAAACGTGATAAAATCCGTAAAAGTAGTTTTATTTACGATGTGTAGTGCTCGCGTAAACATCAGATATCTAAAATCTAAAACACTAAGACCAAAGGCAGGGGAACACTAATTACCAAAGGCGTCAATATTCCTATTGGAAATTTTAGTTTTACGTTTGGTGACGAAGTAAGAATACAATTCATCACCCTCCTCTCTCACTCATGGGTGTCGTAAAAGATGATTAAGGGATTAAATATGCATGTTAAATTTCATCTCAGTCTATAGATGTCCCACTGTTGGGCTCAGGCCTCCTCCACAATGGGAGGGGAATGGACCTATCATTCTACGCTGGTGAGACGTGTTTCAATAGGGTTTTGTTTCAAGTTTTCCTTCTCTTGCACAGGTGTTATATGCATATTATATCGTTTAGTCGTCTTTTACGACATCCACGAGCAAGATAGGGAATGGTGAATTGTATTCTTACTCCGTCACCACACGGACGATGTTAAATTTATTCAAAAGAATTTCGGGGCGACTAGAGCTTTGAGATAGAATTGTCTCCAATACAGCTACTCATAGTAGCGTAGCAATTATATAATTGAAATTAATTTATGAGACCTATATGCCAAAATATCCGTGTGGTGACGGAATATGAATATAATTCAACAGCTCCTCTCTTGCTCGTGGGTGTCGTAAAGGACGTCTAAGAGATATAATATGCATATAACATCTATGCAAGAGAAGAAAAATCCAAAATAAAACCATATGCCAACCCGTCCGACCAGCGTGGCATAGTAGGTTAATTTCTCTTCTATAGTGGAGGAGGCTCGAGTCCAGCAGTTGGACGTATTAAAGCTGACATGATGATAATTTGAAATAATGTTTAGTGACAAATTAATATTAAAGAAAATGTTGCTTCATTATCTCGGCTCATTTACGCCCTACTTCAGGGCGTAAGCCTCCTCCACAATAGGAGGGAAATTGACCATGCTTGTCAGACAGATAAGTATAAGGTTCAACAAATAAATATTACGAACGGCGTAATAAAACAAACGAATTCTTTAGCTTTAATAACATTAACATTCAGTAATGTCACCTTCAAAGTGCTTTTATGTTCATGCATTACTTTAAGTATTGCTATTAGAACAACAAATGTCCAGCGAGTTAATGAATAAAATTTCACTTAGATACGCGACTTGATTTGTTATTACCCTCAACCAAATTACCAGAAATTTATTATAAATACCAGCAATTTAAGATAAGCTGCCTAAATTACGTAGTTCACACACACATACACTATCTTTATATATATAGTTCTTGTGTACGTGTGTATGTCACTGAACTCCTCCTAAACGGCCGCACCGATGTTGATGAAATTTTTTGTGTGTGTTCAAGGGGAGTCGAGAATGGTTTAGATTTACAATTGGACCCGGTAGGTGGCGTTATTTTATTTGAACAGAACAACGTCTGTTGGATCAGCTTGTATCCTTCTTGTGGATTTCGTACAAGAGGACCAAGGGATATAACATGCAGATAACATTGATGCAAGACAACGCAAACTTTTTCTACACCAACACATCAAACCAGCGTGGTATAGTAGAGTAATTGCCCTCTTATCGAAGATGAAGAATGAAGAGGCCCGAACTGAACAATACGATGTATGTGGGCTGCGATGATGAGTTAATGTTAACAATTCCATTTCATTACCTTAGCGCGTAAACATCCCACTGTTGGGCTGAAACCTCCTCCACAATAGGAGAGAAATAACCTACCATACTAGTGGAACGGTTTCCATCCATCAGCCTACAGACGTCCACTGCTGGACATAGGCCTCCCCACGAGAATGCCACCCGGAACGGTCATGTGCCACCCGCATCCAACGGTTCCCTGCGACTTTGAGAATGTCGTCAGTCCACCTAGTGGGGGGGTCGTCCTACGCTGTGGAACGCTTTGTTATAGTTTTATTACAAATTTTCTCTTCTCTTGTATAAATGTTGTCTTCTGTGTGGTAACGCAGTAAGAACACAATTTACCACCCCCTCTCTTGCCCATGGGTGTCGTAAAAGACGACCAAGGTACGTACGTCATATTCGTCATATTCGTGGTGCTATATTATTGTAGGTACTATATATAATTTATAATTTTATAATTTTAAGACAACACCATGCACTAAGGAAATAATCCTTGTATTGCTGGGAACTTTACAAACATATAATTAACGGACACAAATTACATCCAGACTCAGAACAACAAGCTGTGGATCACACAAAGTGTTGTCTCGCGTGGGATTCGAACCCCCCCCCGACACTGGCGTTGTAAGTCGCTATCTTAACCATTACGCCATCTGTGCAGTCAGACCAAGGGATACAATATGCATATAATATCTATGCAAGAGAAGGAAAACTTGAAACAAAACCCTATACCAACACGTCTGACCAGCGTGGTAAAGTAGGTCGATTTTTTTCCCATAGTGGAGGAAACCTAGCCCAACAGTGGGACGTGTTTGGGCTGAGATGATGATGATGACAATGATGATAAATGTTGTCTGCATATTATACCCCTTAGTCTTAATTAGCGCACACAAGCAATATAAGGGTTGGTGAAATGTATTCTTACTTTATCACTACACGGAAAGTAAATAATAATAATAATTCTTTATTGTACAAGCTATATAAGATCACATTACAGTTAGAATATATTCTGTTTACAAATGAAGCATCAAGGTAATGTGTAAAATAATCCCTGAATCCTAACCTAGGTTTAAGGCCCTGTGTTTTAGGAAACAGTATTCCGTCGTAACATCAGTGAACCGTTGAAATTGATAACATTCATAATATAAATCATAATGGGTGAAATTAAAAATTTTGAATAATCCCCAACACAAACTAAAATAATACAAAAAAGTATCACGTTTTCTTCAACAGGAATTATGAATGATTCCTCATTTAACGTCTATACTGGCAAACGTGAAGCACCTAATCGAGTAATCATACGCCATTATATCACTTTGGAAAGGAGCTGATACTCTTACACTGCTGGACCGATATTAACCAAACATAGCTAAGAACCACCGCAAGGAAACTGACTTTCAAAAGAAAAAAACCAGATCGCAATTGGTGCACCCGGTTGAGAGCTACGATGCCACAGATGGATACACATAGACAGACAGTCATTGACGTCAAACTTATAATACTCCTGTTTTTCCGTCGGGGGTTAAAAATTATACAAAAGAAAGCAAAATAATAAAAACAGAAATAACATAAAATCTAATTCTAGTGAGTTAAAGTTAGCCAAGGCCGCGGGTGATTCTAGCTGAGGCCGCGGGTGATCGGACCGGGGAATTGTCCGTCACCCGCAGAGAGGCTGACCGCGCGACGGCGACCGACGTCCCAGGACGTCGAGAGGTGAGGTTATCCGAAAGGGTATTCCGTCGGGCCGACCACTGAGGACAAGTCACATCTACTCCGGTGGTCGGCCCAACAACGAGGTGACGTGAGTACGGGTGGGTAATGGGCCCGCGCACCGTCCTTTCATCGCTCTGGACGGACTGGACCGCACGTGCGCTTACCATAGCCCACCCATAAAAAAAAAGTGAGTTAAAGTGGCTTGTAGGTATATTATAAGTATGTTTACGAGATGTGAATGTGTATGAAGAATGAACATGTTCCAATGCTAGGTTATTTAGTTAGAGCATTTTTGCTAATTGAAAGTGCTGCTTAGACAAATGCAAATCTATAAGGAGGATAATGCCATATACGTTTGGCAAGTAAAATGTTATCACTCATTTTGCTGGCGATCCTTTAGCTGGTATTTACCACTCCCACGTGGACGTATGGGATGATACATTCTATTGTTAACAGACCACCACGCGTCACCGCACTAATTTTATATGTAAAAGTAAACGTAAGATACATGTAATAGAATATGAATAAGTATAATATTTTCTGTATGGTGATGAAGTAAGAATACGCCGTTTTATCATCCTACTTTTTGGACGTGGATATCGTAAAAGTCGACAAGGAGATATAATATGCAAGAGATGGCAAACTCAAAATATGACCATATACTAACCCATCTAACAGATTGAGGAGACTCAAGCCCAGCAGAGTCGTATATAAGCTGAGATGACGATGATGATAATATTCCATTATTCCTTTTCTTGTATATCTTAAGACCTATTTACAGCAAATTTAGGAATAGAAACCTATCCTAAACTATCCAGCGTGGTATGGCAATTCAATTTGATGTTTTATTCCGCTCATTCGAAGAAAAAAAAATTTAAAGTATTCATATTGCGTTTACTATACGGGGAGCTTTTAACAATACACACTTCTATACAAAACTTAACACAAGTTAGACACTTAATTGCTAATTTTCGAGAACTCAGTTTCAGTTAAGTTTATGTAAATTTCAATTATTCTGTACTGTGTAGTTAAACCTCCCATTTGTAAATCAAAGATGGTGTACTATTATAACTGTACGCGGATAGGGTTGGGACCACACTATTGACAGTTGTCTGTCTACAGCCGCGGGCCGGTCCGTCCGTGGTAGTATCACACTGAGCAGAAAATCGATGTCTGAGTAGTAGTAATTTATTACAGCGCTTCGTGCGTTGAGCGAGAGAGCCGGAAGCCCAAATTTCTGAGGGTGTTTGCATGTGGTGGGTTTTAGTGATGCTTTTAGTTTCACCGAACCTCATTGCACGCTTCCATACTTCCTTCACTTTCTTCACGATAGGCAGCGGCCTAGCAAAGGTCCTGAGCGGCAGCAACACCATCAGGTGTACTGTTTGCTCGTTTGCCACCATTAGCAATAAAATAAAAATAATTTCGATAATATTTTATGATAATCGTTAATCGTATTGATGTGGTGGTAATTTGTTAAATAGGGTCAAGTGTTGTACCTGTGGACGGCTATACCTTTGGACACTGTGAAATTCATATGAAATACTTTAGTAAAAAATATATTGTGAATGCATCCGTAAAGTTTTTTTGAATGTTGGTATTACTGACTAGTCGCCATTTTAATATTTGACGTGTGTTACGTGTAGTCGGCGACCGAAGTTATTTGAAATTAAAAGTAAGCTTTTTTGTATATTTCTGTGTTATTCTGTGTCGAAAGTATTCAAGTTTAGTTAATGACTGTGAATGAGTAACAAGCATTGTTATTTATCATTGCACTAACTGTATGTAAACATCGATAAACCGTTTAAAAAAAAAGTTATTGGTGTTTGTAGTTTTTATTTTAAAATTTGTACCTTTGGACAGCAAATAGTGTGTACCTATGGACTGTCTAAAGGTACAATCTATAGTTTTACCTATGGACAGTGCTTGTAAAATATATAGCTTATGTTTTTATTATAATTTCAGTGCCTCGAAGTAAAACTGGAAAGAAAAAAAAATCGGATTTGTCCTGATACACTTACAGAAGCAGTAAAAAAAGCAAAAGCACAGTCAGTGAGAAAAGTGGCTGCAAAATATAAAATTCCAAAATCCACTTATCTTTAAGTATTTGCAAATGCACAAGAACACAAATTTAGAAAATAAAACCATACAACTTCTTAAAACCGATGTCAAACGAGTGTTTAATGAAGAGGAGGAACAACAGTTACTTGATTATCTTAAAAAAGCAGCCTATTTACACATGGGGCTAACAGCAAAGCAGTCTCAAGAGTTTGCATATCAGTTTGCTGTTGCTAAAGAAAAACCAAACATCCCTGACAGCTGGAAAATAAACGGAATGGCTGGTGTTGGTTGGCTACGATACTTTCGAAAACGATTTCCGCAACTGACGCTTCGAAAGCCTGAAGCGACTAGTTTGTCTAGAGCAACTAGCTTTAACAGGGCAAATGTAAAATCTTTCTTTGACAATTTAGAAAATGTCTATAGCAAATATAACTTCCCACCTGGATCAATTTATAATGTAGATGAAACAGGTATATCTACTGTTCACAAGCCCAGGAAAGTACTAGCTCCCAAAGAGATTCGCCGCTTAGGAAAGTTAACTTCAGGGAAACGAGGAGTTAATACCACTATGATAGCTTGTGTAAATGCCGTTGGAAATACTGTACCTTCGATATTTATATTTCTACGAGTGTTTTTCAAAGATAATATGATGAAAGGAGCACCTTTAGGTTCATTGGGTGCAGCAAATCAGTCAGGATGGTCCACGGAACCAATATTCAGACAGTTTTTAGAACACTTCATTAATTTTGTCAAGGTCTCTAAAGAAAAACCAGTTTTGTTGCTTTTAGACAACCACGAAACTCATATTTCCATCGAAATTATTGATAAAGCCAGGGATAACGGTATAGTTTTGGTGACTTTGCCCCCACATACTTCCAACAAATTACAGACATTAGATCTAAGTATTTTTGGGCCATTTAAATTACAATTTAATAAACATGCTGATAGATGGATGATCAACCACCCTGGATAGCCTATCACTATATACGACATATCAGAGATAGCCGGTGAAGCTTATAGCGAGTCATTTACGCCAAAAAATATAGTAAAAGGTTTTGATGTGGCAGATATTTATCTCTATAATAGAGATATCTTTACTGATGAAGATTTCCTGTGCTCTTTCGTTACCGACCGGCCAGAGCCTATTCAATTAGCAGATGAATTTTCAACTGAAAATATAAGCCAAGTTCCTGACAGAGATATCATTCAAGATAGTCAAATACACAACTCAAACCAATCACTTAGCATGCAAATTTCTACTGAGATAACAACCCCTCAGCCTGCTGAACATAGTGTGGATCCGCTAATTCTAAACAAACCTGGTCAAGTTACTTTGAAAAATACATCGCATCACAATATTACCCCAGAATCTGTACGCCCATTTGCTAAAGCAGGTATGAGAAAATCTGTTCAACGTGGTAGAAAACCTGGAAGAACCAGAATTTTGACAGACAGTCCGGAGAAAGCTCTAATTGTTAACGAAGCTTTGAAAAAATTGGATAAAAAGTCAAAGGTTGATAAAAAAAAAGCCGGTCCCGAAAAAATACCTCCACAGGCTAATTCAGGCATCCCCAATGAAATAGCTATCAATAGTAGTTCCTCTCAACGCCGTTCAATTTACCCTTCGCATGAAGATCTTTTACAAGCTGGTCCATCTAATATATCTGCACAAAACATTGCTAAAAAAATCGATAATAAAAAAGTAAAAATATTAGTAGAAGAACGTTTGCTGCTTATAATGTGTGCAAAATGTAAAAAGTATTCCAAAGATCGAGACCATATGCTTAAATGCACACTGTGCCATCTAAACTACCATGTAAAGTGCATTCCTTTACCACACCGAGAAAATTTTGATTCTGACGATGAAAATGATGGCTTCGTCTGTGTCTCTTGTTATAATGTAACCAATGATAGTGATAGCGACATCTCATCGCAATTTTTATTTGACGAATACTGTAAGACTAAAAGAAATAACTGTTGAAGTTGCAATATAGTTACCTACCTATAGTTAAGTTCACATTTGAGATTTATTTTCGTTATTATTGATTAAATTAAAAACTATATTTATCATCTGTCCTTAGGTACAAACATGTACAAAGGTACAACAATACTGTCCACAGGAACAATGATATGTTGTACCTATGGACAAAAGGAGTGTTTTTAAAAAAACGATTAATATTGTAATAACTATTATTGTTACCTAACTTTAATTTGTAATTACAGAAGACTGATTTGTCTGTAAGTTTAATGTAAAAGAATTAAAAGAAAAATTACAAAAACTTTATAAGATAAAAATTGTTTTATTTCAAATGCGGGTGATTGTCCATAGGTACAACACTTTCATCATCCTGCTCCTATCTCAATTACTTCGTCTCGTCTCATATACGTCCCACTGCAGGCCTCGTACCTCCTACACAATAGGAGAAAAATTAACCTTACTATAATGGTATAGCAAGGTCAATTTCCATCCTATTGTGGCTGGTCAGACAGGTTGGTATAGTTTTATTTCATTTTCTTTCTCTTGCGTAGATGTTATATGTATATTGTATCCCTTAGTCCTCTTTTACGACACCCACGGGCAAGATATGGAATGGTGAATTTTCACCTGCCAGACGTCAATAGTCCTTGGAAATTATTGAATAGACGGCATAAGATGGAATTTGACCAGGTCTATGTAAAGTTCTTAGTCGTCTTTTACGACACCACGTAAGGGTTGGTAGTAATCGTTGTCGCTACCACATAGCCCATATCATCATCACGGCTCATTTACATCCCACTACTGGCTCGAGCTTCCTCCAAATTGGAAGGGAAATTGATCTACTATACCACGTTGGTCAGGTGGATTGGTAGAGGCTTTTATTTCGAGTTTCCTTCTATTGCATAGCACATATATTCATTCATCATAGTATAAAAAAAGAATTATATTTGGTTTGTCACCTTTAATTCTGAAACACAAATAATGAAACTAATATTTAATAGGAACGTTACACATAATTTCTACCTGGATGAAGTCCCGGACAGCAGTAAACGAGACAATTTGAACCTATTTTAAATGAAGAGGCATTATCAACTGTTAATTTTTTTTTATGTTTACTCGATTACTAACAAGCTCGATCAAATTTTACATTATTTCTCTTTGAAGCTTTAAATCTTGTCTATTGGTCGCATAATATTCTGATGATGGGATCTTAAGGAAAACCAGCAGACTTTTTAAGTATTGTAACTACTTAGTTATAAAAGACTAAAATTAACAAATAAATAAACTTTTAACACCTATCTACTAATTTCAAAAACCAAAAATCAAGAAAATCAAGGAAATTTGAAATCAATTCTGATGCCAGACCAACTGGTCTAAAAAACTCAAGTAGGCAGACGTGGGTGAAGCCTCAGACAGTCTTACAGTTTTGCTCAGGAGAACAAAGAATTGCAACATGGTGGGAGTATATATAGCCAATATTAAGTTTTTACATTGACTGCGATGATGAACCGATTATTTTATTTTTCGTTTTTTATTGTAGTAACACAAATAGGCATTTATGTTGACGGTTGATACGCAGTTAATAAAATTTATTTACTACAAAAAATATAAATTTCGAAACAAATTTCAAAATAACTGCATGCGACAATATCAACTGTAAAACCTATCTTGTATAAAGACAGCGAACATTTACACCTTTTGTTAAACATCTAATAGCAATATATCTTAAGCTGCCTCGATCAACCATCGCATTTTGCTATAGTTTTAATGAAGCTAATTGACTTTCCTTTTTAATAGCTGAGTATAGATAGAAGAAGCTTTTATACTACATAATGGAATTCAAAGCAATTAACTAATAAATCTTTCCATGTACTGACACAGTTTAAGAATGAAAAAATATTTAATATATAGATATTAATTTAACATATACACAAAGAGATATTTTTTTGAAGCACAAAAACATTTTTTTAAAGAGAAACAGTCTGCACTAAGAAGATAATCCTTGCATTGCAGGGAAATTAATAAACATGGAATTAACAGATACAAATTACAATCAGGCGTAGAACAATAATTGTTAAATCGCACAAAGTATTGTCCTGCGTAGGCCTGATTGTGTAAGCCTGAATTCTCTAAATCACTATCTTTGTTAGTAGACAGAAGCTGTTTCATACATTTTTTTAAATTTTTTTTTTGGTGGTGAGCTATCCTCAGCGTACCCGTCGTCCAGCTCGGCTCCGTGGTTGTGTTGTGGTTCTCTCTCCTTACGACATCTCTTTCCTAGGACGTCAATCACCATCGCGCCATCAGCCTCTCTGCGGGTGACGGACTAACCCCGCTCCGGTCACCCGTGTTTTACATATTTGCAGAATTATTAGGTTATTTTTGAAATAGCAGCTCCTCCTCTTTTTCAATATATACTTTAAAAATAATTTTACAACCAATTGTGGAGTATTATTCTACACATTTTAATAGCAAAATTACAACAATAACAAATAACAATAAAAATTAACAACAATATCAACAAACCAAGTGAACCAGAAAAAATAATATTCACAACTCGATATGTGCACTCACTCGTCAATGTCATGCTGACGGTACCAAGCGTTGAATGTCAAAAAAATACGTCATCAAAATTGCGTCAGCGAAATTAACAATTGGCGCAACTTATGCCCATTAGATTAACAAGTAGGAGGATCGTACGGTAAGTCTTTGAGAATCAACAAAATGTTAAATTCTTAGACCGACTCATAATCACATCATATGTATATTGCCCATGAAAAAGAATAGGGTGACCTTTATGTTCTTATTTCATTAGGAGACGCAAAGTAATGGCTTTTTGTTATATTTAAAATCTAACAATATTAACTACATATTCTTAGTATGAAACTACATATAAACACTAGCAGTGCCCGGCGGTTTTACCCGCACAGTTCCCCTTCCCGTGAGAATATCGAAATAAGTTATGACCTATGTGTTATTCTGATATGTAAGCTATATATTGTGAAGTTTCATAAAAATCCATTCAGTAGTTTTTGCGTGAAAGTGCAACAAACAGCTCTACATACTCACAAGCTTTCGCGTTTATAATATTAGTAGGTGGTTAATTATATACATGAAACATGGCGACTTGCGATGAATGGACCAATGAGGCGTCGTCTTTGTAATGTTTAAAAGTTTATTTTACTGCCTAAACAGTAGGCAGTTAGCAGTAAAATTTAACTTTATTATTACAAACATTAACACGAACAGGCAATAAATTATTAAAATTAAAATAACTTAATTAATGCTGGTGGATCTTTAAGAATTGTTGGTAATGTTGGTATTGTTGGCATTGAGGCTTGGGCCTCGGGTGAATATTGCGAAGTCGGTAACTTCTAAGAATTTCATTCCGTAGGTTTATATAAATAGGTGCGTTTTTATTCTGCCCTAATAATTTCGTTTATGTTTTCCATATTAAGAATATAATTCACTATTCCTTCCTTTCCGGGACCTTTACCCACCCGTAAAAGATGACTAAGCGATAATATTATCATTACAAGCGAAATAATCCTTGTAATTATTAACTTTATTTTTCTGATACTGATGCATATGGTTCAACACTAGCAAAGTACAATACCATGAATATAGCTAGGCCACTGGCAAGAAACCGCTCTTACCGTGAAGAAAGCGCCCTTCTTAAATCTTTTTTAAAGAAAGACATGTTATAGCGCTTGGGCAACATAGTAGCAGTTTATTCCAGAACCTGTATGTACATAGGAAAAATGATCAGTGCGAAAGTATAGTTGAAGACCATAACGTTGCCTGGTAAAATGTATGAACTTAGTTACGATGTGGAGTGGTACATTGGTAAAAGACTGACGGTGATACCAAGTCAAACAGTTCCTCAGAGCATTTACAATGGAAGAGCCGCCAGAGTATACAGAGTGATCCCAAGTCTCTTCGCCACTTCAGCAATTCCAGTCTGTCCATGAGATTGGGATCACCGACGATTCGAACAGCACGTCTTTGGAGGGAGTGAAGTGGATCTGTTTGATATTTATATATTAGATTTTTTTATAACTTAGAGTGATAGGTTCTGTTACTATATAAACTACAAATAAAATATACAGTTTAAATAAAATACAGAAATAATGCCTCTTATCATCATTTCAGCTCATTTAATTTCCACAGGAGTGAAATTAACCTACTATACCGTGCTGTTCAGACGGGCTGATATAGGATTTCATTTTAAATTTTCATTCTCATGCCGGGTTGTTATATGCATATCATATCTCTTAGTCGTCTTATACGAGGCCCATGTAGATGATCGGTGGCGAATTACATTCTTACTCCGTCACCACACGGAACTTCTGGCAAATCCCTCCAACCATCCATGGCCTTTTCGACATCTTGGTCATACAGGCCGAATCATCGAGATACATGTGCACACCATGCTCTTTGCGTAAGTATGCACATGCTTCTTGAATCTCTACAAGTTATTTAACTTCCTTCATCCTTTGCCCTGTGTCCTTCTCCCTGTATAGCTAGGGCGGACAGCACACGGTACGAACTTCGTCGTCCGCGGTATTCCTACTAGCTAGCCACATTTACCCGCTACTCTGGCTGCCATCTTGGCTTATCCTGCCAACCTGGTCTTCAAGCCAGCGGGCCTTGTACCAGGCGTGCGCGAATTACCGTAACTGCCGGTAGTTCGCCTCCGAAGCCACTAGATCCGTGTAGTATACCGGACCTTCTCCGTTGCGATGTATCCCCAAGAGCATCCCCGACCTAATCTCATCATATAGGGGACATGCCCACAGAACGTGGTGCATGTCCTCATCCTCATGACCCCCCAGTAATTGGGAGGTTTCGGAACTTCTGGCAGTGCTATTTTTATTTAGCTTAAAAATAGGCAAAAAATCGATTTAGCTAGGTATTATTTATAGAAAATGACATTTTATGTTTTCAGCCAATGGATGAAATATCATTCAAATATGAACTCAAATTTAGACGTCATTCTCACGAGCCAAAATAGCTCAGTTGGCAAGCTGACCATTCGCATTCATACATCTCGGGATCGATCCTTGGTCTTACAAGTTTTTATTTTAATATTTTTTTTATTTTTTCGTAAACCTCGTTCTTTACTACCTAATTATGTACGTCAAAAATTATTTACAAAAAAAAAAACGAAATTATACCGAGCAAAGCTCGGTCAACCCGATATTATGTATTTATAGAAGTAGTGATGGGTGAATAGTATTTGTTATCAGTGATATATCGTAATAACTTATCACCATTTAGTATACTGTAGGCTTTTAAAAATAAGGACGGAGAACCAGTATATGAAATGTAGCACTCGCCTGGGAAATTCTTAAAACTAAATGTGATTATCATCCTGCTCTTCATGCATAGTGACTTCGTGCTTGTGTCAATTCAGTATAGCTTAACGGAGATACGATAGCGTAATTATGGCCGTATATATGTATAGTCTTTGTTAAGATCTCACTCTCAATCTTCTTCACGTTGTCTAGTAGAGACTTTCGAACGCTAAACCCGACACTGTCTTGGGAAAGGTGATCTCCCTCCCGGTAGAAGAGCAGATTTCCAGACGAAGGATTATCGTGCCCTCACCCTCTCTTCGCACTTCTGATAATCCTACAATATGTCAGCGGATTTTGCTCAATTGCTCTTATTGCTCAATGCTCCTCTTGATGGTCCTAATTGTCCAAGTATAGTGTGTTGTTA